>JAVJIX010000047.1:4642500-4700000 GCA_036785185.1 Paratrypauchen microcephalus | reverse complement strand
TTCCCTCTGCCCGTCTCGGCTCCCCTGCTCTGGAACTCTCTCCCTCCTGACCTCCGCAATATTCACTCTTCCTCTTTTCAAATCCAGACTCAAAACACACCTGTTCAGACAATCCTACACCACATAACAGTCACTTTCACCATCTTCCAGTTTTGTATCTCTGTTTTTATCTTTGTATTTTAAGTATTTTTATGTTTTTAACTTTGTTTTGTACAGTGTCCTTGGGTGTCTTGAAAGGCGCTTTTAAATAAAATATTATTATTATCATTATTACGACTACTACTGAAGTTATACTACTGCTACTACTACTGCAGTTATACTACTATTGCAGTACTGCGCTGTACTCACATCCTGAGTCTGAGGAGGACCAACTCCTGTTTATGAACGAAAACATCACAACACAGCGTCAGTGTGAAAAACTAGACCTGGTGTAGTCCTGGTTTAGTTCTGATTTAGTCCTGGTTTAGTTATGGTTTAGTCCTGGTTTAGTTCTGGTTTAGTTCTGGTTTAGTCCTGGATTAGTCCTGGTTTAGTTCTGGTTTAGTCCTGGATTAGTCCTGGTTTAGTTCTGGTTTAGTCCTAGTTTAGTTCTGGTTTAGTCCTGGTTCTTGACCTGGTCTTGTGTTACAGGGTGAACCAGGAGCTGATAACGCGACTCCAGGACCCAAAGGAGCTTCTGGAAACCCGGGTTTACCGGTGAGACAGATCTTTCTCCATGTTCTAGTCGTTTTAACGGTTCTTCTCAGACCTTTGTCCGAGTTCTAGTCGTTTCTGACCGTCTGGAGTTGTATTTGGAGTGCTTCATGTTTGAATCTTTAATCTCTTATTTTCAAGATGCCATTTTGTTGAGATTTAAAGAGAAGGATCCTCAGGGGTCATAGGTCAGACACACACATGCTCTATAGAACCATGAATGTCATAAAGTCTGCCCCTACCGGGACGATCAGACCACAATCTGGGCCTGTTAACACCTCAATGTGTCCCTGCAGTGAAGAGGCTCCTGTCACCACTAGAACTGTGAAGAAGTGGAGTCAGGAACCCAGCGATGCCCTCTAGGACTGCTCTGAGACCACAGACTGGAATGTGCTCTGCTTACCCCATGGGGGGGTAACATCGACAGCATGACTGACTGTAGAACAGGTTACATGAACTTCTGTGAGGACACACCCGTCCCCACACACACTGTCCACTGTTACCCCAACAACAAGCCCTGGATCACCAGCCAGCTGAAGGATCTACTTAAGAAGAAGCCTTCAACTCTGGAGACAAGGATGAGGTGAAGAAGGCGCAACAGCAGGTTCAGGAGGCCTAGGGAAGGAAATTGGAGGTTAAACTCCAACAGAAAGGGATGAAGGCCATCAATGGTCTCTCCAGGTCCAAGCAGCAGGACCAGACAGATCAAACCTACTCAATTATTTAATTGTTTCTCTTCTCCTGGCACCCCCATCTCTACACCTACCAGACGCCCAACCCACACCTCACCACAGACCACTCAGACAACCATTCATCAGCCCCACACCTGCCCCCACACCTGCCCCCACACCTGCCCCCACCCCCACGAAGGAACCCAGCTCAGTATCTGTGTCACCTGCCCAGGTGAGAAGGCAGTTGGAGAAAGTTCACCAAAACAAGTCTCCTGGACCAGACCATGTCACCCCCATGTGCTGAGGACATGTGCAGCAGCTCACTGGGGTTTGCACTTTCTCTTCACAGTCTGAAGCTTGAAAGGGTACCAGCGCTTTGGAAGACCTCCTGCAGAAGACCTCCTGCAGAAGGCCTCCTGCAGAAGACCTCCTGCAGAAGGCCTCCTGCAGAACACCTCCTGCAGAACACCTCCTGCATTGTGCCAGTGCCCAAGAAGCCTGTCCCATCTGGACTTAATGACTTCAGACCAGATGCTCTGATGTCTCATGTCATAAACGTGTTTGAGGGACTTGTTCTGGCTCAGCTCAGACCCCTGGTGGCTCCATCCCTGGACCATCTACAGTTTCCCTCTCAGGCTCACATGAGCATGGAGGACACTGTAATCTATCTTCTGCAGCGGGCTCACTCACACCTGCATAGTGTTAAGCTCTGTGAGGATATTGTTGTTTGATTTCTCCAGCGCCTTTAATATGATCCAGCCCTCTCTGATGAGTGAGAAGCTGCTCAGGATTGTCAGCTCCTCCACTGTCTCCTGGATTACTGACTCCCTGTCAGGCAGGCCTCAGTACGTGCGACTGGGGACCACCCTGTCCGACACTGTGGTCAGTAATGTAGGAGCCCCCCAGGGTACAGTCCTGTCTCCATTCCTGTTCACTCTGTACACCTCTGATTTCCAGTACAGCTCATGGTCCATCTGCAGAAGTTCTCTGATGACTCTGCGGTGGTAGGGTGTATCAGGGATGGACAGGAGCTGGAGGACAGGACCCTGATTGCAAATTTTGTTGAGTGGTCCCAAGCAAACCATCTGCTCCTGAACGTGGACAAGACCAAGGAACTGGTAATTGACTTCAGGAGAAAGAGGACAACCGTGGAGCCCATTACCATCCAGGGCCATGATGTGGAGATTGTGGACTGCTACAAGTACCTGGGCGTTCATGTGAACAACAGGCTGGACTGGAGGGACAAGCAGTGCAGTTCCGGGGGCCGCCGGAACTGCACTGCTTGCAAGATGGCGGATGCTGGCGCACACTGGCTGCCGCTCCGTCCCTGAAAAGGTGTTTTTACTATGGATTTTAATGGATTTTAATGAGCATCCGCTTCTATAATTGCATCCACACAACATATTGCTTGGACACTTTTTATATCTTCTGTAAACATCAACGATCACCTCTTTTCTGGCCCTGTGACTCTGATCGGCGTTTTACCTGTACGGGGGTGTCCTGCTGTTGTGTCCCCGGCGTGCTTGTCTTCTCCAACTTTCCGAGCGGTGTTTTGTCGTTGCCACCTGGATGTGCAGCTGGGGCCCCACGAATTGTCCCTCCAGGATCCAACCGTCCTGGTGTGCTCAGTTCAGACGGGTACTTAGCCTGCGTGCTCTCCGCTGGCCTGCTTGCTAGTGCAGGAGATCCCCGCTCCGGTCCGCTCCTCGGCATTGACAGCACGACTGCGGGACCTTCGGCCTTTCTCCCGGACTTCGGATGTTCGCCCCTCTGTGGATTTTCCTGGGCTCCTCGTGCCTCGTCTCCGGGGCCGCCGGAACTGCTCCACTGCCGTTGCCCGGGGCTGACGCTGGCTTCTCACCGGTCCACCACAGCATGGCTCTCCGGTACTCTGCCTCCGCTCTTCACTGCCTCAACAGTTGCCGCCGCCGCCCGTCCTGCACCGATACTCTCCAACAACTTGGACTATTCCGCAGCTGCCGACCTCCACACAGAGGCTCCGGTCGCACTTTTCACTACAACTTCTCATCTCCCAATGCCATCCCGTCCCTCTGGTCTCACCGCTCACCTGTTTCCTCGTTACGTCACCACAACAAACCCCACGTGAAACCAGCCAATCTCCGCCCTCTCCCTCCGTCCTCACAGCCAGACACCACACAGCGCCACCTAAAGCTGTCTCTCTTCAATACTCGCTCCCTCAACAATAAAAGCCTCATTTTAAACGAATATATTACTGACAATAACCTCGATTTTATCTGCCTAGTTGAAACCTGGCACAAACCCCTGGACTACTTCTCTCTCAACCAAACCACACCTCCCGGATACACTTACATTGAAACTCCACGCACTGAGGGGCGGGGAGGACCACAGTCATTTACAGAAAGGACATTAAAATCACTCCCATCACATCCCTACAAAGTAATTCATTTGAACACACTGTTTTTAAATTGTCTGGTCCTACTCCCTTGGTCACTGCTGTCATTTATCGCCCCCCCAAGCCCAACCCCTCTTTCCTTTCTGATTTCACAGACTTTCTCACCCAGCTCTCTGCAATCTCATCTTCCCTCCTCATCCTTGGTGACTTCAACCTCCACATCGACAACCCTGATTCAAAACCTGCAGCTGATTTTTGGACCTCTTAAAATGTTTTAACATAAACCAACATGTCAATTTCCCCACCCATACCCGTGGTCATATCCTGGACCTGGTCTGTACTACCTGTGTCAAAATCCCAAATCTCACCAGCCATAACCTTCATATATCTGACCACCTGGCTATCACCCTAGACATTGACCTGCCTCTTCCCATCCCAAAAACCAAACGTACAATCTCATTCCGGAACCTCAAATCCCTCTCCCCTTCTGCTCTTTCAAAGTCCCTTGCCACAAAACTGTCCACCTGCCCTCCCCCACAGTCTGATGACTCCTCTGAACTTGTTAATCACTACAATAACACACTTTCCTCCTGCCTTGACCAACTTGCTCCCGTAATAACCAAATCTGTTTCTTTCACCCACACAGCACCCTGGTACACTCCTGAACTTCATAAAATGAAATCCCGAAAGCGCCAGCTTGAGAGACTGCTTAGAAAATCTGGTCTAACCATCCATCTCCAAGCCTACACAGATCACCTCCGTCAATATAAAGATGCCCTCAATGCAGCCCGGTCAAATTTCTATTCCAACCTCATTCACTCTGGTTCCAATAACCCCAAAGCTCTGTTCTCCACAATAAACACACTCCTCAAACCCAGTGACAACACCTCTTCATCTTTTACAGTAGACAAATGCAACACTTTCCTATCATATTTCAAATCCAAAATTGACACAATCTATAGCTCCCTCACTCTCTCTCCAGCCCTCCCTTCTGATTCCCCTCCCCCAAACTCGACTCCACAACTTTCCCATTTCTCCTCTATCTGTCCAGATGAACTTTCCAAACTTCTTTCCACCATGAAAACCCCCACCTGTTCACTCGACCCCATCCCCTCTGCATTCATCAAAGACTGCCTTCCAATCATCTCTCCTCTAATAACAACAATCATCAACTCCTCACTTACCACTGGTTCTGTCCCGCAGTCTCTCAAGCTGGCTGCCATCACCCCTATCCCTAAAAAAACCCGGCCTTGACCCCGACAACTTTGCAAATTTCCGCCCCATTTCAAACCTTCCATATCTGTCCAAAATCCTGGAACAAGTCATAGCCACCCAACTCAAAGCCCATCTCAAATCCAATAGTCTGTTTGAACCATTCCAGTCTGGTTTCCGTCCACAACACAGTACAGAAACAGCCCTTCTCAAAGTCACCAACGATCTCCTCCTCTCCTCTGACTCCGGCAAATTCAGTATCCTCATCCTCCTGGACCTTACAGCAGCATTTGACACTATCAGCCACTCCATCCTCCTCTCCCGTCTCAAGAACCATTTCAACATCACCGGCTCAGCACTATCCTGGATCAACTCCTACCTCACCAACCGTCAACAATTCATCCACATCAACAACTGCTCCTCCGCCACTGCTCCCCTACTGCAAGGCGTCCCCCAAGGTTCGGTGCTTGGTCCCCTCCTGTTCATCCTCTACCTCCTCCCCCTTGGTACCATCATTCGCCGCCACGGCCTCTATTTCCACTGCTATGCTGACGATATTCAACTTTACATAACCACCAAATCCATCAACTCCACAACTCACTCTTCCCTCACCCACTGCCTCTCTGAAATCAAAACTTGGATGCAACACAATTTCCTACAACTTAACTGTGACAAAACTGACTTAATCATTATTGGCCCCAAAAACATCACCAAATCCACTCAAGACTTCAGCCTGACCATAGACAACACAACCCTCACTCCATCCCCACTCATCCGAAACCTTGGCATTCTTTTTGACACCACACTCTCATACCAACAACACATAAACTACATAACCCGGACTGCTTTCTTCCATCTCAAAAACATTGCACGACTCCGCCCATCCCTTTCTTTCTCTGCTGCCGAAACACTCATCCATGCATTCATCACCTCTCGAATCGACTACTGCAATAGCCTTTTCTATGGTCTACCCTCCAAAACTCTCAATAAACTCCAATACATTCAAAACTCTGCTGCCCGCCTCCTCACCCACACCCGCTCCCGAGACCACATCACTCCTGTCCTCCAAAACCTCCACTGGCTCCCCATCCCTCAGCGTATCCAATTCAAAGTCCTCCTCATGACCTACAAAGCCCTCCATAACCTGGCCCCATCATACCTCTCTGACCTTCTGCACCGCCACACCCCATCCCGCTCCCTCCGTTCCTCCGACACCAACCTCCTGTCCCTCCCCTACAGGACCAAGCTCCGAACCTGGGGTGACAGAGCCTTCTCCATTGCTGCCCCCACCCTCTGGAACTCACTCCCACAACCTCTCCGTGACTGCTCTGACCTCCCCACCTTCAAAAAATTGCTCAAGACTCACCTTTTTAAAACTGCTTTTAATGTTTCTTAATGTTTAATGTTTTTCTGATTGTTTATTGTTTTGTTACTTGTTTTATTACTGATTTTACCTCTTGTACAGCGTCTTTGAGTGTCTTGAAAAGCGCTTTATAAATAAAATGTATTATTATTATTATTATTATTATTAATGCTGTCTACAAGAAGAGCATTAGCAGACTCTACTTCCTGAGGAAGCTCAGGTCTTTCAATGTGTGCAGTAAGTTACTGGAGATCTTCTACCAGTCTGTGGAGGCCAGCGCCCTGGACTTCGCTGTGGTCTGCTGGGGGAGTAGCACCAGTAAAAGAGACATTCGACAGATCGACAAACTGATCCATAAAGCTGGTCACGTGATTGGCTGTGAGCTGGAGACATTTGTCACAGTGTGGGACAGGAGGACAATGGACAAACTGCTCTCCATCATGGACACTCCTGCTCACCCACTGCACCAGACCATAGAGGGACAGATAATACTCCCTACAGCAACTCTCTACTCTGTTTTATTTGGACTTGTATATTTACATTTATTTATATAATTCTGTCTTATTTCACATTTGTCTCTTTCTTTTTTGTTACTTATTTAGAATTTATTATCACCATTTAATTTTTCCTCTTTGTTCTTATATTGTGATGTCCGAGCTGCTGTGTCTAGATTATTTCCTTGTGGATCAATAAAGTTTGTCTCAGTGTGTTCTCTGACCCTGTGACCTCTGACCCTCAGGGAGCCCCTGGAGGAGATGGACAATCTGGAGAGAGCGGGACTGTTGGGAACCCGGTGAGTCCAGCTCAGTGCTGCCGCGTGCGCTCCACAAAGAGCTCGGGGAGGAGGGGGTAGAAAAGCAGATCCCGAGCAGCTGACGTCATCCACATTCTCTGGGGGTGTGATGCTAACAGGAGGCACTGCTCTGTTTGAGGCATGTTAGACTCTGAGTTTCATTTTAACCCAGTCTGAGCAGAAAGACCAGACTCTGAGCTCCAGCAAGTGAGAAGATCCAAGCTGCTAAACACATCCCTGTGAAGAACATCACAGCCACTGTTAGCATTAGCATTAGTCTTTTTCAGTGAGTCGTTCTCACCTATGTCTCCATGGCAACAGCTGAACATTCCTCCATAGAGACACATGTAGAACACCCCCAGTGATGTGTGTGTGTGCAAAAGTTATGATTGTTTCTTTGTGTTTTCAGGGCGCTGACGGCCGGCGAGGACCTCCTGGAGAAAAGGTAACACCTGTTCCTCACAGAAAAGTTTACTTCAGTTTCATTTGTGACCGACTGCGGCAAAACCGTCACAGTCGCTCAGAGGAACAGGAGAAAATCGCAACAAAAACATTTTTTTTTCCATGTTTCAGATAACAGCATTGGTCACTTTAAAAACATTTTATCTTTGAAACTGGTGAGTTTTTGGGAAAGAATTGGGTGTGTGTAAATTACCATAATTACCAAACTGGCGCTACAGGCCAAACACATGACGATTAGCGCTCTTTTGTTTTCTTTTTTCGCCAATCAGCTGTGAGCGAGAAGCAAACCTCGTGGTACTGAAGCTGTGGAGCTCAGGTAAAGATGTAATGTTTTGCGGGTGAGCTGAATCGTGGCTGTTTTATTGGACACCGATCTGTCGGCCTCGCACAGAGGAGCTGATCGTAAGATATCAGATGTTTTATCTACAGGAACATCTGAAGAGGATCAGGACAGTGACATGGAGAAGATCCGTAACTTTGACTGTAAATGCCGCGTGAGAAGGAAGGAGAACTCACTCCTCGGGACACGTTCAGCCACAAACTTTCTCCAGAGCTCATGTACAGAATGAGATTGGATTCGTTAGACGAGAGACAGTGGCAGGATACGAGAATAATCGGACAGACGTAACAGACGTACAGTATTTATGTCGGAGGTGACCATGTCCAGGAGAAAGACTCCCATGTCCCTGATGATGTTTGCAGGAACACATTTCTCTTTCTTAAGGGGTGAGAAAAGTGCCTCTAAACTTTGACACTACAGACTTTAGGACATGTTTAAATACAGTATTGGGCAAGTTACTCAAAAACTGTAATGCACTACTTATTACTTGTTACTGTCATTTTAAAGTAATGCCTTACATTACAATATTACTCTAAATAAAAAGTAAGGCATTACACTACTTTTGCATTACTTTAGTTACTCTCGCCAAAATGACTGGAAATAAGGATTTGGCAATCTACAGTGCAAATCTCTCATGTGTCATGACTTTCACCTGCCATCCAGGAGGTTTTGGGAGCCTGCATTTTGACGTGGAAAGATGTTTGGGATTCACACACAGTGTGCATTTAACTAAAATGTTCTTGGAGTCCTTATTTTGAACGAAGTGAAAGTAGTGGGCGTATGCCCATCTTGAAAAGGAGCTAGAACTATCCGATTATTCTGGTTCTGTCATCCTTTGTCAGTCTGCCAGTTCGAGACGAAGTAAAGGAAATGGAATGGTCTGCGCGGACTTTTATATCACTAGCTGATCTCGCGGAACTTTGTATGAAATGTAATGTTCTGCGTGGATTCAGTAGCTGATCTCGCGGTGATCCGTGAACTTTGTATGAAGAAAACGCAAAACCCACAAAAACAAAGCAGGTTAAAAATGCATTGTAATGTGCGTTACTGGCATTGTAACGAGTAATATATTACCGATTTTCTTCTCTGTAATGCGTTGCATTACTGCGTTACACCAAAAAGTAATGCATTACAGTAATTAATTACTTTTGAAACGAGTTACTCCCAACACTGTTTAAATACTTCAGCTTTCGTGTGTCATATTATTTCTGCATCAAAGGGAGAAATTTAGCTGAAAGCAGGGGGCTTGTGTCAACATTAGCATCATATTACAACTTATTCCAATACACGACCAAAAATACTTAATTTTACTGCACTGTACTGCATAATGCAGTATTTTGTACCGCATAATGCAGTATTTTGTGCTGTATAATGCAGTATTTTGGACACAAAAAAACTGCAGTTTTCCTGTTATACACTGCAGTTTTTTTCATAAGGGTGAGGAACAGAATCCATCCAGAGTCAGGTGACTCATTCTGTGTATTACTTATTCTGCCTTTATGACTTTGACTTAACATATTATCCTGTCTATTATTGATTCCTGATTGATTATATGGATTTTTTGTTATAAAAACATTTTAACAAAATACCTTCTAATTATGCCCTGCCCTGAAACACCACAGTGATGTCAGTGATGGGGGAGGGCTGATCTTAAATTTCCCATGGCATGAAATGTTCACTTTCTGAGGTTTTTGACCACTGGCCTGTCTCTGTCCTCCTCATTTGTCTCTGTCCTCCTCATTTGTATTCAATGAACAACGCCCAGAATAAAGCGTTTCAGAGACATATTGATGACTCTGACTGTCTTCATGAGGCTATCTCATGCACTGAGGCTTGATTTGGGAGAAGGATTCATTTACAGTATTAGGGAACCATTAAGGCGCCATATAAAAGCATTAAGAAGTACCATGTCATGGGATCTTTAATGTCCTGCTGCTCCATTCTGCCCCCAGCCCGACTGAGACGCTTTTGTGTTTTCAGATGTTCATGTGTTTCCACAAATTCTTCACATGTTCTCAGATTTCCATGTGTATGGCATCGTTGGAAAGTTTAGACACTTTCAGAACCTGTAAAGAACTCAAAACACATCTGGGACTGCTTGGGACTGGTTTTGACGTGGTCGGTCACAAATGTTTTCAGTTTTTTGTGAATCCTACAGTTGTTCAGGTAGGATCGATTACGTTTTGCAGGTCCTCCAAACTGCTCCTCCAGATCAGAAATGAAGAAGTAATTTGTTTTTTCCTTAAAAGTTTCTAATTTTTTCCCCCCAATTTTTTGTTAGTTCCAGCCCGAGTACCGGTCAGTCTCTGAGTATCGGTCAGTGTCTGAGTATCGGTTTGTAAGAGGACAGACTGGACATGTCTCCTAAATCTAAAGTCTGTGGACCAGCTCTGACAGAGGGCCAGAGGAACCTGTATGTGTGCCTCAATGGGCGCGTTCCAGAAGATGAGGATCAGAGACGTACAGCAGAAAGTTGTGTAGAAACTTCAGCAGAAACTTGTCATAGTCGTAGTCATAGTTTGCTTTATTGTTGAAAAACCATATGTACATGTACATAGAGTGAATTCGAAATTTCGTTTCCCTGCTAACCAGGCAGGATAGTGATAGAGCGGCAAGGGGAGGGGCCACGTACATGCGTGCACCACCGACTCGGAGACTGTTAACACTTCACACCTGATGAAGAAGGCCCAACAGCGTTTCTTCTTCTTCAGGAAGCTGAAGCGCTCTTGGCTCTCCTCCCAACTTCTGCTGAAATTTTACAGGGCCACTATTGAGAGCATCCTGTCTCTCAGTATGACGGTGTGGTATGGCAGATGCACTGCACAAAACAAAAAGGACTGAGGACTGCAAAGTTCAAAGTTCAAAGTCAGCTTTATTGTCAATTCTGCCATATGTGTTCAACATACAGTGAATCGAAATTTTGTTTCTCTCTGGCCAGGTAGTGCAAAAAGACAGTGTACAAAATACAATATGAAGACAAAACACAACAAAAAACTATCTAAGACAGAGATCTAAGTTAAAACTAAAGTCTACGATCTAAAATCTTAAAACAGTGCAACATAATAAATAAACTATACTATATACAGATTTCCAAAGTGTGCAGTGTGCATCAAAAATGTGCAATGGAAGATACAGCAGTGACTTGGTCATGTGCAGTAGAATGTGCGTAGGAGTTAAGATAAAATAAAAATAAATGTGCAACAGTAGTAATTCTAGTGCAGTAACAGGAGTAAACAACAGTACTAAAATTCCAGTAGTCAATGTGCAATAACAGTAGTAAACGACAGTGCAACGGGGGTAAAATTCAATAACAGGAGTAAACAACAGTACTAAAAATTCCAGTAGTAAATGTAAGTGTGCAATAACAGTAGTAAACAACAGTGCAACAGGAGTAAAATCCAGTAGTAAATGTAAATGTGCAACAGTGCAACAGTAGTCCTTAGCAGCAGTTTTTTTTTTTTTTTTTTTTTTTAAAGTGTCTAGAGTGATAGGTCTTTTTATGGAATACAGGTTATGCCAATATGGGGGGTGGGGGGTGGGAGATGGGTAAGGTGGGAGTTCGGGTGTGAGTTCGGGTGCGAGTTCAGCCTCCTGACAGCCTGGTGGATGAAGCTGTTTGAAAGCCTGGTGGAGTGGGCCCGGAGACTCCGGTACCTTCTCCCCGAGGGCAGGAGGCTGAACAGGCTATGTGCGGGGTGGCTCGGGTCACCCACAATGCTGGACGCTCTGCGCGTGGGCCGGGTGTTAAAAATGTCTAGGGGGGAGGTGAGAGAGACACCAGCGATCCTCCCAGCTGCATTCACTATGCGCTGCAGGGCTTTCCTGTTCTGTTCAGTGCAGCTCCCGTACCACACAGTGATGCAGCTGGTCAGGACGCTCTCAATGGTGCCTCGGTAGAAGGTGGTCATAATGGGTGGAGGGGCTCCAGCTCTCCTCAGTTTGCGGAGGAAATAGAGGCGCTTCTGAGCCCTCTTTGCCAGTGATACAGTATTCACTGTCCAGGAGAGGTCCTCACTGATGTGCACCCCCAGGAATTTGGTGCTGCTCACCCTCTCTACAGCAGCACCATTGATGGACAGTGGGGGGTGCTGGGTGGGGCCTCTCCGGAAGTCAACAACAATCTCCTTGGTCTTTTCAACATTAAGAAGGAGATTGTTATTGCTGCACCACTGGGTCAGAAGGCTCACCTCACTCCTGTAGTTTGTCTCATCGTTATTAGAGATGAGACCCACCACAGTCGTATCGTCCGCAAACTTCACTATGTGATTGGTGCTGAACGCTGGTGAGCAGTCGCGGGTCAGCAGAGTGAAGAGCATCGGACTGAGCACACAGCCCTGGGGGGCTCCTGTGCTCAGTCTAATGCAGCCTGAGGTGTTTCTGCCGACCCGCACTGCCTGTGGCCTCTCACTGAGGAAGTCCAGCAGCCAATTACACAGTGAGGTCTGAAGCCCCAGGTGGTCTAGTTTGATAATGAGCTGCTGTGGGATTATAGTGTTGAATGCTGAACTGAAATCTATGAACAGCATTCTCACATATGAGTCTTTATTGTCTAGGTGGGTGAGAGCCGGGTGAAGTGCAGAACAGATTGCATCCTCGGTAGAGCGGTTGACGCGGTATGCAAACTGGTATGGGTCTAGGGTGGGGGGGAGGATGGATTTGATGTGTGCCATGACTAGCCGTTCAAAGCACTTCATGATGATGGGGGTCAGTGCAACAGGGCGATAGTCATTAAAAGTGGCCGGAGTGGGCTTCTTTGGCACGGGAACGATGGTAGTGGTTTTGAAGCAGGAGGGAACGACAGCCTGGCTCAGAGAAGCATTAAAGATGTCTGTGAAGACATCCTTGAGCTCCTCTGCACAGTCTTTCAACACACGACCAGGAATGTTGTCCGGGCCTGCAGCCTTGCGGGTGTTGATCCTGGAGAGTGTCCTCTTCACGCTGGCTGCAGACACACACAGGGGCTGGTCGTGGGGAGGTGGTGGAGTTTTTTGGGGCCGGGTGTCATTTCCTGCCTCAAACCGTGCAAAGAAGCTGTTGAGGTCATTGAGCAGGGTGATATTATTGTCACAGGTCTGTGGCAAGGGTTTGTAATCCGTGATGTTCTGGATGCCCTGCCACAGACTCCGTGTGTCCCTGCTATCTCTAAAGTGTCCGG
Organism: Paratrypauchen microcephalus; assembly: GCA_036785185.1. Classification (NCBI taxonomy): domain Eukaryota; kingdom Metazoa; phylum Chordata; class Actinopteri; order Gobiiformes; family Gobiidae; genus Paratrypauchen; species Paratrypauchen microcephalus. Next base: position 4,686,937 of record JAVJIX010000047.1, on the reverse strand, counting down.
TTATTTTCTGTGTGTATTTGTGTTTGGCTTTCCTGATTCCACGGGACAGGTTGGCTCTTGCTGCCCTCAGATGGGGGACATCCCCAGCTCTGAAGGCAGCGTTCCTGGCTCTCAACAGCCTGTGAACCTCCCCTGTCAGCCATGGCTTCTGGTTAGCCCTGGTGGTGATTGTTTTTGTGTGTGTGACATCACCAATGCATTTGGTGATGTAGGAGGTCACAGTGTCTGCGTACTCCTCAATGTCAGTGTGATTGTTGTATGTGGCGGCCTGTTTGAACACTGCCCAGTCTGTTGTACCGAGGCAGTGCTGTAGTGCAGACGAGGCCCCCTCTGGCCACACCTGGATCTGCTTCAGAGCCGCCCTAGGGAGACCCTTACACGGGGTCTGTATGCCGGTCTGAGCACAACAGAGATGTGGTCAGAGAGGCCTATGTGGGGGAGGGGTAAGCCTTGTAAGCTCCCTTGTGTGTAGTGTAAACCATGTCCAAAATGTTGTTTCCCCTGGTTGGGAAATCAACATGCTGATGCATTTGTGGCATGACAGTTTTGAGGTCTGCATGATTGAAATCCCCGGCAAGGATAAAAAATCCGTCCGGGTGAGCAGTCTGTTGCTCGCTAATAGAGTTATACAACTCATACAGTGCCTCCCTCCTATCAGCGCTGTTCGGTGATGGGGGGACGTAAACAACCACTAGCAATATTGCCGTGATTTCACGCGGGAGATAAAAAGGCCGGCACTTCAGAATCATAAACTCCACTAGGGGTGAACAGTGTCTACATACCACCACAGCGTCCCGACAATAAGTGTCCCGAAGAAAAATTATTAAACCCCCTCCGCGGGATTTAACTCCGGGGACACCGCTAGCTCGGTCCGAGCGGTAGCATGTTAGCTCGTCCAGGCGCACCGCTGAGTCCGGGATGTTGTCATGGAGCCATGTTTCCGTAAAAACAAAAACACAGCACTCCCTCACGTCGCGCTGGGCAGCCCTCAGGGGACCGTGAGCTGTTGTCTGCCAGACCTGGACTCGGTCTACAGCTCCCGAGTTCAGCAGAAGGCCAGACGCATAGCGACTGACTCTACCCACCCCGGCAATGGACTGTTTGTACCTCTCCCATCAGGGAAGCGGTACAAGACTATTAAAACAACCACTTCACAGCTCAGAGACAGTTTTTTCCCCCAGAGCTGTGAAGGCCATCACCCCGCTGCATCCCATCCCCCCTAGCACACCCACAGAAATGGTCCACACCCCCCCATCATCTCACAGACACAGCGCATAAGCTAAGATGGACATTAGTGACTGAACTGACAGGCACTACGTGCACTTTACTGCAACATTCACTTTACATTGCAACAGTTATGATGCTTTTTATCTATTTATGATGCGTTTTATCTTTATGCTTCTGTTTTATTTTTATTCTTCTGTAGCCAGAAGTTCGTCAAAATTTCGTTATGCTTGCATAATGACAATAAAGAATCTTGAATCTTGAGATACAGAGTGGAAAAGTGCAGTACAGACAATTATTCACAGCATGTTATTACAGAAAACAATCGGACAGGTAACATACAGTGTTTTTTTCTTTGGTGACAAACGGAAGGGTGGGGCAAGGGAGCAGATCAGAAATCAATGAAATTGATTGAAAACTGAAGTAGAGGCAGACATTCCTAAAAATAGACAGGGCAACGTGTTTACATAAATACATGTCAGTGTGTCCGAGATAGTGTGCCAATGTTTTTGTAGAGTGCCATGATAAGCCACATCTGTGACCTTGGGAGTGTCCATGCAAGGGAGCCAATCAAAATACTGAAAACAAATAGTCCAGCTTAATCACATTTTCAGGAGAATTAATTACACCGAAAAAGGGGGAAATTTAAGATATTTGATACATTTTTAGAACCCAGGTGAACAGACAATTTGCCAGAACACTGGTTTCTGCCCGGCCCCCCAACTTCATGCCACCAAGTAGGGCTGTGCAACTCACAGTCCTCCCCCTGGCACGTATGAATGAAAGCAGGCTGCGCCGCTGTTCCACACAGTTCCACATCCATTATCCACGGTGTTATCCTATGCCAGACGGATTTCCACAGATTGATGATGTTTCAGTTCAATCTGTGTTTCTCCTTCTGATGTCGTCCTCCCTAGTCTACTGCACCCCTACTGTTGTGTAAAATGACCGCCGACAGCTCATGGGCTTTTGTCCGCTCCGGCTTCAATTTCCGATGGGTCAGAAAACATCCCCCAATCCAGATGTCCTGCCATCAAAATTCCAATAGTAAATCATTCTGCGTCCTCCAGGAACCACGGTGCCAGGCACACGACGCGTCCCTCGTGTATCCGGTAGCAAGTGTCCCTCGGGAATATCCGGCTCTCCGAACCAGCGCTCCTCCGTGGAAAAAAAAAAAGTGTACCAATTTCGTTGTGTGACCAGCTTTATCCAATTCATAATTTAGGATTTTGAAAATCTGTTCCAACAGGAGAAAAATGACGAGACGAGAGAAATAAAACACCAGACAGAGCCAAGAGATAAGAGAGGAAAAGAAACACGTCTGCACTCTCTCACAGCCAGAACAGAATATATTGTGTAGAAACGTCTGTAGAAGGTTCTGAGCCAAACAAAAACACGTCACTGCAGATACAATCCACATTTGAAAAAGTTTGTTCATGTTGCCATCGTTCTAATTTAAATTTTAAATCTTAGATCTCTTCAGGGGTAAAGATCTGACACGTGTGTGTGTGTTGTTGTGTGTCGGGTGTGTGTTGTTGTGTGTTCTTAGGGAGCGGCTGGACCTTCAGGAGAAACTGGACCCAAAGGGACACCTGGACCTTCAGGACCACAGGTGAGAGAGGGGGTCAGAGGGAGGGGGTCAGAAGGGGAGGGTCAGAGGGAGGGGGTCGGGGGGGTCAGAGGGAGGTCGTCAGAGGGGGAAGGTCAGAGGGAGCCACAGAAACACCTGGAGCCTCACACACACACACACACACACACACACATATAGACATACACAGGGGTCAGATGGGGTCAGACGGAGTCACAGGGGTCAGATGGGGTCACGGGGGTCAGACAGGGTCACGGGGTCATGTTGATAACGGTGTCATGTGACTCTTCAGGGCCCCCGGGGAGTGAACGGGCCGCCGGGACCTCGAGGACCTCAGGGTCTCCCTGGAGCTCAGGTAAGAGTCATGTTTCCAAATGAAGTTCATGGAGGCCAGCAGGCACACGTCCAGACCCAGAACGGGAATTTATTTAAGGACAAAATGTTGAACGCCAAACCCAGGGACATGCAGAGGGTCAAAGGTCAGAGTGAGGGGCAGGTTTTAATTGTTGATGTTTCAGGGAGGACCAGGAGCAGCTGGAGGTCCAGGTCTGAACGGGAGACGAGGACCAAATGGACAAAAGGTGAAACACACAGGACGCGCACACACACACACACACACACACACACACACACACACACACACACACAAGAACTCCACTAGAAGACTCCACCCCCTCCCAGTGACCAGGTGCTGCCACGTGAGGAGATCCCTCAGCAGGATCAACACATGCAAAGCTCCAGGACCAGACAACATCCCTGGTCGTGTACTGAGAGACTGTCCTGCGGAACTCACAGAGGTCTTTACGGACATCTTCAACACATCTCTGAGCCAGGCTGTTGTCCCCACATGCCTCAAGACCTCCACCATTATCCCTGTGCCGAAGAAGTCATCTCCATCCAGCCTTAACGACTACCGTCCGCTCACCCCCATCCTCATGAAGTGCTTCGAATGGCTCGTCATGCAACACATCAAGACATCTCTCCCCTCCACCCTGGACCCATTTCAATTTGCATACCAGTCTAACCGCTCAACCAAAGATGCAATCTCCACAGCCCTCCACTCACCCCTCACACACCTGGACACCAGAGACTCATATGTTAGAATGCTGTTCACTGACTTCAGTTCAGCTTCAACACAATCGTCCCCCAGCAACTCAGACTCAAACGAGACAAGCTGGAGATCAACACCTCCATGTGCAACTGGCTTCTGGATTTCTGGACAGGAAGACCGCAGGCAGTAAGGGTCGGCAGCAACACCTCCAGCACCATCACACTGAACACGGGGGCTCCCCAAGGACGTGCTGAGCCCCCTCCTCTTCACTCTGCTGACCCACGACTGCACACCGTCACACAGCTCCATCCTCTTCATCAAGTTTGCGAATGATACGACTGTGTTGGGTCACATCAGCGACGACGATGAGACTCACTATAGGAGCAAGGTGAGCCGCCTGGTCAAGTGATGCAGCAACAACAACCTCTACCTGAACGTGGAGAAGACAAAGGTGATTGTCGTAGACTTGAGGAGAGCACACACACACACAGCACGCCCCCCTCACCATCAGCGGGGCTGCTGTGGAGAGAGTAAGCAGCACCAAGTTCCTGGGTGTGCATATCTCTGAGGACCTCTCCTGGTCAACGAACACTGCATCACTGGCCAGTAAAGCCCAACAGCAACTCTACTTCCTCTGCAAGCTGAAGAGAGCCAGAGCCCCAGGTCCCATCATGAGCACCTTCTACAGAGGCACCATAGAGAGCATCCTCACCAGCTGCATCACTGTGTGATATGGCACCTGCACCGTGTCCTGCCAGAAAAAGCTACACCGAGTAGTGAGAACAGCTGTGAGAATCGTGGGTGTCTCTCTCCCCTCCCTGCAGGACATCTACCACACCCGCCTCACCCGCAAAGTCCTCTGGGTGATCTCACCCACCCATCACTGCCTCTTCAGTCTGCTGCCATCAGGAAGGAGACTCAGGAGCCTCAGGGCCAAGCCCCCCAATCACACTGCTGCTTAAATGACACTGACACTGCTGCTTAAATGACACATTTGACCTTTATTCCGCTCCACATTGTGTGTTTTACTTATTTGTATTATATACAAGCCTTTTGTACTTTTGCTACGGGTATATGTGATGTTTTAGTCATGGTGTTTATTGTCTTTTTTATCACATGTTTTAATTTCACTGTGGGCCTAGGGGGCGCTGCCATTTCAAATCCTGTGTGTGCAACCTGTACATATGATTTTTGACAATAAAGATGACTTTGAACTTTGAACACACACACGTCTAACTGTGTGTCTCTGGTTTACAGGGGCAGCCCGGAGAGCCAGGAGAAAAGGGAGACCCTGGATCCCAGGGCCCCAGAGGACCCCCGGTGAGAGACAAGCTGAATTTAGACCTGGTTCAGTCCTGGTTTAGACCTGGTTCAGTCCTGGTTTAGACCTGGTTTAGTCCTGGTTTAGTCCTGGTTTAGTCCTGGTTTAGTCCTGGTTTAGTCCTGGTTCAGTCCTGGTTCAGTCCTGGTTCTGTCTCTTGTGTCCAGGGTCTGGATGGCAGAGATGGGTATGGAACCCCAGGACCCCGCGGAGCAAAGGTGCAGCTCAGACTCATGATTCTGTGTGTGTGTGTGTGCGCGTGTGTGTGTGTGTGTGTGTGTGTGTGCGCGTGTGTGTGTGTGTGTGTGTGTGTGTGTGTGCGCGTGTGTGTGTCTCTGTGTATGTGTGAGTGTGTGTGTGTGTGTGTGTGTGTGTGTGTGTGTGCGTGTGTGTGTGTGTGTCTCATGTCTCATGTTTGTGTTCACAGGGAGACCCAGGATTCCCCGGGCATCCAGGCCTAATGGTGAGTCTACACACACACACACACACACACACACACACACACACACACACACACACACACACACACACACACACACACACACACACACAGAGATGTCAGTTCTGGTTCTTTTTCTGTTTCAGGGTGAAGATGGTCTTCAGGGGCCCAAAGGGTTCCCCGGGCGCAAAGGCAATCGCGGCAGAGGAGTAAGTCTAGTCCTGGTTCAGTCCTGGTCTAGTCCTGGTTTAGTCCTGGTTTAATCTTGGTCCAGTCCTGGTTTAGTCCTGGTTTAATCCTGGTTTAATCCAATCTCTTTTCAGGGAAACTCGGGGGCTCCAGGTGCAGTGGGAAGTCCAGGAGAGCCGGGATTCGCTGGACACGAGGTCAGTTTGAGTCTGAGTCTGAGTGCGCACGCCTGCCCAACCCCCAAACCCGACCCGACTGTGCCCATGCCCGCCAAACCCAACCCGACATGACCCGACCCGACTGTGCCCACACCCACCAAACCCGACCGTGCCCTGGCGCCGCTCGGCTGGGACTTTGGCCCAGAGGAGGAGCGGCCAAAGCACAACAGAGACCCCCTGTCCTCACTCCTCCTGTCCTCACTCCTCCTCCTGTCCTCACTCCTCCTCCTGTCCTCACTCCTCCTCCTGTCCTCACTCCTCCTCCTGTCCTCACTCCTCCTGTTCTCACTCCTCCTGTCCTCACTCCTCCTCCTGTCCTCACTGCTCCTGTTCTCACTCCTCCTGTCCTCACTCCTCCTCCTGTCCTCACTGCTCCTGTTCTCACTCCTCCTGTCCTCACTCCTCCTCCTGTCCTCACTGCTCCTTTCCTCACTCCTCCTCCTGTCCTCACTCCTCCTGTTCTCATTCCTCCTCCTGTCCTCACTCCTCCTTTCCTCACTCCTCCTCCTGTCCTCACTCCTCCTGTCCTCACTGCTCCTGTCCTCACTCCTCCTCCTGTCCTCACTCCTCCTTTCCTCACTCCTCCTCCTGTCCTCACTCCTCCTTTCCTCACTCCTCCTCCTGTCCTCACTCACAGCAGCACCGCGTGACCGCATCAGCCCACAGTTCGGTTCGGTTTGGTTCGGTTGTGCAGGTGTGAGTGTAGAACATAGAACCCACAACATTAGTACTTTATCACGACACCCACACACATACACACCCACACCCACACACATACACACACACACCCACACACATACACACACACACACACACACACACACACACACACACACACACACACACACACACACACACACACACACACACACACACACACACACACACACGTACACACACCCACACACACACACACGTACACACACACACACACACACACACACACACACACACACACACACACACACACACACACACACACACACACACACACACACACACACACACAACACACACACACACACATACACACACACACACACACACACACACACACACACACACACACACACACACACACACATACACACACACACACACACGTACACACACACACACACACACACACACACACACACGTACACACACACACACACACACACACGTACACACACACACCCACACACATACACACACACACACGTACACACACACACATACACACCCACACACACACACGTACACACACACACCCACACACATACACACACACGTACACGTACACACACACACATACACACCCACACACACACACACACACACACGTACACACACACACCCACACACACGTACACACACACACACACCCACACACATACACACACACACACACGTACACACACACACCCACACACACACACACACACATACACACACACACACACACACACACACGTACACACACACACACACACACACACCACACACACACACACACACACACACACACACACACACACGTACACACACACCCACACACACACACACACACACACACACGTACACACACACCCCCCACACACACACACACACACACGTACACACACACACCCACACACATACACACACACACACGTACACACACACACCCACACACACATACACACACACACACACACACACACACACACACACACACATACACACACACACACACACACACACACACACACACACACGTACACACACACACCCACACACATACACACACACACACACACGTACACACACACACCCACACACATACACACACACACACGTACACACACACACACCACACACACACACACACGTACACACACACACACACATACACACACACACACGTACACGTACACACACACACACACACATACACACACACACGTACACACACACACACACACACATACACACACACACGTACACACACACACACACCCACACACATACACACACACACACACACACACACATCCACACACACACACACACACACACACCCACACACACACACACACACACACATACACACACACACACACACACACACACACACACACACACACGTACACACCCACACCCACACACACACCCACACACACCCACACACACGTACACACACACCCCCCCACACACACACACACACACACACGTACACACGCACACACACACACGTACACACACACACATACACACACACGCACACACACGTACACACACACGCACACACACACATACACACACACACACGTACACACACACACACACAGACACACACAGACACACAGTGTGAGTGTACCTGAGTCTGGTTCTGTTTACTAGAGGATCTGTGTGTTCCTCACAGGGACCTCGAGGACCTCCAGGAGAAAGGATGAACGTGAGTCCACCTTTACGGGGTCAAGGGGTTAAAGGGTCATTAAACTGTTTTAAGGTTAAACTTTAAACTCTGCATGTGTTTAATTAACACGTGTGTGTGTGTGTGTCTCTCTGTATGTGTGTGTGTGTTGGTCTTCAGGAGTGTGAGATGGTCCGGTACATTCGAGACAACTGTGGTGAGTCTCAGTGTTTGTGAAGAATCATCTGATCTTCTGAGGAGCACGTTCTGATGTTCTGCTGTTTCTCTGTCCACAGCCTGTTCCACCGGTATGACTCCCCCCACACACGAGGACCTGGGCTGGTCCTGGGGCAATTCTAGTCCTGGTTTACACCTGGTTCAGTCCTGGTTTAGACCTGGTTTAGTCCTGGTTTAGACCTGGTTCAGTCCTGGTTCAGACCTGGTTTAGACCTGGTTCAGACCTGGTTCAGACCTGGTTTAGACCTGGTTCCGTCCTGGTTCAGACCTGGTTCAGACCTGGTTCAGACCTGGTTTAGACCTGGTTCAGTCCTGGTTCAGACCTGGTTTAGACCTGGTTCAGACCTGGTTTAGACCTGGTTTAGACTTGGTTTCGATCTCTCCTCAGACCAGGAGGAGTGCCCGCTGGTGCCCACAGAGCTGGTGGTGGCGCTGGACATGTCAGAGGATGTGACTCCGGCGGCATTTGAGAGACAGCGCTCGACCGTCCTGTCTCTGCTCTCGTCTCTGTCCATCAGTGAGTCCGACTGTCCCCGTGGGGCTCGCGTCGCCGTGGTTGGGTTCGGGTCCAGGACCAAGTACCTGGTTCGGTTCTCAGACTATAAAAGGAAAAATCAGCTCCTGGACGCTGTGAAGAACATCGCCCTCGAGAGGACATCCAGTAGAAGACAGCTCGGAACCGCCATGAGGTGAGGGCGGGGCTAAGGGGAGAGGAGAGGGGGGAGGAGCTAAACCCAGGTCTGATCAAAGTTCAAAGTCAGTAAAGGTTGCACACACGGGATTTGAAATTGCAGCGTCATTGGGGGAGGGAGGGCAGGGAGAGAGTTCAAGATTCAAGATTGTTTATTTGTCATATGCAGGATCAACACAAGGTCAACAATGCAATGAAATGCTAAGGTAGTCAGAAGTACTAATAACATGCAATAATACATGGTAAAAAATAGTGTTGCAAAATGTGCAGAGGGAGAAGTAAACAATATAATAAAAATATGTAATAAAATTCAGTTCAGCATCCTGACAGCTTGGTGGATGAAGCTGTCTTTCAGTCTGCTGGTCTTGGCCCTGAGGCTCCTCAGTCTCACTTCGCTCCTATAGTGAGTCTCATCGTCATCGCTGATGTGACCCGACAAAGTCATATCATCTGCAAACTTGATGAAGAGGTTGGAGCTGTGTGACGGTGTGCAGTCGTGGGTCAGCAGAGTGAAGAGGAGGGGGCTCAGCACGTCCTTGGGGAGCCCCCGTGTTCAGTGTGATGGTGCTGGAGGTGTTGCTGCCGACCCGTACTGTCTTCCTGTCAGGAAATCCAGCAGCCAGTTGCACATGGAGGTGTTGATCTCCAGCTTGTCTAGTTTGAGTCTGAGTTGTGTTGAAGCTGAACTGAAGTCAGTGAACAGCATTCTAACATATGAGTCTCTGGTGTCCAGGTGTGTGAGGGGTGACTGGAGGGCTGTGGAGATTGCAACATGGGTTGAGCAGTTAGACCGGTATGCAAATTGAAATGTATCCAGGGTGGAGGGGAGAGCTGTCTCTATGTGTTGCGTGAAGAGCCATTCGAAGCGCTTCATGACGATGGGGGTGAGCGGACGGTAGCCTGGTTCTCGGTCTTGGTCTAACCCTGGTCCTGGTCTTGGTCTCAGGTTCGTGGGTCATAACGTGTTTAAGCGTGTTCGCTCTGGTGCCACCGTGAGGAAGGTGGCGCTGTTCCTGTCAAACGGAGCGACTCAGGATGTGAGCGAGCTGGTTACCGCGGTGATGGAGCTGCGAGCGCTCGCCATCGCCCCTGCCGTACTGTCGCTAAGGCCCGCCCCCGAGGTCGAGCGGGCGCTAAAGGTACCAGGACTAAACCAAGACTGAACCAGAACTAAACCAGGACTGAACCAGGACTGAACCAGAACTAAACCAGGACTGAAGCAGGACTGAACCAAGATTAAACCAGGACTGATCCAGGACTATAATAAGACTAAACCGGGTCTCTGTTTCAGGTGGACGACTCGGGGTTCTCTATGTTTTTAGTTTTGGGTCGAAATGAAGAAGAAGCTCTGAAGAAGATCAAGAACTGTGCCCTGTGCTATGGTGAGTCTAGACCAGGTATAGACCAGGACTGGACCAGGACTAGACCAGGTCTGAACCAGGACTGAACCAGGACTGAACTCATTATTTTGCTCTATTATATTCCATATCTTCTAAACACATCTCCCTCTGTCTCCTTACCCCTGATGCCCTCAGACCCGTGCAGTCCCTCTGAGACCTGTGCTTTCGCTCAGGACCGGCCCGTGGCTGTAGACCTGGACCTGGCTCTGGTTCTGGACGGGTCTCGGGAGGTTCCTCAGGATGAGTTCAAAGGGTTCCAGGAGCTTCTGGGTTCTGTGGTGTCTCAGGTCCAGCTGAGCCCAACCCCCAAGAGACCGGGCCCAGGGCAGGTCCGGGTCGGGCTGGTCCAGGTGAGCGGGACCTCCCCCAAGCTGGAGTTTGGTCTGGACCAGTACCAGAACCAGGACCAGGTCCAGACCCACCTGCTCCAGAAAGTCCAACAGCAAAGAGGCTCCTCCAGCCTGGGACAGACCCTGGAGTACGCCTTGAAGGAGGTGAGCCAGATGCCCTCCCGTGTGTGTGTCAGATGCCCTCCCGTGTGTCAGACGTGTCAGATGCCCTCCCGTGTTGCAGGTGCTGTTGAAGGCGGGCTCTCCTCGCAGACTGAAGGCGCTGCTCTTCGTGTTGGGGACGGCGTCTTCGTCGGTGAAGGACCGGGCGCGGCTGGACTTCGTTTCCCAGCAGGCCTTGTGTGAGGGTGTGGCGGTCGCCGTGGTGACCGTGGGCTCCAGGTTTAACCGCTCTCAGGTGGAGCACATGGTCAGTCCTCCTCTGGACCAGCACCTAATTCATCTGGACCGGGTCAGACCAGACCAACAGGACTACGCTCGGAGGTTCCTCAGGGTGCTGCTGTCAGCGCTCAGCAGTAAGACCGGGTTTGGACTGGGTTTAGACCGGGTTTAGACCGGGTTTGCACCTGATTTGGACTGTTTTATGTCTAGTTTTAGTCTGGATTTAGTCCTAGTTTAAAGAAAGAAGAAAGACTTCTAAGCTGTTCTAATATGTCTTAACTCATTGTGTGTGTGTGTGTGTTTCAGAGCGTGTGAACTCATACCCTCCTCCTTCAGTCCTGAGCAGCTGTGGACAGTTCCAGGGACAGACCGGGTAACCCCCCCCTCCAATGTCCCTTCTGACCCCCCCATGTCCCTTCTGACCCTCTCATGTCCCTTCTGACCCCCTCATGTCCCTTCTGACCTTCACATGTCCCTTCTGACCCCCTCATGTTCTTTCTGACCCCCCAATGTCCCTTCTGACCCCCACATGTCCCTTCTGACCTCCACATGTCCGTTTTGACTCCCTCATGTCCCTTCTGACCCCCTCATGTCCCTTCTGACCTCCCTCATGTCCCTCCTGATATCCCTTCTGACCCCCCTATGTCCCTTCTGACCCCCTCATGTCCCTTCTGACCCCCACATGTCCCTTCTGACCTCCCCATGTCCCTTCTGACCCCCTCATGTCCCTTCTGACCTCCACATATCCCTTCTGACCTCCTCATGTCCCTTCTGACCCCCTCATGTCCCTTCTGACCTAGAGGTAAGATCTTAAGCCCGAGCCCGACCCGACCCGAATTTCGTGTCGGGTCGGGCCTAAAATGTCAATCATTGCTTCGGGTCGGGTCGGGCCGGGCTTCTCTCTCGCTGACTTTTTAAAAATAAATATACGTTTATAAAAATGTATACTAAAATGATGTGTGGATACTAAACTAAGGAATACTTGTTTTAAAATAAATAATTTGGATAAAACAGAGAAGACGCTGTAATGTAATTACTATTTAACTACTAAACAGGAGCCGCAGAGCCAGAGCTCTGCGCACGTGAACGCCGCTCTCTTAATAATCTTCCCCTCCGCTCCGCTCTCTCTGCTTCTCTCTCTTAAAGTGCCGCGCTAGATTCTTAAGGACGTACTGCTGCTGTGGTTTATGGCCCAATTTTCAACCCGTCAAAATGACGGACGGCCTTAAATTTTTCCCGTCAACTCTTTAAAAAATCCGTCAATGATGGAAAATTGTCGGTTAATGTACTCTCTGCAAAAACAAATATAAAAGATGTAAATGTTTATACAGTCTTGTTTAACTTAGATTTCATTACAAAAGACAGGCTTTAATTTGTTATCATAAATCACCCCTCCTCCTCCCTCCTCCTCACAAATAAAATATGAAATTTCGGGTTTGCTTCGGGCTCGGGCCTGCAAATCAAGTTAATTGGTCGGGTTCGGGCCGGGTCGGGCTTTAATACCCGCGGGCTGGGTCGGGTTGGGCTGGATTTTTTAGGCCCGATCTTACCTCTATTCTGACCCCCACATGTCCCTTCTGACCCCTCTCATGTCCCTTCTGACCCCCACATGTCCCTTCTGACCTCCACATGTCCCTTCTGACCTCCTCATGTCCCTTCTGACCCCCCTATGTCCCTTCTGACCCCCTCATGTCCCTTCTGACCCCCTGATATCCCTTCTGACCCCCCTATGTCCCTTCTGACCCCCTCATGTCCCTTCTGATCTCCTCATGTCCTTTCTGACCTCCACATGTCCCTTCTGACTTCCCTCTCATGTCCCTTCTGACTTCCCCATGTCCCTTCTCACCCCCCCATGTCCCTTCTGACCTCCTCATGTCCCTTCTGACCTCCACATGTCCCTTCTGACCTCCTCATGTCCCTTCTGACCCCCACATGTCCCTTCACACCTCCTCATGTCCCTTCTGACCCCCATGTCCCTTCTGACCCCCTCATGTCCCTTCTGACCCCCTCATGTCCCTTCTGACCTCCACATATCCCTTCTGACCCCCACATGTCCCTTCTGACTTCCCCATGTCCCTTCTGACCTCCACATGTCCCTTATAACCCCCTCATGTCCCTTCTGATCCCCTCATGTCCCTTCTGACCTCCCCATGTCCCTTCTGACCCCCCCATATCCCTTTCTGAGCCCCTCATGTCCCTTCTGACCCCCTCATGTCCCTTCTGACCTCCACATATCCCTTCTGACCCCCCTCATGTCCCTTCTGACCCCCTCATGTCCCTTCTGACCCCCTCATGTCCCTTCTGACCCCCTCATGTCCCTTCTGACCCCCTCATGTCCCTTTTGACCCCCTGTCCCTTATGACCCCCTCATGTCTCTTCTGACCTCATGTCCCTTCTGACCCCCACATATCGCTTCTGACCCCCCTCATGTCCCTTCTGACCCCCCATATCCTTTCTGACCCCCCATGTTCCTTCTAACCCCCTCATGTCCCTTCTGATCTCCTCATATCTCTTCTGACCTCATGTCCCTTCTGACCCCCCCATGTCCCTTCTGATCTCCTCATATCCCTTCTGACCTCATGTCCTTTCTGACCCTCACAGACAGGGGTTCCTGATCGAGGATGAGCTGGAGGTGTTGGCGGAGGAGCCGGAGCATTTACAGGAGCAGACGGGAGCGGACTGGTCCATCAGAGGAGGACAGGTCCACACCGTAAGCCGACAGGTGCAGACAGGAGTGGGACAGGTGGACCTGTCTCACACCTGGACCAGAGGAGACGGACAGAGATTTATGTCCACGGCCCCGGAGAACCACGGTAAATATGAGTCTGCATGTACTGAAAATAAGTCTTCGTGTATTTCTGGTCCACTGGAGATGTTTCTTCTTGTGAGCTTTGTTTAAGGGCGGCCCAGTAGAAGGTTTCTGCAGAACTGCCTCTGGAGGATCCTACACCTTGATGTTCTCAGGACTCCAGAGGCACTGGCAGCTTTAATACCTGTGTGCTGCTTTGTAAAGGCGTTTTAACAGCTGCTCTCTTAATCTGATGTGTTTGTCTGGCAGAAACCTTCCTCATTGTGCCTTTATCTGCACGAATCCCTGTGTCTGAATCAGATACAAATCTCTTCATAGTTCGACGATCACGCTTAAGTTTTGGTGAAATATCTGAGGTGTTCATACCTCGTCCAAGGTTAAACTATTTCACTCTTTTCAGCACTAGATCCCTTTTCTTTCCCATTTTGTTTGAAAATGTTCCTCTGCTGAATAATGTGAATGTCCTTAAGTTGTTTTTCCTTTAACTGGACTCACCTGGAAAACTCATTGGCTCAGGTGAGATACGAGACCATCCATGAGCTTCATCCATGAGCTTCATCCATGAGCTTCATCCATGAGCTTCATCCATGAGCTTCATCCATGAGCTTCATCCATGAGCTTCATCCATGAGCTTCATCCATGAGCTTCATCCATGAGCTTCATCCATGAGCTTCACTGGAAACTGAACATTTCACCTTTAGGACACTTAAACACTGCAGAATCATTTGGAAGAAGGTGTTTACACTTCCAGGGAGCTTATGACCCCTGCTCTAAACCTGCGGCTCCTTCATGTTGTACCACATGAACGCTCTGACCAATCAGAACTTCAGCTCAGCTCGAGCGGCAGAGTGTAACCGGAGTGCCAAACGAAGATGGATTTTGAGCTGAGAAAATGTTTATGATCTGAAAATAGGTCAAAATCGCCACAAGATCTGACATTTTCAAAAGTTGTTGGAGCCCTGTCAGCCCCTGTGAGCCCCTGTCAGCCCCTGTGAGTCCCTGTGAGCCCCTGTCAGCCCATGTGAGTCCCTGTGAGTCCCTGTCAGCCCCTGTGAGCCCCTGTCAGCCCATGTGAGCCCCTGTCAGCCCATGTGAGTCCCTGTCAGCCCCTGTCAGCCCATGTGAGCCCCTGTGAGCCCATGTGAGCCCCTGTGAGTCCCTGTGAGCCCCTGAGTCCCTGTGAGTCCCTGTCAGCCCATGTGAGCCCCTGTCAGCCAATGTGAGCCCCTGCGAGTCCCTGTCAGCCCCTGTGAGCCCCTGTGAGTCCCTGTGAGCCCCTGAGTCCCTGTGAGTCCCTGTGAGTCCCTGTCAGCCCATGTGAGCCCCTGTCAGCCAATGTGAGCCCCTGCGAGTCCCTGTCAGCCCCTGTCAGCCCTTGTCAGCGCTCTATGGAAAAAATCCTTTCTCGGTCGGGGGATTTTTTTCTCTGTAGAATCAGTGACTGTCACTATGCCCCCTGAAGGCGACTACAAGCAACAACACCCTCCACTTATTTTAATAGATCCATGGTCAGAGTGGGCCCCGGGGCCATCTGTGCGGAGGGGCCTCGGGGCTCCCTGTGGAGAGGACAGGTTATGCCCACACACCTCAGACACGCCCACACACCTCAGAGACACGCTCACACACCTCAGAGACACGCCCACACACCGCAGAGACACGGCCACACACCTCAGACACGCCCACACCTCAGACACGCCCACACACCGCAGAGACACGGCCACACACCTCAGACACGCCCACACCTCAGACACGCCCACACACCTCAGAGACACGCCCACACACCGCAGAGACACGGCCACACACCTCAGACACGCCCACACGTCAGGCACGCCCACACACCTCAGAGACACGCCCACACACCTCAGAGACACGGCCACACACCTCAGAGACACGGCCACACACCTCAGAGATACGCCCACACACCTCAGAGACACGCCCACACACCTCAGACACGCTCACACACCTCAGAGACACGCTCACACACCTCAGAGACACGGCCACACACTTCAGTCACGGCCACACACCTCAGAGGCACGGCCACACACCTCAGAGACACGGCCACACACTTCAGAGACACGGCCACACACCTCAGAGACACGCCCACACACCTCAGACACGCTTACACACCTCAGAGACACGGCCACACACCTCAGAGACACGGCCACACACTTCAGACACGGCCACACACCTCAGAGACACGGCCACACACCTCAGAGACACGGCCACACACTTCAGAGACACGGCCACACACCTCAGAGACACGCCCACACACCTCAGACACGCTCACACACCTCAGAGACACGCTCACACACCTCAGAGACACGGCCACACACTTCAGACACGGCCACACACCTCAGAGACACGGCCACACACCTCAGAGACACGCCCACACACCTCAGACATGCTCACACACCTCAGAGACACGCTCACACACCTCAGAGACACGGCCACACACTTCAGACACGGCCACACACCTCAGAGACACGGCCACACACCTCAGAGACACGGCCACACGCGCCTGAGAACTCCCAAAGTCCGTTTATCAGATCCAAATAATCCACATGGTTCAGGCCTGTGCTGCTCCGTCACCTGTCGTCCGTCTCACCTGTCGTCCCTCTCACCTGTCGTCCGTCTAACCCAGGCATGTCCAAAGTCTGGCCCGTGGGCCAAATGCGGCCCTCAGACAAATTTTTCTTGGCCCTCAGGCTTCCAGGTGAATTGGCCCAAATTACCTTGAGCAGAACTTTTGACTGCAAGTTTTTTTAAAATCCACCTTGATAGGACAATATTTAATATTTATTGTCTTGTTTTGTGGATCTTAGCATGAATAAAGGACTGATAGCGCATTCTAACGTATTAAACATGCAGATATTTCAATTATTGACTGTCCTGAGCACCAGTCTATGGCCCTCGATCGGCCCTCTGCTTCGTCTGTGTTTAGATATGTGGCCCTTGATGAAAAAAATTTGGACACCCCGGTCTAAACTAAACTGTCGTCCGTCTCATCACCTGTTGTCGTCCCTGTCCCGTTGTCCATCTCACCTGTCGTCCGTCTCACCTGTCGTCCCTGTCCCGTTGTCCATCTCACCTGTCGTCCGTCTCACCTGTCGTCCCTGTCCCGTTGTCCATCTCACCTGTCGTCCGTCTCACCTGTCATCCCTGTCCCGTCGTCCGTCTCACCTGTCGTCCCTGTCCCTTTGTCCGTCTCACCTGTCATCCGTCTCCTGTTGTCCGTCTCACCAGTCGTCCCTGTCTCCTGTCATCCGTCTCACCAGTCGTCCCTGTCTCCTGTCGTCCGTCTCACCTGTCGTCCCTGTCCCGTTGTCCATCTCACCTGTCGTCCGTCTCGCCTGTCATCCCTGTCCCGTCGTCCGTCTCACCTGTCGTCCCTGTCCCTTTGTCCGTCTCACCTGTCATCCGTCTCCTGTTGTCCGTCTCACCAGTCGTCCCTGTCTCCTGTCGTCCGTCTCACCAGTCGTCCCTGTCTCCTGTCGTCCGTCTCACCTGTCATCTCTGTCCTGTTGTCCGTCTCACCTGTCGTCCCTGTCCCGTTGTGCGTCTCACCTGTCGCCTGTGTTACCCGTCGTCCCTCTCACCTGTCTGTCTCCCCTGTGTTTCAGCAGGCGGCCCTGTCGCACCTGTCTGTAGTTTAGCCGTAGACTCGGGGTTGGTGTGCGGCGAGCACCTGCAGCGCTGGTACTTTGACCCCGTCCTCGGTGCGTGCGCCCCCTTCTGGTTCGGAGGCTGCGGCGGAAATTCAAACCGCTTTAGCTCGGAGCGCGAGTGTGTGCGAGCGTGTGCCAGTAAGTCTAACCCAGAACTAAACCAGGACTAAACCAGGACTAAACCAGAACTAAACCAGGACTAACCCAGGACTAAACCAGAACTAATCCAGGACTAAACCAGAACTAAATCAGGGCTAAACCAGGACTAAACAGGAACTAAACCAGGTCTAACCAGGACTAACCCAGGACTATACCAGAACTAAACCAGGACTAAACCAGGACTAAACCAGGTCTAACACACACACACAAATATTTTGAGGCTCAGAAAATCCCAGTTCTCACCTATCCCCTATCTCCGCCCACTGCCTGATACTGTAATCCCTCCTTCAGGGGTTGAAGGTCAAAAGGTGTCCAGAGGTCGTGTGAAGGCGCTGACCTCTAGAACCTTCATTTCTCAAAAACACAAAAATCTGTTTGTGAAACTCTGAGACTCCTCGGTCTGAACAGGAAGTCCCCGTTTCTGTGATTCAGCGACGTGTTCCACTTTAAAGCCCTGAAAACGCTCTGTTCCACCTCGTGATGTCATCAGGTGAACAGCTCCTTTTACCTTTAGTTCAGTCGAGATCGGCAACTCCAGGACTGAAATGAGCCAAATGATTGTAGTGAAGGTGTGTGGAGTTTAAAAACACTGCGATCTATTTTCAGGTCAAAACATCGTCCGTCCACCGAAGACGCAACTGCCGTCCAAAGGTGAGACGGGGAGGGCATCTGAGTTTGTGTTTCCTGATGTAAAAACACTTTGAACCTTCAAGGTAGAACATGTGACGAATCCTCCTCCCCTCCTCTCTCCTCCTCCTCAGATGTCTGCGCTCTCCCTCAGGACCCCGGTTCTTGTGCAGATTACTCCATGTTCTGGTTCTTTGATCCGGTCCAGAGCGAGTGCTCCAGGTTCTGGTTCGGAGGTTGTGGAGGAAACGCCAACCGCTTCAGCACCGAGCAGGAGTGTGAGGCTCTGTGTGTGGGCGCCAAGTAGAACCAGAACCAGGACCAAGACCAGAACCAGAACCAGGACCAGGACTGAACCAGAACCAGGACCAGAACCGAGCAGGAGTGTGAGGCGCTGTGTGTGGGCGCCAAGTAGAACCAGAACCAGGACCAGGACCAGGACTGAACCAGAACCAGAACCAGGACCGAGCAGGAGTGTGAGGCTCTGTGTGTGGGCGCCAAGTAGAACCAGAACCAGGACCAGGACTGAACCAGAACCAGAACCAGAACCAGGACCGAGCAGGAGTGTGAGGCGCTGTGTGTGGGCGCCAAGTAGAACCAGAACCAGGACCAGGACCAGGATTGAACCAGAACCAGGACCGAGCAGGAGTGTGAGGCGCTGTGTGTGGGCGCCAAGTAGAACCAGAACCAGAACCAGGACCAGGACCAGGACTGAACCAGAACCAGGACTGGACCAGGACCAGGACCAGACCAGGACTGAACCAGGACCAGCAGCCTGAACACGTCCAGAACTAAACTGTTAAACTGTTGCTATGGTGATGACCTCAGGAGGGCATTGTCTGTGGAACCTGGTGCTACTGTGTGTTGCTATAGTTACGTCACTTTTTTACACTAAACTTTTTGAATGTATTTTTTTTTTTTTTTTTTTTTACGGGTTAAACTGAAAATGTTCTGAGACATTTTGAACCAAACTTTGTGAATAAACTTCAGAAACAAAACAATAAAAGTGTTAAAATGAAATGGCTCCCGGAGTTTTGTGAAAGTCTGAGGCCGAGTCCGGAGAAATCCGATCACCCGAGAAATCAGATCACCGATAATCCATTTCATCTTTACGTTTTCTGACCAAAGTCCAGGTGATTTCAGACTCTGGGGGAGGGGTGCTGTAGTGGGCCTCCTCCTCCACCACCAACTCTTCACATCACACGGGCCTCCACCACCTCCTCCTTTTTGCTCCATCGAAGTTTTGTTGTTTTTTGTGAAATAAAAATAAAAATGTTCATGTTCAGATTTGGATCTCCAAACCCCAGGATCATGTAGAGGGTCAAAGGTCAGAAGGAGGGGTCAAAGGTCAGAAGGAGGGGTCACACAAACTGAACTGGAGCCAGAGTCCGTGGAGCCCAGCCCATGAACACTTCCTGTTTGGAACGCAGCAGCGGTTAGCGGGTTAGCAGGTTAGCAAGTTAGCTCTGACTGTGATGTAAACTTGTGCTAACTGTTCAAATGTGAAATCTGAGAAAAGCTTTAGAAATAAAACTGATAAAAATCATCAATAAATCCATCAGAAGCGATACACCACACATTACTGCACTTTATGACACTTTATGACACTTTACAGCAGGAAATAAACCAGACAAATAAAAAGGAACAAAGTTCAGTTCATGAGTTGTTTCTCAGGGGACCGCTGAGGACGCGACACAAACCCATATGACCGGGATCTGTCCAATCACAACAAAACCAGCACACGCCTTCAAAACCGACCAATCAGAGAAGAGCTGGGATTGGTCAGATGGAGCGCAGAGCCGGACGCCCTCTAACGGTGAGGTTCACGGTTCACTTCCACACCTTTACGATGCCGTCGCGGGACGCGGTCACGATAAAGCCCTGCGTGGTCTGGAACGTGGCGATGTCTGTGATGATGTCATGGTGTCCCACTGGGAGGGCATCTGGTCCTCTGCGCGGACCGTCCTCTGAAGAACCAGACTTCTGCTTACTGTGGATCTCCTGCAGAAGAACCAGGATTGAACCAGGTCAGAACCAGGTCGGAACCAGGTCGGAACCAGGTTGGAACCAGGTCGGAACCAGGACTGAACCAGTACTGAACCAGTACTGAACCAGGTCTGAACCAGGACTGAACCAGGACTGAACCAGTACTGAACCAGGTCTGAACCAGTACTGAACCAGTACTGAACCAGGTCTGAACCAGGTCTGAACCAGGTCTAAACCAGGTCTGAACCAGGTCTGAACCAGGTCTAAACCAGGTCTAAACCAGGTCTAAGCCAGGACTAAACCAGGTCTAAACCAGGTCTAAACCAGGACTAAACCATATCTAAACCAGGACTGAACCAGGTCTAAACCAGGTCTAAAAAACTGCTCAAAACTGCTCAAAACTCACCTTTTCAAAACTGCTTTTAATGTTTCTTAATGTTTTTCCTGATTGTTTATTGTTTTGTTACTTGTTTTATTACTGATTTTACCTCTTGTACAGTGTCTTTGAGTGTCTTGAAAAGCGCTTTATAAATAAAATGTATTATTATTATTATTATTAAACCAGGACTAAACCA
Organism: Paratrypauchen microcephalus; assembly: GCA_036785185.1. Classification (NCBI taxonomy): domain Eukaryota; kingdom Metazoa; phylum Chordata; class Actinopteri; order Gobiiformes; family Gobiidae; genus Paratrypauchen; species Paratrypauchen microcephalus. The sequence continues at coordinate 4,665,650 of JAVJIX010000047.1, read as the reverse complement.
GGACTAAACCAGGACTGAACCAGGTCTGAACCAGAAATAAACCAGGTCTAAACCAGGATTAAACCAGGTCTGTACCTGCACCACCTCAGTCCCCTCGATGATCTTGCGGCTGTAGAGCACAGACGGACAGTGCAGAGAGTCGTGAGCTCCTCCAGAAACGATGTATGAACGCTCAGGGTACGCCAGGTCCCAGAACCTACAGAGACCAGAACCAGGACTGAACCGGGACTGAACCGGGACTGAACCGGGACTGGGACAAGGACTAAAGCAAGTGCGTACCTGATCCTCATGTCCGAGCCAGCGGTCAGCAGCAGAGGGTTCCCATCAGCAGGACTACAGTAGATCCCATGAACACTGTGAGGAGAAGGCTGCAGAGGACCAGAGTGAGACCAGGACCAGGACCAGGACCAGACCAGGACCAGACCAGGACCAGACCAGGACCAGACCAGACCCGGACCAGGACCAGACCAGGACCAGACCCGGACCAGACCCGGACCAGGACCAGACCAGGACCAGACCAGGACCAGGACCAGGACCAGGACCTGACCAGGACCAGACCCGGACCAGACCAGGACCAGGACCAGACCAGGACCAGACCAGGACCAGACCCAGACCAGGACCAGACCCGGACCTGGACCAGACCAGAACCAGGACTCACCTGCATCTCGGATAGAGGGGGGGCGGAGCTTGCCCACAGAGTGAACTTCCTGTCTCCAGTCTCCATGTCCCACATCGACACCTCATTGTTCCCCTGCACAGCTGAGAGAGAGTGGACTGAACCAGGACTGAACCAGGACTAAACCAGGACTGAACCAGGACTGAACCAGGACTAAACCAGGACTAAACCAGGACTAAACCAGGACTGAACCAGGACTGAACCAGGACTGAACCAGGACTAAACCAGGACTAAACCAGGACTAAACCAGGACTGAACGAGGACTGAATGAGGACTGAATGAGGACTAGGCCAGGACTAGGCCAGGACTAGACCAGGACTAGACCAGGACTAGACCAGGACTAGACCAGGACTAGATCAGGACTAAGCCAGGACTAAGCCAGGACTAGACCAGGACCAGGCTTGGGGAGTAACGGATTACATGGAACGGCGTTAAGTAAAAGGATACAAAAAAAAGGTAACTGTATTCCCCTACAGTTACAAAGAAAAAGACGTAATCAGATTACAGGTACATTTAGTGAAAATGGGGATTACTTAGCAGGATTACAATTTGAAAGCATTTTATGTTATTTCATTTTTTCATTTAAAGCCGGAGTCATATGTAGGGAAAACAACGTACAGACTCGCGCCGCGCGCGCTCTGTGAAACAAACTTGCAGTGGCGCGCGCTGTGGAATACACTTGCAGCGGCTCGCACTGAACTTCACGCAGGTCGCGCACTATGGACTAAACTTGCAGCGGGCATGGTTTCAAAAAACGCATTTAAAATGGGTGGAAATTTAGGGAGGATTTTATTTTTAAAGAAGACAAAGGGAACAACATCACAGTGCAGTGCAAATTGTGCCTTCCAGCAGTTAAACACCTGTCAATGTCCAAGGATTCTACTTCCAATCTCAAGAAACATTTACAGGTAAGATCGCTAATATTAACGCTTTGATACTGACAGACCCTAAATGTCCTGCTTCAGTCATGTTATGTGTGAATATGAGTCATTTCTTTGTCTTGATTCATTTGTAGGAGCCAGTTTCGAGTTAGCTATCGACTAGCAAACTATTAGCAAGGTAGCTAACGTTAGGGTGACCATACGTCCTCTTTTGCCCGGACATGTCCTCTTTTCAGAGGCTGTCCGGCCGGGTTTATAAAATCCTTCAAATGTCCGGGTTTTTGATTCCGTTGGAAACGCGCTCTGAGAGGCGGAGTTCTAGTCGAACCCCGGAACGTGTATTCATTCATTTACAAACAGGCGCGCCACGCTCCACACACACACACACGCACACGCACACACACACACACACACTCGCAGGCTGACAGGCGCACTGCAAAGACACAGAAAATGCCAAAACGCAAATGCAGTTTCACGGATGAATTGCAAAAAAAAGTTCCCCTGTTTTCGCCCGGGGCGTGACAAGTGGGAGGCAGAATGACCAGGGAGAGGAGGAAGGCAAGGAAGACTGAAGAAAAGGAAAAATAAGGAAAAAAGGACTGTTGACTTGAGGCATTATTTGTATATTTTTTTTCATTAGCCATTAGACACATTATTTTGAAGAATGGGCTTACTGAACATTGAAGAATAGGCTAACTCTCTGTTTCTTTTTGTTTTTTTCTTTTTCTTAACTAAGGTGTAAGTGTCAGCCTTAAGATTGCTTATATTAATAAATATATTATTTATAAAGCAACTGTTTGTGAGTATATCCAGGTAAAGTGTTCTTTTCTGGGGAATTCAGAAGCACAGTAAGCCCCCGACCCATGTAAAACCCTTAAAAATGGGAGAAAAAACTCAAAAAAAAATATTTCGCACGCGAGTTGGAAGTGTGTCCTCTTTTCAGTGAAATACAATATGGTCACCCTAGCTAACTTTTGTGGTCACAAGTACACTTTGTGCATTTGTAGAACGATATTACAATATTTAAACATTATCTAGGCAACATAGTCATGTTAACTGATCCATGAAGACCCTTTAGACAATTCCAAGCAAAGCTGTCGTTAGATGTAGGCCAGCACGCAAGCTGGACGAACATCCTGTCCAGCTGCGGAGATCGGGCAAGATGACTGTCCCGGTAAAACTAAAACTTTAACTGAAAATATAATTTCGTTGAAGTCATAGGTGTTTAGGTGTTTGGTTTAGTGAGTGACCTTGTTTACTAGTGACTTGGCTTATAGTGATAACAGTTGTTAAAACTACACATAGAACTGTATTTGTCCTCCTAAAAACTTAATTGTATTGTAATTTTCTTGTTTTCTTGTTGTTATAGGATATTTGGTGTTAAAGTAATCCAAAAGTAACTGAAAGTAATCAAGTTACATTACTTTAATATTATAGTACCGGGATTACGTTACTGAATACATATTTTAAGGAGTAACTAGTAACTGTACCGGATTACATTTCTAAAGTAACCCTCCCAACCCTGACCAGGACTAGACCAGGACTAGACCAGGACTGAACCAGGACTGAACCAGGACTGAACCAGGACTGAACCAGGACTAAACCAGGACTGAACCAGGACTAGACCAGGACTAAACCAGGACTAAGCCAGGACTAAACAAAGACCAAGGACTAAATCCAGACTAGACCAGGACTAAACAAGCACTAAACACAGACTAAACAAGGACTAAACACAGACTAAACAAGGACTAAATCTAGACTAGACCAGACTAGACCAGGACTAGACCAGGACTAAACCAGGACTTGACCAGGACTAGACCAGGACTGGACCAGGACTAAACCAGGACTGAACCAGGACTAGACCAGGACTAGACCAGGACTAGACCAGGACTAGACCAGGACTGAACCAGGACTAAGCCAGGACGAAGCCAGGACTAAACAAAGACTAAACCAGGACTAAACAGGACTAAACAAAGACTAAACAAGGACTAAATCCAGACTAGACCAGGACTAGACCAGGACTAGACCAGGACTAAACCAGGACTAAACCCGGTCTGATTGGTACCTGCGATGACGGAGGACTGGTACAGCGGGTGCATGATCAGTCTGCGGACACGGGCGCGCGCTGGGTGGGTGTGGTTAGAAATTGGCAGTTGGAACCTCATATCCCAGCATGCCATAGTGCCACTGCTCGTGCCTGCGGCGGGAAAAGGTCATTGTGTCTGAAATATTTCAATTATTGGCTGACCCTCCAGCCCCTCCCCCTGTACGCGGCCCCTCCCCCTGCATGCGGCCCCTCCCCCTGTACACGGCCCCTCCCCCTGTACGCGGCCCCTCCCCCTGTACGTGGCCCCTGTACACGGCCCCTCCCCTGTACGTGGCCCCTCCCTCTGTACGTGGCCCCTCCCCCTGTACGTGGCCCCTCCCTCTGTACGTGGCCTCTGTACACGGCCCCTCCCCCTGTACGTGGCCCGTGTACACGGCCCCTCCCCTGTACGTGGCCCCTCCCCTTGTACACGGCCCCTCCCTCTGTACGTGGCCCCTGTACACGGCCCCTCCCCCTGTACGTGGCCCCTCCCTCTGTACGAGGCCTCTGTAGGTGGCCCCTCCCCTGTAGGTGGCCCCTCCCCCTGTACGTGGCCCCTCCCCCTGTACGTGGCCCCTCCCCCTGTACGTGGCCTCTGTACACGGCCCCTCCCCCTGTACGTGGCCCCTGTACACGGCCCCTTCCCTGTATGTGGGCCCTCCCCTGTACGTGGCCCCTCCCCCTGTACGTGGCCCCTCCCCCTGTACGTGGCCCCTCCCCCTGTACGTGGCCTCTGTACACGGCCCCTCCCCCTGCACGTGGCCCCTCCCCCTGTACGTGGCCCCTGTACACGGCCCCTCCCCGTAGCTGGTCTGTGGTTGTACCGAGGCAGAGCCAGCACTGGTGCATGTCCACACAGAAGGAGGTGATGAGCCCGAGCCTCAGGTCGTGTTTGAGGGTCCAGGCGTTGGTGCCCTGGCGGAGGTCCCAGCCCACGAGGGATCCGTTCACCGTGGCATAGGCCAGAACCGACTGCGCCCCCGAGTTAAAGTGGTGCAGGTCCACCACACAGCCCTCCTCTGCCAGGTCCAGGGTCCTGGAACCAAAGACCTGCTCAGAACCACAATACACCAACCTAAGGCCAGAGTCTCAGTCCTGGTTTAGTCCTGGTTTAGTCCTGGTTTAGTCCTGGTTTAGTCCTGGTGTAGTCCTGATTTAGTCCTGGTGTAGTCCTGGTTTAGTCCTGGTGTAGTCCTGGTGTAGTCCTGGTGTAGTCCTGTTTTAGTCCTGTTTTAGGCCTGGTCCGGTCCTGGTCTTGTCTTGGTCTGACCTGGTCTGGAAGGGTTGGACCTTGGGGGACTTGGGCGGCTTGTTGGCTTCGATGGCGAGCAATTGGACGGCGCCGTTGTCTGACGCAACGGCGAGATAATGAGAGCCTTGGCAGAACGACAGAGTCTTTATGTGTCCCCCGAGACGAGAGTACGTGAGGACGGACCTAACGGAGGAGAAGAGAGAACGTGAGGATGGACCTGACGGAGGAGAAGAGAAAAGTAGTGTCTCTGCATTTGTCTCGTCCTCCAGTGTCTCTCAGGAGCACCAACCTGATGTGCTGCAAGTACCTTCTGTGGTGAGTACCTGGTAGTGGTAAATACCTGATGGTGGCGAGTACCTGGTGGTGGTGAGTTCCTAATGGTGGTGAGTACCTGGTGGTGGTGGTGAGTACCTGATGGTGGTGAATACTTGGTAGTGGTGAGTACCTGATGGTGGTGAATACTTGGTAGTGGTGAGTACCTGATGGTGGTGGTGAGTACCTGGTGGTGGTGAGTACCTGATGGTGGCGAGTACCTGATGGTGGCAAGTACCTGGTGGTGGTGGTGAATACCTGATGGTGGTGAGTACGTGGTGGTGGTAAGTACCTGATGGTGGTGGTAAGTACCTGGTGGTGGTGGTGAGTACCTGATGGTGCTGAGTACCTGGTGGTGGCGGTGGTGAGTACCTGATGGTGGAGAGTACCTGGTGGTGGTGAGTACCTGGTGGTGGTGAGTACCTGGTGGTGGTGGTGAGTACCTGATGGTGGTGAGTACCTGGTGGTGGTGGTGAGTACCTGATGGTGGTGAGTACTTGGTAGTGGTGAGTACCTGATGGTGGTGGTGAGTACCTGATGGTGGCAAGTACCTGGTGGTGGTGGTGAATACCTGATGGTGGTGAGTACCTGGTGGTGGCGGTGGTGAGTACCTGATGGTGGAGAGTACCTGGTGGTGGTGGTCTTGCCCTCCATCTTCTGGCTGTCCCACACTTTGACCGTTCCGTCATTGGAGGCGGTGGCGAAAATCGAGTGTTCGTCTGAGACTCGGATCCTGTTCACCGCAGCTTTGTGTTCATGAAGGTGAGCCACCAGGAGACCTTTCGGGTGCCAACCTGAGTAGAGGAGAGAATGTCAGAGAGGAGGAGCCACCAGGAGACCTTTAGGGTGCCAACCTGAGGAGAGGAGAGAATGTCAGAGAGGAGGAGCCACCAGGAGACCTTTCGGGTGCCAACCTGAGGAGAGGAGAGAATGTCAGAGAGGAGGAGCCACCAGGAGACCTTTCGGGTGCCAACCTGAGGAGAGGAGAGAATGTCAGAGAGGAGGAGCCACCAGGAGACCTTTAGGGTGCCAACCTGAGGAGAGGAGAGAAGGTCAAAGAGCACCAGGAGACCTTTAGGGTGCCAACCTGAGGAGAGGAGAGAAGGTCAAAGAGCACCAGGAGACCCTTAGGGTGCCAACCTGAGGAGAGGAGAGAAGGTCAAAGAGCACCAGGAGACCCTTAGGGTGCCAACCCGAGGAGAGGAGAGAAGGTCATAGAGGCTGTGGTTGGCTGTGGGGGAGTACCTGGTGGCGGTGGGCGGCTCTCCCACTCGGCGCTCTCCAGCAGATGTTTGGCCATCCTCTCAGCACTGCTCTGTTCTCTCTTCAGCTGCACCAGAGTCTGAAGATCTGACCTGCAGCTGTGGAACCTCCTCTGAAAACCAGGACCAGACCAGGACTGGACCACAGGGACCGCAGGAGGGGCTGAGGACCGCTTCTGAGAGGCTTCTGAGGGCTGAGAGCAAGAGTCAGGACTAAATCAGGACTAAATCAGGTCTAAACCAGGTCTAAACCAGGACTAAAACAGAACTAAATCAGGACTAAATCAGGACTAAACCAGGACTAAATCAGGACTAAACCAGGACCAGACCAGGACTAAACCAGGACCAGACCAGGACTAAACCAGGACCACACCAGGACAAAACCAGGTCTAAACCAGGACTAAACCAGGTCTAAACCAGGACTAAACCAGGTCTAAACCAGGTCTAAACCAGGACTAAACCAGGACTAAACCAGGACTAAATCAGGACTAAACCAGGACTAAACCAGTTCTAAACCAGGACAAAACCAGGTCTAAACCAGGTCTAAGCCAGGACAAAACCAGGTCTAAACCAGGTCTAAACCAGTTCTAAACCAGGTCTAAACCAGGACTACACCAGGACTAAACCAGGACTAAATCAGGACCAGACTAGGACTAAACCAGGACCAGACCAGGACTAAACCAGGTCTAAACCAGAACCACACCAGGACTAAACCAGGTCTAAACCAGGACTAAACCAGGACTAAACCAGAACTAAACCAGGACTTACTGTAGCAGAGGTGGAGGTCGGCTCCTGGGACCCGAACATGCTCTTCCACTCCTCGTTCATCGTTGAGTCCTGTTTGGTGTGTTTACGAGCTGTGGATCAGAACCAACAAGACCAGGTCAGAATCAGGACTAAACCAGGTCTAAACCAGGTCTAGGTCAGGACTAGAGCAGGACTAAACCAGTTCTGATGATAAATGTCATAAATGTTTCGTGTTCTGGGTTTGAATCCAAAGTTCCGTTTGTAACTACGGTTCTGTTTCATCCCTCCTGACCACCAGAGGGCGGCGCTGAGAGCACTGTACGACGAATACCAGCGATGTCATGAAGAATCCTGAGCGCTGAGTTTCATGAAGATCCAGACCCAAAGGAGGAGAGGCCACAGTGAAAGCCACGTTAAAGCACCTGGAGAACGTCCTCGGTGAAGCCCAAGATCAGCAGCACAGACCGTCTCCAAAGGGACGTTCTCATGTTTTCATAGCAGCCCATGAATACCTTGAGTAGAATGGGCCCTCACACCAGACAGAGGGTCGAGGCCTGCTGAGGCCTAGAGAACCACCTCAACGACCTAGCGTGAACCACCTGGAGAACCACCTCAACGACCTAGCGTGAACCACCTGGAGAACCACCTCAACGACCTAGCGTGAACCACCTGGAGAACCACCTCATTGACCCAGCGTGAACCACCTGGAGAACCAGAGTCATAGTCAGACGTTGAGACAGTGTCCACAGACGATGAGACAGTGTCCCCAGACCGTGAGACAGTGTCCACAGACCGTGAGACAGTGTCCACAGACATTGAGACAGTGTCCACAGACATTGAGACAGCGTCCACAGACATTGAGACAGCGTCCACAGACCGTGAGACAGTGTCCACAGATGATGAGACAATGTATACAGACGGTGAGACAGTGTCCACAGACGATGACAGTGTCCACAGACGATGACAGTGTCCACAGACGATGAGACAGTGTCCACAGACAATGAGACAGTGTCCACAGACGATGAGACAGTGTCCACAGACGATGAGACAGTGTCCACAGACGATGAGACAGTGTCCACAGACAATGAGACAGTGTACACAGACGATGAGACAGTGTCCACAGACGATGACAGTGTCCACAGACGATGAGACAGTGTCCACAGACAATGAGACAGTGTACACAGACGATGAGACAGTGTACACAGACGATGAGACAGTGTCCACAGACAATGAGACAGTGTACACAGACGATGAGACAGTGTACACAGACGATGAGACAGTGTCCACAGATGATGAGAGTGTCCACAGACAGTGAGACAGTGTCCACAGACAATAAGTGTCCACAGACATTGAGACAGTGTCCACAGACGATGAGGCAGTGTCCACAGACGATGAGACAGTGTCCACAGACGATGAGACAGTGTCCACAGACGATGAGAGTGTCTACAGACAGTGAGGTAGTGTCCACAGATAATAAGTGTAGAAATGAGGAACAGTCACAGATGATGGGGGACAATCGCCGTGTTCCAATTCGAGGGCTGCACACTTTTAAGGCTGGTTTTAAAGGCAAATTAACGTTTTTTTACAATCTGAGCCTTCTTTCGGCAATAAAACAAGTAGTTTTACTCACCCATAGCATTTTTCTGTCAATTGGAGCAGTATCGCAGAACTTATGTTGAGCCGTTCTGTTCTAGTAATGATCCCGTATCCGTTAACATGGTGCTGTATCATTTGCTCGGGGCATTACTTTGCGGTGTCCAAATAACACAAACTTTAGCACTTTTCAAATCATAGAAGCCCGATGTCTTAATGAAAGATTTCTTTTGAAGCAAACGTGGCCTGTAATCCGAGATTTAGCCATAGTTTCGAGTAGATGAGGACGCCAGTGCGCATGCGCGGACTGTGCTATGAGCTCCCGGGACCCAAACATGAAACGCAAAGCTGAAAACTATGGATAAATCTCGGATTACAGGCCACTTTTGCTTCAAACGAATTCTTACATTAAGACATCGGGCTTCTATGATTTGAAAAGTGCTAAAGTTTGTGTTATTTGGAGACCGCAAAGTAATGCCCCGAATACAAATGCTAACGGATATGCTACAACATAACTTTCTTCAAACAGCTCCAAATGACACGAACGTGATATGGGTGAGTCAAACGACTTGTTTTATTACCGAAAGAAGGCTCAGATTGTAAAATAACGTTACTTTGCCTTTAAGGCTGCATACGTTACTTCTGGTGCAAAAAGTGTTGTCCCATTTCATGCACCCCTCAAATGCACCGCAAATGCACAGCATGCATCGCGCGGCGGCAGACAGATGTTCGAAAACACAAAGTGAAAAGACCGTCCGGAGAGCGGAGAAAACATGTAAGTAACTTAAGGAAATCATCACTAAAACAACTGTAAACGTAAACTACGGCCATAAAACACAAAACTATCAAATAAATGTGTGAATCTCAGAGCTTTGAGCTAAAAGTTTCGCTAATAATCTGCAGCTAATGTGTTGAAAAGTCTGCTCAAACCTTCGTATTTGGACAGATTTACATCAAACACTAATAATGTTTTTACTGTCAGGGGAAAAGAAGCCCACAGAGGGATTAATGAAGCTTTGGGAGGACGTTTTCAGGTAAACACTAAACACTTGGCCATTGTAGCTCTGAAGTCAGATAAAAACACATTATTTCATACATTAAACTTAAAAGTTTATATTTACTTGTAAATCATGTAATATGAGCCTCCATCATCTGCATTTAATTCTGGGAATACATTATCTGTTTTTTACAGTCTGTTCATGTTTGTAAAGTGAAGACTAAATAACACTGGACAGGTTAGATACAAGATGGACATTAGGCTCATTGAACAGGTGCAGATACTGGTGTAGATACTAGACATCTGTGTCTGCAGCCATGTCCATCACATCTACAGTAATATAACAATGAGAAAACTGTTTTAAATGTTTTATATGCATTTTCTTTTCTCATCTGTAGCCTCCTGTATGAGGACACAACACACTGCCGGGGCCACAGAACTGTTGGCTGAGGAGATGCTCATGGGTCATGAAATGGGTCAAATGCAGATGACAAAGTAAAGCCAACACTCCGCTGGATCTGTGCTGACTCCTGCCCCTGATCAGTTATGTTACATGTTGCTTTATTACTCCAGTAATAATAAGGGCGGCAAATTAATAGTGCTCATATTGAAATCATTATTTAAATTGTGAAAATACACATTGCTCAAATGTGTGGGATTCCTCTATTATTTTATCTGTTGGGATTTATATAAACAGCCTTTGGATCTGAATGTACATGTGAACCTAGTTTTATAGTTTTCTTAATGTGTCATTACAGGTTTTCACTCTGCAGGACTTTGAACCAATCAGACGTAAGGCCCATTCTGCTCCTCCTCCTCCAGAAGACGAGGGATTCATCACACTGAGTGGTCCAAGTACACTGGGTCATGTCTCCACTGTCCATGCTGACTGTAGAAGACCTGTGGGGTCTCCATGCCGACTGTAGAAGACCTGTGGGGTCTCCATGCTGACTGTAGAAGACCTGTGGGGTCTCCATGCCGACTGTAGAAGACCTGTGGGGTCTCCATGCCGACTGTAGAAGACCTGTGGGGTCTCTGGCTGCATCAGGCGTCCCTCAGCTCGATCTGAGGAGGTTACTTACTGCTTGTGAGTTGAATAAGCTTGAGTTTTTCCAAGCCATCGCTTTCCTGATTGTATTCAAGTTCACAGAACCTTTCTCAGACTTATGATACCAAGTTCACATTACTGAAATATAGTAAGTGTACTTACATTAGTAATTTACATTTTCTCAACTTAAGTAAACTGAGTACTGCTTACAATAAGCATGTTAGTTTATCAGTAAATAGAAAAATCAGACCCACATGCGCATGATGTGGTCACTAAATTAAAACTATAACTACAGTGTATTGTACAGCATTCACTGTAAACTGTCTTTTTACTTTCTGTTTTGGCTCCATATTTTCGAACATCTGACTGCTGCGCGGTGCATGATGGGATATATGAATGCGCGAAGTGTGCTCGGATGTGCCCTTTGTTCACGGCCAGATCGCCATGGAAACGAGGGCGGATTTCTTTGAGGGGGTGCATAAAATGGGACAATACCTGTTGCACTGGAAGTGATGTATGCAGCCTTAAAACCTCCTTCGGACTATGCAGCCCTCGAATTGGGACACAGCTTATATCACCTTCGGGGGTCACCAGGGTCACAGGCATGACTCAGTTGTCACATGTACAACAGGTCACAGGTCAACAGCGGTGCAGCGTCGGCAGTGATGCGGTCGCTGTACCGGACCGTTGTGGTGAAGAGGGAGCTGAGCCAAAAGGCAAGGCTCTCAATTTACCGTCGATCTACGTTCCTTCCCTCACCTATGGTCATGAGCTCTGAGCAATGACCGAAAGGACAAGATCGCGGATACAAGCAGCCAAAATTAGTTTCCTTTGCAGAGTGGCTGGGCGCTCCCTTAGAGACAGGGTGAGGAGCTCAGTCACATGGGAGGGGCTCGGAGTAGAGCCACCGCTCCTCCATGTGGAGAGGAGCAGCTGAGGTGGCTCAGCCGTCTGTTCCAGACACCTCCTGGACGCCTCTCTTGGGAGGTGTTCCGGGCATGTCCCACCGGGAGATGGCCGCGGGGAAGACCCAGGACACGCTGGAGGGACTATGTCTCCCATCTGGCCTGGGAACGCCTTGGGGTCCCCCCCGGAGGAGCTGGAGGAAGTGTCCGGGGTGAAGGAGGTCTGGGCGACCCTGCTTAGACTGTTGCCCCTGCGACCCGACCACGGATAAGCGGAAGAAAATGGATGGATGGACAAAAGGAACACTGAGTTTTCAGCAGCGCCCTCTGATGGTCAGGAGGGATGAAACAGAACCAGCTGTTTGCGGACGTTTGCTTCTGTATCTGTAAAGTCTGACACGATTAAAGCTCAATTTATACTTTATCCACTCCCTCTCCGTTTATAGTCCCGGTTCTGTCCCGGTTCTGACCTGGTTCTGGCCCAGGTCCGACCCTTACATAAGCCTGTAGTATGTGCGGTTACACTCGTGTCAGTGAGTGTGATTACGCCTGTGATTGAGGATCTGATTGTGAGGAGGAAGTTCTGCTTTCATCTTGTTCACACACAGATCCTTCAGAGACAGGAAACACAACAGATGGACGAGAGGAGGGGAGGAGGAGCAGAGGAGGAGGAGGAGGAGATGAGGGAGGGGAGGAGGAGAGGAGGAGGAGGAAGGAGGAGGGGAGAGGAGGAGGAGAGGATAGGAGGAGGAGAGGAGGAGTAGGAGAGGATAGGAGGAGGAGAGGAGGAGGGAGAGAGGAGTAGGAGAGGATAGGAGGAGGAGAGGATAGGAGAAGGAGAGGAGGAGGGAGAGAGGAGGAGGAGAGGAGGGTGGAGGACAGGAAGAGGGGAGGAGTTGACAGGAGGAGGAGGTGTTTGTTCTGGCAGAGGAAGTGGTCTGTTTGGCTCATGTGAGGGGCAGAACCCGGTCTGATGTTCCCCCGGACCACACGCAGGAGCCAAGGATCTTTGGAGGGGCAGACAGGGACATGGTTCCCCCTGCCCCTGCCCCTGCCCCTGTCCCTGTCCCTGCTTGCCCCTGTCCCTGCCCCCTCCTCTGCCTGCAGGGCAGGGGCACATGGGGGTGATTAGCAGCATCTGGAGCTCCTTGTTAAAGCACTGAGCTCAGAGTCACGACAAAGAATTTAACAAGAAAATAAACCACCAAATGTAAACGATTATTTACAAGACGATAAGAGAAATGGGGGGGGGGGAGAAGGAGAGAGGAGAGGAGAGAGGAGGAGAGGAGAGAGAGGAGGAGAGAGGAGAGGAGAGAGGAGGAGAGGAGAGAGAGGAGGAGAGAGGAGAGGAGAGAGGAGGAGAGGAGGAGAGAGGAGAGGAGGAGAGAGGAGAGGAGGAGAGATTATTTACAAGACGATAAGACAAATGGGGGGAGGAGAGGATACTGTGTCTGGTTGTGCGTCTGTGTGTGATTGTGCGTCTGTGTGTGGTTGTCCGTCTGGTCGTGTACCTCTCTTGTCGTCCGTGTCGGGTCGCGGTTTCACCAGGTCCACCTGGCGTCCCATGATGCCGAGTGTGCCCAAGTCGATGACGCCGCTCTGAGCGCGCTCAGTCTGACTCTGCTCCGCCATAGACGCCTTCGCTTTGTTCGACTTCAACATGAAGTCCTTCAGCGCCAACAGTTTGTCCTCCTCCTCCTCTGTCATGCCCTGAGAGAGAACCGGGTCAGAACCGTGACTAAACCAGGTCTGAACTGGGTCAGAACTGGGTAAGAACCGGGTCAGAACCAGGACTAAACCAGGACTAAAACAGGTCTGAACCGGGTCAGAACCGGGACTAAACCAGGTCTGAACTGGGTCAGAACTGGGTAAGAACCGGGTCAGAACCGGGACTAAACCAGGACTAAAACATGTCTGAACCGGGTCAGAACCGGGACTAAACCAGGTCTAAACCAGGTCTGAACCGGGTCAGAACTGGGTAAGAACCAAGACTAAACCGGGTCAGAACCAGATCTGAACCGGGTCAGAACCGGGACTAAACCAGGACTATACCAGGACTAAACCTGCTCAGGACCGGGTCAGAACCAAGACCAAAACACGTCAGAACATTTCCATACAATCTGCTGAGTGTGATGAGGAAATAGTTTCATATTTCAGGAGCAGAACTGAAGAAGCAGCTCAGAAACGGATTTGACCAAATAAACTTTTGTCCAGTCGACAAATTCAATTTCTCCTTTTGCCGTGTTTTTTTTTATATCAACGTCTTTATTACAACAGTCACTGAGATAGAGTCTGACAGGGTTTAACAGGGTCTAACAAGACTCAGAAACAGGGTTTAACAGGGTCTAACAAGGTCTGACAGGGTCTAACAGGGTCTAACAGAGTCTGACAGGGTCTAACAGGGTAGTAAGACCCTGTCAGACTCAGAAACAGGGTTTAACAGGGTCTGACAGGGTCTAACAGAGTCTGACAGGGTCTAACAGAGTCTGACAGGGTCTAACAGCATCTGACAGGGTCTAACAGAGTCTGACAGGGTCTAACAAGGTCTGACAGGGTCTAACAGGGTCTGACAGGGTCTAACAGAGTCTGACAGGGTCTAACAGAGTCTGAGAGGGTCTAACAGAGTCTGACAGGGTCTAACAGAGTCTGAGAGGGTCTAACAGAGTCTGAGAGGGTCTAACAGGGTCTGACAGGGTCTGACAGGGTCTGACAGGGTCTAAAAGAGTCTGACAGGGTCTAACAGAGTCTGACAGTTTTCATAACCTATAATAACCTTGTTGCAGGTGCTCGGGTTTAGATAGACCCTGTTAAACCCTGTCAGACTCTAACAGGGTTTAACAGGGTCTAACAAGACTCAGAAACAGGGTTTAACAGGGTCTAACAAGGTTTGACAGGGTCTAACAAGGTCTGACAGGATCTAACAGAGTCTGACAGGATCTAACAGAGTCTGACAGGGTCTAACAGAGTCTGAGAGGGTCTAACAGGGTCTGACAGGGTCTAACAGAGTCTGACAGGGTCTAACAGAATCTGACAGGGTCTAACAGAGTCTGACAGTTTTCATAAACTATAATAACCTTGTTGCAGGTGCTCGGGTTTAGATAGAGTCTGACAGGGTTTAACAGGGTCTAACAGGGTCTAACAGGGTTTAACAGGGTCTGACGAGACTCAGAAACAGGGTTTAACAGGGTCTAACAAGGTTTGACAGGGTCTAACAAGGTCTGACAGGATCTAACAGAGTCTGACAGGATCTAACAGAGTCTGACAGGGTCTAACAGAGTCTGACAGGGTCTAACAGAGTCTGACAGGGTCTAACAGGGTCTGACCCTGACAGGGTCTAACAGAGTCTGACAGGGTCTAACAGAGTCTGAGAGGGTCTAACAGGGTCTGACAGGGTCTAACAGAGTCTGACAGGGTCTGACAGGGTCTAACAGAATCTGACAGTTTTCATAAACTATAATAACCTTGTTGCAGGTGCTCGGGTTTAGATAGAGTCTGACAGGGTTTAACAGGGTCTAACAGGGTTTAACAGGGTCTAACAAGACTCAGAAACAGGGTTTAACAGGGTCTAACAAGGTTTGACAGGGTCTAACAGAGTCTGACAAGGTCTAACAAGGTCTGACAGGGTCTAACAGGGTCTAACAGAGTCTGACAGGGTCTAACAGGGTAGTAAGACCCTGTCAGACTCAGAAACAGGGTTTAACAGGGTCTGACAGGGTCTAACAGAGTCTGACAGGGTCTAACAGAGTCTGACAGGGTCTAACAGCATCTGACAGGGTCTAACAGAGTCTGACAGGGTCTAACAAGGTCTGACAGGGTCTAACAGAGTCTGACAGGGTTTAACAGGGTCTAACAGGGTTTAACAGGGTCTAACAAGACTCAGAAACAGGGTTTAACAGGGTCTAACAAGGTTTGACAGGGTCTAACAAGGTCTGACAGGATCTAACAGAGTCTGACAGGATCTAACAGAGTCTGAGAGGGTCTAACAGAGTCTGAGAGGGTCTAACAGGGTCTGACAGGGTCTAACAGAGTCTGACAGGGTCTAACAGAATCTGACAGGGTCTAACAGAGTCTGACAGTTTTCATAAACTATAATAACCTTGTTGCAGGTGCTCGGGTTTAGATAGAGTCTGACAGGGTTTAACAGGGTTTAACAGGGTCTGACAGGGTCTAACGAGACTCAGAAACAGGGTTTAACAGGGTCTAACAAGGTTTGACAGGGTCTAACAAGGTCTGACAGGATCTAACAGAGTCTGACAGGATCTAACAGAGTCTGACAGGGTCTAACAGAGTCTGACAGGGTCTAACGAGACTCAGAAACAGGGTTTAACAGGGTCTAACAAGACTCAGAAACAGGGTTTAACAGGGTCTAACAAGGTTTGACAGGGTCTAACAAGGTCTGACAGGATCTAACAGAGTCTGACAGGATCTAACAGAGTCTGACAGGGTCTAACAGAGTCTGAGAGGGTCTAACAGGGTCTGACAGGGTCTAACAGAGTCTGACAGGGTCTAACAGAATCTGACAGGGTCTAACAGAGTCTGACAGTTTTCATAAACTATAATAACCTTGTTGCAGGTGCTCGGGTTTAGATAGCGTCTGACAGGGTTTAACAGGGTCTAACAGGGTCTAACAGGGTTTAACAGGGTCTGACGAGACTCAGAAACAGGGTTTAACAGGGTCTAACAAGGTTTGACAGGGTCTAACAAGGTCTGACAGGATCTAACAGAGTCTGACAGGATCTAACAGAGTCTGACAGGGTCTAACAGAGTCTGACAGGGTCTAACAGAGTCTGACAGGGTCTAACAGGGTCTGACCCTGACAGGGTCTAACAGAGTCTGACAGGGTCTAACAGAGTCTGAGAGGGTCTAACAGGGTCTGACAGGGTCTAACAGAGTCTGACAGGGTCTGACAGGGTCTAACAGAATCTGACAGTTTTCATAAACTATAATAACCTTGTTGCAGGTGCTCGGGTTTAGATAGAGTCTGACAGGGTTTAACAGGGTCTAACAGGGTTTAACAGGGTCTAACAAGACTCAGAAACAGGGTTTAACAGGGTCTAACAAGGTTTGACAGGGTCTAACAGAGTCTGACAAGGTCTAACAAGGTCTGACAGGGTCTAACAGGGTCTAACAGAGTCTGACAGGGTCTAACAGGGTAGTAAGACCCTGTCAGACTCAGAAACAGGGTTTAACAGGGTCTGACAGGGTCTAACAGAGTCTGACAGGGTCTAACAGAGTCTGACAGGGTCTAACAGCATCTGACAGGGTCTAACAGAGTCTGACAGGGTCTAACAAGGTCTGACAGGGTCTAACAGAGTCTGACAGGGTTTAACAGGGTCTAACAGGGTTTAACAGGGTCTAACAAGACTCAGAAACAGGGTTTAACAGGGTCTAACAAGGTTTGACAGGGTCTAACAAGGTCTGACAGGATCTAACAGAGTCTGACAGGATCTAACAGAGTCTGACAGGGTCTAACAGAGTCTGAGAGGGTCTAACAGGGTCTGACAGGGTCTAACAGAGTCTGACAGGGTCTAACAGAATCTGACAGGGTCTAACAGAGTCTGACAGTTTTCATAAACTATAATAACCTTGTTGCAGGTGCTCGGGTTTAGATAGAGTCTGACAGGGTTTAACAGGGTTTAACAGGGTCTGACAGGGTCTAACGAGACTCAGAAACAGGGTTTAACAGGGTCTAACAAGGTTTGACAGGGTCTAACAAGGTCTGACAGGATCTAACAGAGTCTGACAGGATCTAACAGAGTCTGACAGGGTCTAACAGAGTCTGACAGGGTCTAACAGGGTCTGACCCTGACAGGGTCTAACAGAGTCTGACAGGGTCTAACAGAGTCTGAGAGGGTCTAACAGGGTCTGACAGGGTCTAACAGAATCTGACAGGGTCTAACAGAGTCTGACAGTTTTCATAAACTATAATAACCTTGTTGTAGGTGCTCGGGTTTAGATAGTCTGACAGGGTTTAACAGGGTCTAACAAGACTCAGAAACAGGGTTTAACAGGGTCTAACAAGGTTTGACAGGGTCTAACAAGGTCTGACAGGATCTAACAGAGTCTGACAGGGTCTAACAGAGTCTGACAGGGTCTAACAGAGTCTGAGAGGGTCTAACAGGGTCTAACAGAGTCTGACAGGGTCTAACAGAATCTGACAGGGTCTAACAGAGTCTGACAGTTTTCATAAACTATAATAACCTTGTTGCAGGTGCTCGGGTTTAGATAGAGTCTGACAGGGTTTAACAGGGTCTGACAGGGTCTAACAAGACTCAGAAACAGGGTTTAACAGGGTCTAACAAGGTTTGACAGGGTCTAACAAGGTCTGACAGGATCTAACAGAGTCTGACAGGGTCTAACAGAGTCTGACAGGGTCTAACAGGGTCTGACCCTGACAGGGTCTAACAGAGTCTGACAGGGTCTAATAGAGTCTGACAGGGTCTAACAAAGTCTAACAGGGTTTAACAGGGTCTAACAAGGTTTAACAGATCAAAGACACATCAAAGACAGATCGGTTGCTAGGTGCGTTGCTAGGCAATTGCTGAAAATTCCTGCAACTTTGACCTGCTGGTGGCACTAGATGGTTGGGGCTGGGGGCCTATAAATCGCTGTGGGTAATGAGGAGACTGGCTGGAAGCTGCATGCAAAATTTTACAACTTTGTACCAGACGGTTCTAGGGGTTGCCATAGACTCCCATGTTGAGGAGAATAAATAATAATAAGAATCAGGAGACCAGACACATCAAAGGAAAGATCAAAGGGTTGCCAGGCAACGTCGCTAGGCAACGCAGTACAAACACTATTTTTTTTTAGGGACCGAGCCCGAAGGGGGACGAGGTCCCTATTGTTGTTGCTTCGTTTCCGTATTATTATTATTCTTGTTCATACACGCTGGGGCAATTTTGAGCATGTTCCCATGCTTCAAAACGAACGAAACTTTGCATGGGCATCACAAAGTGCTGCCAGTACGACCACACAAAGTCCCGTCCCCCAGTGACCCCCAGGAGCTCGATAGCGCCCCCTAGCGCGTTGTCTTTCGGGGCTGGCATACCGTTTAAGATAGGCGCACGAAATTCGGTAGGGACGTGTATCTCAATAAGACGAACAAACGCCTCACTGCAATGTCATGGCCACGCCCAACAGGAAGTGAGATAATTGGGCTTTTGTGTGATTTTTGGGTATTGGACATAGAATGGAATTTGAAACACTTCTCCTACACCGTACCTCAGATGGGCTTAAATTTTGGTGAACATAATCTTAAGACGTTGGAGATGTTAAATTGCGAAGGATTTTCAAATAGGCGGTAATATGACGATACGGCGGATCGATAAAGTTAGGTATGGAATTTGAAACACTTCTCCTACACCGTACCTCAGATGGGCTTAAATTTTGGTGAACATAATCTTAAGACGTTGGAGATGTAAAATTGCGAAGGATTTTCAAATAGGCGGTAATATGACGATACGGCGGATCGATAAAATTAGGTATTTATTGAATGGGAGTGATGAGTTATGAATGGGAGGTATTTGTTGCTAGGCAACGCCCTGATCAAAGGTCTTTGATCTTTGTACCTTTGATCTGATATAGCTGCAAGCAGCAATGTGGGGACAAGCATCGAAGGTTCATGTAGGCCTCAGCATGGAGGCCACATGCAGGGTCTGACAGGGTCTAACAAGAGTCTGACAGGGTCTGACAGGGTCTGACAGGGTCTGTTCTGACAGGGTATCTACAATGTCATGGCCACGCCCAACAGGAAGTGAGATAATTGTGCCAGGCACACGAAATTCGGTATGGGTGTGTGTCTCAGTAAGACGAACAAACTCAGGTGCGAGGTCCCGACCAACGCCGCTTGCGGCTTTAATTTATCTTTTATTATTACAAGGTACATATATTAACACCACAACAACATTCGCAAAGCACTCAGAAGACACATCGGGGGATGTGGGCACGGGAATAAACACCACCGGGCATTAGGGCTAAGAGGAACAGGGGAAGTGTAGAGGACCAAGGGGCTTGCCCCAGGTGAAGAAAGAGGCCTGGGGGAGAGCAAGGGCGATGCAGCGCCCAGGGAAGGTCCAGGCGCCAGGGTCCAGGGGGGACAGCGGAGGGGGGGTAGGGGTCAGAAGTCCAACCGAGGGGAACCGGCTCGGGAGACGGAGAAAAGCGTATTGTCTGGGATGAAAGTGTCGCAAAACTCCGTTTCTCTTGCCTCGTGGAGATGGCGGACGTGGGCGCGAAGGAGCGCTGTGAAGAGGGGCCAGTGCTCCGCTGCGCGGCCGTCGTGGAGGCGGCGGTTCCGTGCCACGAAGATCGAATATCTGGCCACAGACAGGACAAGGTGGGCGGCATCCCAGTTGACCATGGGAGCATCCGGCCCCCGAGGTCGATGCTGGACAGGGCGGAAGAGCCAGAACCAGAGCCCGGGGTCATCGAGTCCATGGGCCGCCGGTGGTGGGAGTCTCAACGCCAGCCTCCGAGCGAGAAGGTCCAGTAGCCGGGTCCAGAACCGCTGCACGACAGGACACTGGGCGGCCAGATGGAGGAGGAGGTGCTTGGCCCCTAATAATAATAATAATATCGCCACATAGTTTGTTGTGTTTTTATTGAGTAGCCATCACCCAGAAGTAGTTGGACTACAGCGCCATATAGGGTAGCGGAGCCGGCCAGGGCGCTGACCATTATCCGATTACACGAGCTTCATGTGCACTTGGATCTAAGCGGGATCAGATTTGGAGAAATCCAATCCGATCCTACCATGTGCACGCAGTGACTGACAGGAAATACTGAGACCTGGTTGAGACCTGGTTTAGACCTGGATTAGTCCTGGTTTAGACCTGGATTAGTCCTGGATTAGTCCTCGTTTAGACCTGGATTAGTCCTGGTTTAGTCCTGGTTTAGTCCTGGTTTAGACCTGGATTAGTCCTCGTTTAGACCTGGATTAGTCCTGGTTTAGTCCTGGTTTAGACCTGGATTAGTCCTGGTTTAGACCTGGATTAGTCCTAGATTAGTCCTGGTTTAGTCCTGGTTTAGTCCTGGTTTAGACCTGGTTTAGACCTGGTTTAGACCTGGTTTAGACCTGGTTTTGACCTGAATTAGTCCTAGTTTAGTCCTGGTTTAGTCCTGGTTTAGACCTGGATTAGACCTGGATTAGTCCTGGTTTAGACCTGGATTAGTCCTAGTTTAGTCCTGGTTTAGTCCGGGTTTAGTCCTGGTTTAGACCTGGATCAGTCCTGGTTTAGACCTGGATTAGTCCTAGTTTAGTCCTGGTTTTGACCTGGTTTAGTCCTGGATTAGTCCTGGTTTAGTCCTAGTTTAGTCATGGTTTAGACCTGGATTAGTTCTGGTTTAGACCTGGATTAGTCCTAGTTTAGTCCTGGTTTAGACCTAGATTAGTCCTAGTTTAATCCTGGTTTAGACCTGGATTAGTCCTGGTTTAGACCTGGATTAGTCCTAGTTTAGTCCTGGTTTAGTCCGGGTTTAGTCCTGGTTTAGACCTGGATCAGTCCTGGCTTAGACCTGGATTAATCCTAGTTTAGTCCTGGTTTAGTCCGGGTTTAGTCCTGGTTTAGACCTGGATCAGTCCTGGTTTAGACCTGGATCAGTCCTAGTTTAGTCCTGGTTTAGTCCCGTTTTAGTCCTGGTTTAGTCCTGGATTAGTTTGTGAGTGCATCCAGGGTCAGATTAGTCCTAGTTTAGTCCTGGTTTAGTCCTGGTTTAGACCTGGATCAGTCCTGGATCAGTCCTAGTTTAGTCCTGTTTTAGTCCTAGTTTAGTCCTAGTTTAATCCTGGTTTAGACCTGGATTAGTCCTGGTTTAGACCTAGTTTAGTTCTGGTTTAGTCCTGGTTTAGACCTGGATTAGTCCTGGTTTAGACCTGGATCAGTCCTAGTTTAGTCCTGGTTTAGTCCTGTTTTAGTCCTGGTTTAGTCCTGGATTAGTTTGTGAGTGCATCCAGGGTCAGATTAGTCCTAGTTTAGTCCTGGTTTAGACCTGGATCAGTCCTGGTTTAGACCTGGATCAGTCCTAGTTTAGTCCTGTTTTAGTCCTGTTTTAGTCCTAGTTTAGTCTTAGTTTAATCCTGGTTTAGACCTGGATTAGTCCTGGTTTAGACCTAGTTTAGTTCTGGTTTAGTCCTGGTTTAGACCTGGATTAGTCCTGGTTTAGACCTGGATTAGTCCTAGTTTAGTCCTGGTTTAGTCCGGGTTTAGTCCTGGTTTAGACCTGGATCAGTCCTGGCTTAGACCTGGATTAGTCCTAGTTTAGTCCTGGTTTAGTCCGGGTTTAGTCCTGGTTTAGACCTGGATCAGTCCTGGTTTAGACCTGGATCAGTCCTAGTTTAGTCCTGGTTTAGTCCTGGATTAGTTCTGGTTTAGTCCTAGTTTAGTCATGGTTTATACCTGGATTAGTTCTGGTTTAGACCTGGATTAGTCCTAGTTTAGTCCTGGTTTAGACCTAGATTAGTCCTAGTTTAGTCCTAGTTTAATCCTGGTTTAGACCTGGATTAGTCCTGGTTTAGACCTAATTTAGTTCTGGTTTAGTCCTGGTTTAGACCTGGATTAGTCCTGGTTTAGACCTGGATTAGTCCTAGTTTAGTCCTGGTTTAGACCTAGATTAGTCCTAGTTTAGTCCTAGTTTAATCCTGGTTTAGACCTGGATTAGTCCTGGTTTAGACCTAATTTAGTTCTGGTTTAGTCCTGGTTTAGACCTGGATTAGTCCTGGTTTAGACCTGGATTAGTCCTAGTTTAGTCCTGGTTTAGTCCGGGTTTAGTCCTGGTTTAGACCTGGATCAGTCCTGGTTTAGACCTGGATCAGTCCTAGTTTAGTCCTAGTTTAGTCCTAGTTTAGTCCTGGTTTAGTCCTGGATTAGTTTGTGAGTGCATCCAGGGTCAGATCCTCAGTCAATTCAGATATTTTTCATGGCTCAAGATCTGCACATGTGCTCCACACACACACACACTGCTCTGTGGGGTCTCTTGGGGGTTTCCAGACTCAGTTCCTCAGAAGTTCCACGGAGCTCCAGAGTGACGCCATCAAGTTTTTCACAAGGATTCTTCACAAAAACTTTCAGACTAAACATGTGAAGGTCAGTCAGGTCTGTGGAGAAAAAGTCCATCATGTTCTTGGTCTTCTCCGGGCCGGGGCCGTGGGGGCTTTCCTCATCGCTTATTTAAGAAGTTCAGAAGCCAAGTGAAATACCTGACAGGATGTTGCACTTTAACATTCCTCTGTGGACTTAAAACCACAGTTATGGACATGAGGGTCTGTTCGATGTTCTGCTCATGTTCGATGTTCTGCCTGTGTTAGATGTTCTGCTCGTGTTCAATGTTCTTCCCGTGTTAGACGTTCTGCTCGTGTTCAATGTTCTGCTCGTGTCTCTCCAGATGAACTCA
>JAVJIX010000047.1:4542500-4640000 GCA_036785185.1 Paratrypauchen microcephalus | reverse complement strand
CCGTACGTGCAAACATCCACACTCACGTGAACCACCGCCTCTGCCGCATACACACACAAACGCACCGTGCACCTCATCTCAGTTATGTCTCCTACACAGAAGGAAGTTGGTCGTGTTCAATACGTCGCCGATGATTGGTCAAAATTTGTAAAAAATTGCGGGAAAGTTGCGGTGATTGGTCAAAATTGCAACACCGCCCTGAATTCGCGGGGATTGGCTGAAGTTGCGTTGAAGTTGCAAATCGCAACATCGCGAATTCCTGGAGGGTCTGAATACGGTTCAATAAAAAATAACGGCTAAATCATGGCTGCGATACTCTATTGTGTTTGTGAAACCACTTTTTGTACAAAGTTCAAATGAAACGCAAACATTTTAATTGTAAAAATGTGAAAATGTCAAATGTGTCGCACAAACGACACCTTCCTCTGATACGATATATAGATATTTTGATATTTTTACACAACACAACCGTTTGTGACTGACCACAGCAAAACCAGTCCCAAGTTGTCCCAGAGGTGTTTTGAGTTCTAAACTTTCTAAACATTCCAATGATGCTTTACACATGGAAATCTGAGAACTTTTAAAGAATTTGTGGAAACACATGAACATCTGAAAACACAAAACTGAGAAAAGTCCTGTTGAAGATCGTCTCACTGTCTGGGGGCAGAATGGAGCAGCAGGACATTAAGATCAGCCCTCCATCACTCACATCACTGAAGTGTTTCAGGGCAGGGCAGAATTAGAAGGTACTTTGTTAAAATGGAAATGTTTTTATAACAAAAAGCCCACATAATCAATCAGTAATCAATAATACACAGGATAATATCCATCCATCCATGTTCTTCCTCTTATCCGGGGCCGGGTCGTGGGATCAACAGTCTAAACAGGGACTCCCAGACTTCCTTCACCCCAGACACTTCCTCCAGCTCCTCCGGGGATACCCCTAGGCATTCCCAGGCCAGCCGGTAGACATAGTCCCTCCAGCGTGTCCTGGGTTTTCCCTGGGGCCTCCTCCCTGTGAGATGTGCTCGGAACACATCCCGAGGGAGGCATCCAGGAGGCGTCCAGAACAGACGCCCGAGCCACCTCAGCTGCCCCTCTCGACGTGAAGAAGCAGCGGCTCTACTCCGAGCTCCTCCCGTGTGACTGAGCTCCTCACCGTATTTCTAAGGGAGCGCGCCCAGCCACTCTGGGGAGGAAAATCATTTTGGCCGCTTGTATTCGCAATCTTGTCCTTTCGGTCATTACCCAGAGCTTATGACCATAGGTGAGGGGAGGAACGTAGATTGACAGTAAATTGAGAGCTTCGCCTTTCAGCTCAGCTCCCTCTTCACCACAACGGTCCGGTACAGCGACCGCATCACTGCCGACGCTGCACCGCTCCGCCTGTCAATGTCATCGACCTCCGTCCTTGGGTGTCCTGGTGCCACCTGCACTGATGGACACCCTTGTGCTCGAACATGGTGTTCGTTATGGACAAACTGTGGCTAGCACAGAAGTCTAATAACAGAACACCGCTCGGGTTCAGATCTTGGAGGCCGTTCCTCCCAATCACCTCTCTCCATGTGTCACTGTCATTGCTCACATGAGCGTTGAAGTCCCCCTCTAGAACAACGGAGTCCCCGGTCGGTGCAATGTCCAGCACCCCTCCTAGGCACTCCAAGAAGGCCGGGTACTCTGCACTGCTGTTCGGCCTGTAGGCCGACTCAACAGTCAGAGACCTGTCCCTGACCCAAAGGCGCAGGGACGTGACCCTCTTGTTCACCGCATACACACAATGCCAGAGAAATGGAGGGTCCAGCCCCCCTCAAGGAGTTGGGTTCCAGAGGCCAACCTGTGAGTGGAGGTGAGGCCGACTACATCTAGTCGGTAACGCTCAACCTCCCGCACAAGCTCAGGCTCCTTCCCCCCCAGCGAGGTGGCCTTCCATGTCCCCAGAGCTAGTCTCCATGTCCGGAGATCTGGTCGCCGAGGCCCCTGCCTTCGACTGCTGCCCAGATCTCTTCGCACCGGCCCCTTATGGATCCTCCTGCGGGTGGCGGGTCCATGGGAGGATGGCCCCACGTCGCTCTTTCTGGCTGAGCCCGGCTGGGCCCCATGGGGGAAGGCCCAGCCACCAGGCGCTCATTGGCGTGCACCCACCCCAGGCCTGGCTGCAGGGTGGGGCCCCGGTAACGCCAATCCGAGCGACGTAACTGACCTTGGTCTATTACTCTTCATAAAGGGCTTCTGAACCGCTCTTAGTCTGACCCATCCCCCAGGACCTGTTTGCCTTGGGTGACCCTACCAGGGACATGAAGCCCCAGACAACATAGCTCCTGGGATCATTCAAGCACTCAAACCCCTCCACCACATTAAGGTATTATTACAGGATATGTTAAGTCAAAATCACCTGTATTGGCAATTTAATACAATACAAAATAGTATAGGACACTACACACACACACACGCACGCACGCACGCACGCATCCATCCTCCCTTCACTCGTGAACAAGATCCGAGATACTTGAACTTCTCCACTTGAGGCAAGGACTCTCCACCCACCCGGAGAGGGCACCATCTTTTTCTGGTCAAGAACCATGGCCTCGGATTTGGAAAGGCTGATCCTCATCCCAGCTGCTTCACACTCGGCTGCAAACCGCCCCAGTGCACGTTGGAGGTCCCAGTTCGATGAAGCCATCAGGACAACATAATAATAATAATAATACATTTTATTTATATAGCGCTTTTCATGATACTCAAAGACGCTTCACAGAGCAATACAATAAAATAGCAAACAGCAGAGATGAGATCCTGTGGTTCCCAAATCGGATCCCCTCCGGCCCCTGACTGTGCCTAGAAATTCTGTCCATAAATATAATGAACAAAACCGGTGACAAAAGGGCAGCCCTGGTGGAGTCCAACATGCACCGGAAACAGGTCCGACTTACTACCGGCAATGCGAACACAGCTCCTGCTCCGGTCATACAGGGACCGAACAGCCCTTAGCAAAGGGCCCCGGACCCCATACTCCCAGAGCACTCCCCACAGGATCCCACGAGGGACACGGTCGAATGCCTTCTCCAGATCCACAAAGCACATGTGGACTGGTTGGGCAAACTCCTATGAACCCTCGAGCACCCGATGGAGAGTATAGAGCTGATCCAGTGTTCCCCGGCCGGGACGAAAACCACACTGATCCTCCTGAAACCGAGGTTCGACTATCGGTCAAATTGTCCTCTCGAGCACCCTGGAACAGACCTTACCTGGAAGGCTGAGGAGTGTGATTCCCCGATAGTTGGAACACACCCTCCGGTCCCCCTTCTTAAACAGAGGGACCACCACCCCGGTCTGCCAGTCCAGAGGTACTGTCCCCAACCGCAATGCGATGTTGCAGAGACGTGTCAGCCAAAACAGCCCTACAACATCCAGAGACTTAAGATGCTCAAGGCGGATCTCATCCACCCCCGGGGCCTTGCCACAGAGGAGCTTTCCAAACACCTCAATAACTTCAACCAGGGTGATGAATGAGTCCGCCTCCAAGTCCCCAGCCTCTGCTTCCTCCTTGGATGATGTGACGGCGGCAGTCGAGGTCAATAGCTCCCCACCCGCACCGTAAACAGTATTGGTGAAGCACTACTTCCCCCTCCTGAGGCGCCGGATGGTTTGCCAGAATTTCTGTGAGGCCGTCTAATAGTCCTCCCAAACCCGAGTTTTTGCCTCTGCGACTGCCCGGGCTGCAGCACGCTTGGCCTGCCGGTACCTGTCAGCTGCCTTAGGAGTACCATGAGCCAACAAGGCCCGATAAGATGACTCCTTCAGCATGGCATCCCTTACTTCCGGTGTCCACCACCGAGTTCGGGGATTGCCGCTGCGGCAGGCACCACAGACCTTACGACCACAGCTACGGGCGGCTGCATCGACAATAGAGGCCGAGAACAAAGCCCCCTCGGACTCTATGTCCCCAGCCTCCCCCGGAATCGTGTGAGTTGAAGGTGCCCCTGACAGAGGGCTCTGCCAGATGTTCCCAACAGACCTTCACTATGCGCTTGGGCCTGCCAGGTCTTTCCGGCTTCCCCCCCCGCCAGCGGACCTAACTCACAACCAGGTGGTGATCAGTTGACAGCTCTGCCCCTCTCTTTACCCGAGTGTCCAAGACACGCGGCCGGAGGTCAGATGACATGACAACAAAGTCGATCATCGACCTCCGTCCTTGGGTGTCCTGGTGCCACGTGCACTGATGGACACCCTTGTGCTCGAACATGGTGTTCGTTATGGACAAACTGTGGCTAGCACAGAAGTCTAATAACAGAACAACGCTCGGGTTCAGATCTTGGAGGCCGTTCCTCCCAATCACCTCTCTCCATGTGTCACTGTCATTGCCCACATGAGCGTTGAAGTCCCCCTCTAGAACAACGGAGTCCCCGGTCGGTGCAATGTCCAGCACCCCTCCCAGGCACTCCAAGAAGGCCGGGTACTCTGCACTGCTGTTCGGCCTGTAGGCCGACTCAACAGTCAGAGACCTGTCCCTGACCCGAAGGCGCAGGGACGTGACCCTCTTGTTCACTGCATACACACAATGCCAGAGAAATGGAGGGTCCAGCCCCCCTCAAGGAGTTGGGTTCCAGAGGCCAACCTGTGAGTGGAGGTGAGGCCGACTACATCTAGTC
The DNA here is from genome assembly GCA_036785185.1 of Paratrypauchen microcephalus. NCBI lineage: Eukaryota > Metazoa > Chordata > Actinopteri > Gobiiformes > Gobiidae > Paratrypauchen > Paratrypauchen microcephalus. The sequence goes on along the minus strand of JAVJIX010000047.1, from coordinate 4,635,351 downwards.
GGTAACGCTCAACCTCCCGCACAAGCTCAGGCTCCTTCCCCCCCAGCGAGGTGGCCTTCCATGTCCCCAGAGCTAGTCTCCATGTCCGGAGATCTGGTCGCCGAGGCCCCTGCCTTCGACTGCTGCCCAGATCTCTTCGCACCGGCCCCTTATGGATCCTCCTGCGGGTGGCGGGTCCATGGGAGGATGGCCCCACGACGCTCTTTCTGGCTGAGCCCGGCTGGGCCCCATGGGGAAGGCCCAGCCACCAGGCGCTCATTGGCGTGCACCCACCCCAGGCCTGGCTCCAGGGTGGGGCCCCGGTAACGCCAATCCGAGCGACGTAACTGACCTTGGTCTATTACTCTTCATAAAGGGCTTCTGAACCGCTCTTAGTCTGACCCATCCCCCAGGACCTGTTTGCCTTGGGTGACCCTACCAGGGACATGAAGCCCCAGACAACATAGCTCCTGGGATCATTCAAGCACTCAAACCCCTCCATCACATTAAGGTATTATTACAGGATAATATGTTAAGTCAAAATCACCTGTATTGGCAATTTAATACAATACAAAATAGTATAGGACACTACACACACACACACACGCACGCACGCATGCACGCACACACATACCTTAGTCTTGTTTTAGTCCTGGTTTAGTCCAGAGCGGTATTCCACGAACGTCGCTAAACATAGCTCCGACTAAGTGCTAAGTCCTCGCCTGACCTAGCCCTAACTTAGACGAAAGCCTGAAGCCGTTCCACTAACGCATTTCAGCTGCGCCTCAGCAGAGCTAAGTTAAGTCTGGCCTAATCAGGCCGGGCCTCCGCGCGTGCACGGGGTAAATAAGAAGCCCTGAACAAGCGACTGTCGAAAACGCGATCATGTCGAAGATTTGGGCCGATTATTTCAGCGCATCAGAACAGAAGTTGCTTTTGGAACTCTACAACGCACTTGCAATAACCAAGGCGAAAGACATGGCGTGGGAGAAGATCACTGAGCGCTTAAATACGCAAGTTAAGTCCTATAACAGTGCTGGAGGTTGAGTTTTTAAAGTATGTTTTTCACCATTGATGTCAACGTTGTTCTGTGGCGCAGGAGAAAAGTTACGGTCTGTGGTGCGGGAGATGTGAGTTCGATTCTCATGGTGGGCAGTTGATGTCATAAATATTATATATTTGTATAGCAGTCTTGTCAGTTGTAATTTATTTTTACTGTGTAAAAGTATTTGCTCCAACTAATACGTTCAATTGTGTTATCTTGTCTTTGAGCAGGAATAATGTGAAGAGGAGTGTTGGTAAAGTGTTGTGCTGGTAAAGACAAAGCATAAATACATTTTGCAGAGTGGTAAGTAGGCTAATATTAATATTATTATTCAGTGAAATTAGTAATACTGTTGAAATGGTACCTTAATTTAATTTAAAATGAACAGTAGCTACCAAGCCACAGAAGGTGGGAGCCCCCCTCAAAACCTTTCACCTGCAGAGGAGCTGGCACTGGCCCTAAACCGGGGTCGCCCACTGGTGGAGGTAATTGAAGGAGGGACCCCATCAAAGATCCTTCCTGTGAGTTCTCGTGAAGAGTATATTCAAGGTATTCTCTAGGCTAATACTTGCCTCAGCTGTGATCCAAGCATTTGTGTATTTTAATAGTATGCTTGTGTTCTAGTTACTGAAGATGGCGTACACTTGGACCCTCCTCAGCAGTCCTCCAGCAGTGCCTTGCCTGACCCTCAGCAGTCCTCCAGCAGTGGCCTCACACCAGAATGTCATACCTAATGTCTTTTATTGTTTTATGCCTATTGATGGAAATTGATAAATAGGATTTCATTAAAGAGGCTTGCACAGCATCTCTGAAGCAAATTTGTTGAATCATTGACATGTTGCATCATGGAGTGTGCCTGATATTTGGCTACATTTTGTTTTAAAAGTAAAGGTTTACCTGTAACTGTATCCTTTGATAGAGATGTCACATAAAATATAAAGTGTCAATGTCGTCAAGTGAGAGTGATGTTAGGCCCAACTGATATAAGTTATGTGATGATAACAATAATTGTAGGTGAAATTCATTGACATTTCTGTAATATGTTGCAAATTTAAATGCGTGAAAATTTAACTCAAATTTGACTTGGGCATCAATAGGTCAATAGCGGGAATCGAACCCAGGTCGTCCATATGAGAGACACAGGACATAACCACTCGATCAAAGTCTTTCGCTAAGACACCTCTGGAATTCTTCTATATGTTAATGTCGTAAAGACAGCGGTTCAAAAGCATATTTTTAAATTACCGGAGATTTGTCAAGAACCAAGAACGTAAGGTAATTTGTGTTTTTGCTGATATTGTTTTCGGACAACACAGATAGTCATGCGGGAGGTGTGCGGAACTGTTTGTTTGACACTCTGTTTACGTCAGGTACGTATTCTCTGCGACACAGCCTGATTAAGCCACATCTTTAGCCTGCCCGGTACCAGACTTTCTGCTAAAACCATGTTGCCCCAGTAACTCAGCGGGGACTAAGTTTAGCGAGCGTCGTGGAACCGAACTCTCACTAAAACTAGCGCCAACTGTCGAATAAAGACGGGCTTTGCACTTAGTACTTAGTAGCTTTCGTGGAATACCCCTCTGGTTTAGTCTTGGTTTAATCCTGGTTTAGACCTGTTTTATTCCTGTTTAAGTCCTGTTATAGTCCTGTCTTAGTCCTGTTTTAGTCCCGGTTTAGTCCTGTTTTAGACCTGGTTTAGGCCTGTTTTAATCCTGTTTAAGTCCTGGTTTAGTCCCGATTTAGTCCCGGTTTAGTCCTGTACACACATGTACCCTGCTTTCACCTAATATCTCCCCTTGATGCAGAAATAATATGATGATATGACTCACCCCATAAGAAAGAGAACGCGGTCTCCTCCGTTATAACTAGTTTGCCGTGTTGTCCGATAATTCGCCTATCTCCACGTGTATGCGTGTATTGCGTATATCCAGCCCTCCTGTATGGTCTCCCCCAAAAAACTATTCATAAGCTACAACTTCTGCAAAACTCTGCTGCCCGGATCATCACCAGAACTCCCTCTATTCACCACATCACCCCGGTCCTGCAGCAGCTTCACTGGCTCCCCATTCACTACCGTATTCAGTTCAAAATCCTACTCCTCACATTCAAGTCCATCCATAACCTGGCTCCAACTTACCTCACAGAACTCCTTCATGTCACCACACACACCCGCTCACTCAGGTCCTCCTCCTCCATCCACCTCACAGTCCCTCCCGCTCGTCTCAGCACCATGGGGAGCAGGGCCTTCAGCCGCTCTGCTCCCCATCTATGGAACTCACTCCCCCCAGACCTCCGGAACATTCAATCACTACCAATTTTTAAATCCAGACTCAAGACCCATCTTTTCAAAATATCTTACCCCACTTAATCATTCTCTCCCTGCTGACTGTTTCATTTTACTTGTATTGCTTTGTCCATTCTCTTAGTTTTATTTTGTATATACTGCCTGTTTTTAACTGTTTTTAACTGTTTTTAATTGATTGTCTTTGTGCGGTGTCCTTGAGTGTCTAGAAAGGCGCCTTGAAATAAAATGTATTATTATTATTTATTATATCCACGGACCAGTGTTCCCTCTAAGCTGCGCGCCTGCGCAATTGCGCACTGCTCGCACATTCTCAGCGCACAAGAAAACCTTATGCAGCGCACTGTAAATGAATTATATCTATATTTTTTTCTGTATCATTTTGCTGTAACTCAGTGAGTGACAGGTGCCCAGCCAATCATACGGTACGATTCACTTACGCTACGCAGCCAATCATGGCATTGACAGTACTTGTGTACGTGCCCTGAACATACACGCTATAACAGTAATAACAGTGCAGCAGAGTTAAGATACGCTAATGTTAACCAGAGCTCCCTCTAGGTGCGTGCGTGCAGCGCATAAAATAAAATCTAACCTCAACTGACAAACAAAGCGCTGGTTAGACGCACGGAACGACCAATCTGATAGATGCACATGTGAATGTGACGCGTCAGGGAGAAGCCAACTACAGACACATTTCGACCGCGTTTCTCTAGCTTCCTTCAGTAGTTGTAGTTGCACATCTGCGCTGTCAGAGCGGCAGATCATGGAGGGAAGAACACAGGAAGAGGAGACAAGTAGAGCCATAATGTAATCTTCCCCTGTTTACTTTGTTTTCATAGTTTTTTGTGAGCCAAAAAGATGGGACTTTCTCAAAGTGAATCCTCTCCCCAGAGCATTATACCACAGAGCGCTGTCACTCATGCAAAATTACTGAAATAGGTTAATAATTAAAAAACAAGATATAATGTGATAATAATTTATACTTATTTTGGTGATCATTATTTTGGGAAAGATTACCCATCTTATGGCCTATAGGTCCTACAATCCATAAAAAAAATCTGCAGCTATATGCAGGCTATATTTATCAAGCTAAAAAATCTCTTAATGTAATTTTACAGATTTATACACTGCTCATTTATGGGCAGTAGCCCACAGTTTTTTTTATTTGAAGTTATTTTAATTATTTGAGGTTATTTTTCAAAATATTGTACTGTTTAATGTTTCACTGACATGCAACATATACAAAGCTCATGAACAGATTTTTCTCTTTGTCATTCTAAGTGGACCAAAAAAATCAGTTAAATTAAAAGTAATCTAACGCAAATAACTGTAGTAATTTGATGAATAAGCTGTAACTTGTGATGATCTCAGGTGTGATACTGGTGTGGCCACAGTGTGCATCGGATGTCGCTCACAGGGGTCCAAGGAACGCTCAGGGAGTTAGTGTGTTTGCTCAGACACATTAAAAATTAGGGGGAACATTGCCACGGACTTTTGGCAGCTAAATTCGCCGACCGCACTCTGTACATGAGCTCCGGAGAAATGGACGTGTCCTGAACGTGTCCTGTGTACAGTCCATTTTCACCTGTGTACATATTCACGAGCTGCTCACAGCTGATTGGCGAACAGGCAAAAATACAACGGGGCTACTCCCAACATGATTGGCGGGAGGGTGAGCGTGGGAAATTATGGTAATTTATGCACGCCCCGTTTCTTTCCGAAAAACAAACCAATTTGAAATACAAAATGCATGTTTTTAACACAACTAATGCGGTTATCTGAAACATGAAGTGGCTTCTTCATGATCTCAACTAGCACATTCTGCAAAAAAAACGAAAATCACAAATTTTGAAAAACAAAACAAAACTTTAAACGTGATTTTCTCAGTTTCATGAATGCAGACGTGACTGGTTTTCACGTGGCGGGTCACATATGCGTGTGTGTGTTGTGTTTGTGCGTTCGTACCGATGTCGGACACAAACTCGTTGATGTGTTGTCTCTGGAGCAGGCCCAGGTCGCACATGCAGGTCAAGGCGTTCAGAGTTTTGTAAATCACAAACTCCTCGGTGTCGCTCAGGCCCTGCTGCAGCAGCGGCTTCAGGATGGACGAGCTCTGCCAGCCCACGTATGCCGCCACGCCTACCACAGAGGTCAGAGGTCACACAGGGGTCACAGAGGGGTCACAGAGAGGTCACAGAGAGGTCACAGAGAGGTCAGCCCACGCCCGCCGTCTGCCCGTTCATACCCACGATGGAGTCGAAGAAGGCCCCTCGCAGGTGCCAGTCGCTCTTGTCGTTGAGGAAGGTGATCATGTGACTGAGCAGGACGTCGTTGGCCTTTTGGCGGCCGAAGAACACACAGAGCCTGGTGATGCCCGCCTCCATCAGACTGTGCTTCACCATGTTCTCCGGGTCCGACAGCAGTGTCACCACCTTCTGCTGCACCATCTCATGGAGAGCCTGGAGCTCTGGAACGGAGGGGACACAACGAGGTTACACACCGACGCACGAACAGATGTACAAACACAGACACACAAATACACAAAGATACACTGACGCATAAACAGATGCACACACAAACACACTGTGGCTGGATTCTTCAAGAACCTCAGGTTGAGTTGGGATAAGCATTTTTTTTAAATGTTTTTTTGGGTGTTTTTTTTGAGTGGTTTCTTGTGTCTCCCACAGTGCAAAAAAAGGTGTCAAATGTGTGTGAAAAATATTTACAGTGAGTTTCTGTGTTAAAGTCTAATTTAGAGGCAGACAAAAAAAAACAGTTTGTGCAGACTTCTCCTTTAAGTCTTTCAGGCACTTGCTCTTTCTCTCAGCACATGATACCTCCACTGTCACCAGGACAATTCTGTACACCCCCATCCCTGTCCCACATTACAGAACATCCACTGGAAAACTTATTTACAACATTCCACAATTAAATGGTGAATATTTCAGGTGCCAAAGGGTGAGCGGACAATAGTTTTCATGCAAAATCAATAAATCATATCCAATGCCTCAAATATACAGAAAATATGAGTAATTGCCCAGGCAAATCACTCATGGGTCACAGGACACCGGACCCCGCGCACATGGAGGATTTAAACTCCTGGTGCAGACATGTCCGGATTTGCCAGAAAGCACCACAGGAGGAGGGAGAAGGCGGCAGCGCATGGAGTGATTTGGATGGGCGTATGCGCCCTGAGTCCTGGCAGAACACGCTGAAGGTTACGGGAATTAAGTTTTATCGTTTGGTTGATAATGAAAAAGGTTTGGCACAGCAGGTGAGGAAACGGGCGAGTGCATCTTCACATGCTCCACCTGGGGACAACGTACTACAAATACTACAACATACTACAAATACTACAACAATACTACCAATACTACAACATACTACAAATAGTACAACAATACTACCAATACTACAACATACTACAAATACTATAGCATACTACAAATATTACAACAATACTAGAACAATACTACAACAAAACTACAACAATATTACCAAAACTACAACATACTACTACAATACAACCAATACGACAACATACTACAACACTACAACAATACTACCACTACTACAACATACTGCAAATACTATAACAATACTACAACAACACTACAACACTACAAATACTACAACAATACTACAAACACTACAACATACTACAAATACTACAGCATACTACAGATACTACAACATACAACGATACTATAACATACTACAACAATACTACCAATACTACAACAATACTACAACAACAATACTATAATTGTACTACAACATACTGCAACAACACTACAACAACACTACTACAACAATACTACAACATACTATAACAGACTACAACAAGACTACAACAGAGTACAACAATACTACAACAGAGTACAACAATACTACAACAGAGTACAACAACACTAAAACATACTACAAATACTATAACAATACTACAACATACTACAACATTACTACAAATACTACAGCATACTACAGATACTACAACATACAACAATACTATAACATACTACAACAATACAACATACTACAACAATACAACAAATACTACAACACTACAAATATTACAACAATACTACTCCGTGACACACTATACAGACAGACACAGTAGCAGTAGTAGTAGTAATAGTAGTAGAAGCAACAACAATACTATAACATACTACAACAATACTACAAAAACAATACTACAATGGTAAGACAACATGCCACAATAACGCTACTACAAATACTACAACAATACTAAAACATACAACACACTACAACAATACTACAACATACTACAACACTACCAATACTAAAACATACTACAAATACTACAACAATACTATGACAACATTAGAAAAATACTACAAATACTACAACAATACAGCACTACAACAATACTATAACATACTACAATACTACAAATACTACAACAGTACTACAACACTACTACCAATACTACAACAATACTACAAATACTACAACAATACTACAAATACTACAACATACTACAAATACTACAAGAATACTATGACAACACTAGAAAAATACTACAAATACTACAACAATACAGCACTACAACAATACTATAACATACTACAATACTACCAATACTACAAATACTACAACAGTACTACAACATACTACAACACTACTACCAATACTACAACAACACTACAACAACACTACAACAATACTACAAATACTACAACATACTACAAATACTACAGCATACTACAGATACTACAACATACAACAATACTACAATACTAAAACATACTACAACAATACTACCAACACTACTACAAATACTACAACAACACTACCAATACTACAACAATACAACATACTATAACAGACTACAACAATACTACATCAGAGTACAACAACACTAAAACATACTACAAATACTATAACAATACTACAACATACTACAACATTACTACAAATACTACAACATACTACAAATACTACAGCATACTACAGATACTACAACATACAACAACATACTACAAATACTACAGCATACTACAGATACTACAACATACAACAATACTCTAACATACTACAATACAACAACAGTACTACAACAATACAAATACTACAACACTACAAATACTACAACAATACTACTCTGTGACACACTATACAGACAGACACAGTAGCAGTAGTAGTAGTAATAGTAGTAGCAACAACAATACTATAACATACTACAACAATACTACCAATACTACAAAAACAATACTACAACAGTAAGACAACATACTACAATAACACTAGTACAAATACTACAACAATACTACAACATACTACAACACTACAATACTACCAATACTAAAACATACAACAAATACTACAACAATACTACAAATACTACAACATACTACAAATACTACAACATACTACAAATACTACAACAATACTATGACAACACTACAAAAATACTACAAATACTACAATACAACACTACAACAATACTACCACATACTACAACATACTACAAATACAACAACAATACTACAAATACTACAACACTACTACCAATACTACAACATACTACAAATACAACAACAATACTACAAATACTACAACAATACTACAAATACTACAACATACTACAAATACTACAGCATACTACAGATACGATAACATACAACAATACTATAACATGCTACAACAATACTACCAATACTACAACAATATTACAACAACAATACAACAATACTACAATGGTACTACAACATACTACAACAACAACACTACTACAAATACTACAACAACACTACCAATACTACAACAACACTACCAATACTACAACACTACCAATACCACAACAGACTACAACAATACTACAACATACTACAACAACACTAAAACATACTACAAATACTATAACAATACTACAACATACTGTACTACAACAATACTACCAATACTAAAACATACTACAACAGTACTATAACAATACAACAAATACTAAAACACTACAAATACTACAACAATACTACTCCGTCACACACTATACAGACGCAGTAGTAGTAGTAATAGTAGTAGCAACAACAATACTATAACATACTACAACAATACTACCAATACTACAACAAGAATACTACAATGGTAAGACAACATACTACAACAACATTACTACAAATACTACAACAATACTACAACAATACTACCAATACTACAACAACACTACCAATACTACAACAATACTACAACATACTACAACAATACTACAACATACAACAACACTACAACAATACTACCAATACTAAAACATACTACAAATACTACAACAATACTATGACAACACTACAACAATACTACAATATACTACAACATACTACAAATACTACAACATACTACAATACTATAACATGCTACAACATGCTACAACAATACTACCAATACTACAACAATACTACAACAAAAATACAATACTACAATGGTACTACAACATAATACAACAACACTACAACATACCACAAATACTATAACAATACTGCAACATACAACAATATTACAAATACTACAACAATACTACAACATACTACAATACTACAACAGTACTACAACAATACAACAAATACTACAACACTACAAATACTACACCAATACTACTCCGTCACACACACTATACAGACAGAGACACAGTAGCAGTAGTACTAGTAATAGTAGTAGTAGCAGCAGAAGTAGTAGTAACAGTAGTAGTAGTAGCAATAATAGTAGTAGTAGTAGCAGCAGTAGCAGGAGTAGTAGCATTAATAGTATTTTTCATTTCATTTCATTTCTTTATTTGTTTCATTCATAAAAGATGAATACAAAATAGTTCTGTAACATTTAACCATGTGAATGAAAAGGAGCAGAAAGAAGTATAAACTTATAACATCTGCCCCCTTTACACACAAAATCAGACATTTACATCAGTTCCACATTTCATCAGTTCCAACTACACTGAGGAACTTATTTACATGACGTGCACAATATTAAATACATGTTAATTAGCACAAAAGGACAGTTCATATTTCATACTTTTTTAGCATATCATGTTCGACATTTCTTTTAAACACTTGAAAAGATTTTGAAGCTTTGAGTTTTTCATTTAGATTGTTCCATAGACTCACACCTTTGACTGAAACACATTTTTCCATTGTTGTTGTTCTAAATTTGGGTTTTTTAAAGATTTCAATTCCTTTCAAATTATAATGACTTTCTCTCTTTTTAAATTTACTTTGCAATTTAGTGAACAAGGTTTGCTGATTTGCTTTGTACATAATTTTTAAAATATGAAATTCAACCAGTTCATTGAATTTCAATATTTTTAATTGTATAAATATTGGGTTTGTTGGGTCTCTGGGATAGTATTAGCAGTAGTAGTATTATTTGCAGCAGCAGCAGTAGTAGTAGTAGTAGTAGTAGTAGTAGTAGTAGTAGTAGTAGTAGTAGTAGTAGTAGTAGTAGTAGTAGTAGTAGTAGTAGTAGTAGTAGTAGTAGTAGTAGTAGTATTTGCAGCAGTAGTAGTATTTGCAGCAGTAATAGTAGTAGCAGCAGTAGCAGTAGTAGTAGTAGTAGTAGTAGTAGTAGTAGTAGTAGTAGTAGTAGTAATGGTAATAGTAGCAGTAGTAGTCGTAGTATTTGCAGCAGTAGTAGTAGTATTTGCAGCATTAGCAGTAGTAGTAGTAGTAGTAGTAGCAGTAGTAGTAGTAGTAGTAGTAACAGCAATAGTAGTAGTAGTAGTAATAGCAGCAGTAGCAGTAGTAATAATAGTAGTAGTAGTAGCAGCAGTAGTAACAGTAGCAGCAGTAGCAGCAGTAGTAGTATTTGCAGCAGTAGCAGTAGTAGTAGCAGCAGTAGTAGCAGGAGTAGTAGCAGGAGTAGTAGCAGTAATAGTATTTGCAGCAGTAGTAGTAGTATTTGCAGTAGAGAGAGTAGTAGTATATTTGCAGTCGTAGTCAGTGTTGTCCATGAACGCGTTCATATTTTGGGTGAACGTGAACTGAACGCTCTGTATTACTGCCTGATGAAGGAACTGTGAATGAGTTCATTCTGGTGTCTGTGAACGACACGCGCTATCTCTTTAACTTCGTTCAATAGGGTCTCAGATTTCTGATCCATCCATCTGAAACCCCCCCCCCCCGACCGGCACCTCTCTCCCTCTCGCGCAGCGCGCGCAGAAGGTTGCCTCAAACCCGCTACTGCAGGAGCGTTTACAAACTGTTTCCCTTCTATCTAGAGTCTGTTCCCCTCATGCTCTCCCGACCTTCTCCTCCGCGCTGCTCTCTGGTTCAAGGGCCAAACTGCGGCACTTCCTGGTCTTGCGAGAAACAGCGCATAGTGGTGCGCTAAAGGGGGCCACATTAAAGGGGGAAATCATTCATTCATTCATTCATCTTCTTCCGCTTTTTCCATTTTCTGGGTCGCGGGGGCAGCAGTCCAAGCAGTGTTCTGCTGCCCAGAACACAAAGGGGGAATCACTAATGTTAATTTGTATTTTGTTTTCTTAAGTCTCTTAGTTAATTAAGTCATACCATATGGGGGTTATTTAAGTATTTTCTTTATTATGTTGAATTGCAGGTGTTTTATCATTATGTGGACCGTTATTCATAGTTGGATAAGGATGTGAAATTGGATATGAAGATGGAGATAACACATGAATAACACATGGTTTGATTGTTAAAACTGATTTGCTGTCTATGGTTCTATATGGGCTTTGGCAATGATATTGAAAAATAATAGCTTGCAGCAATGTATTGGAAAAAAAAAGAACTATGAACTAGTTCATTTTTTGGAAGTATGAACGAACTACTAACTATAAACAATTATGAACTATGAATGAACTAGTTCATTTTGAAATGTGTGAACTGAACTTTGAACTAGTTCATGTAGAAAATGAACTTTCCCAACACTGGTCGTAGTAGTAGTATTTGCAGTAGTAGTAGTAGGAGTATTTGCAATAGTAGTAGTAGTATTTGCAGTCGTAGTAGTATTTGCAGGAGTAGTAGTAGTAATAGTATTAATAATAATAATTCATAGCATTTATATAGCACCTTTCATGACACCCAAAGCGCTTTACAGTTCATTGTTCATTCACTCCACACTTGGTGGTGGTAAGCTACTTTATGTAGCCACAGCTGCCATGGGGCAGACTGACGGAAGCAAGGCTGCCAATCTGCGCCATCGGCCCGTCCAACCACCTCCAACACTCACGCACACACCACTTTCATACTAGGCAATGTGGGTAAAGTGTGTTGCCTAAGGACACAGCGACAGTTTTTTGCGACTGGTGCCCCACTGTGGCACCTGGAATTCCCAGCGGTCTCCCATCCAAGTACTAACCAGGCCCTGCCTTACTTAGCTTTTGAGATCTGACGGGATCAGGCTTTGACAGGCAGGTATGGCCACATTTGCAGTGGCCAGTATTTGCAGTAGTAGTAGTATTTGCAGTAGTAGTAGTAGTAGTAGTAGTATTTGCAGTAGTAGTAGTATTTGCAGCAGTTGTAGTAGTAGTATTTGCAGCAGTAGTAGTAGTATTTGCAGCAGAAGTAGTATTTGCAACAGTAGTAGTAGTAGTATTTGCAGCAGTAGTAGTAGTATTTGCAGCAGTAGTATTTGCAGCAGTAGTAGTATTTGCAGCAGAACTAATATTTGCAACAGTAGTAGTAGTAGTATTTGCAGTAGTAGTAGTATTTGCAGCAGTAGTAGTAGTATTTGCAGCAGTAGTAGTAGTAGTATTTGCAGCAGCAGTAGTAGTAGTATTTGCAGTAGTACTAGTAGTAGTATTTGCAGTAGTACTAGTAGGAGTATTTGCAGCAGTAGTAGTAGTATTTGCAGTAGCAGTCGTAGTATTTGCAGCAGCAGTCGTAGCATTTGCAGCAGTAGTAGTATTTGCAGGAGTAGAAGTAGTATTTGCAGCAGTAGTATTTGCAGTAGTAGTAGTATTTGCAGCAGAAGTAGTATTTGCAACAGTAGTAGTAGTAGTATTTGCAGTAGTAGTAGTAGTAGTATTTGCAGCAGTAGTAGTAGTATTTGCAGTGGTAGTAGCAGTAGTAGTATTTGCAGCAGTAGTAGTAGTATTTGCAGTAGTACTACTAGTAGTATTTGCAGTAGTAGTAGTAGTAGTAGTATTTGCAGTAGTAGTAGCAGTAGTAGTAGTATTTGCAGTAGTAGTAGTAGTAGTAGTAGTATTTGCAGTATTTGCAGCAGCAGTAGTAGTAGTATTTGGAGTAGTCGTAGTATTTGCAGTAATAGTAGTAGTAGTAGTATTTGTAGTAGTAGTAGTAGTATTTGTAGTAATAGTAGTAGTAGTAGTATTTGCAGTAGTAGTGGTAGTGTTCGCAGTAGTAGTAGTTCTCCTCACCTGAGTCGTACGTGTCACTGTGCTGTAGATTCTCCTCTGCCTCCTCGTTCACCTCCTGCTCAGTGTTGCTCACGTGAGTCTCCTGAACCAACTCGAGGAACCTCAGAGCGCTCTCAGCCAGGTGAGCGATGTTTTCTGAGGAGAGAGGAGGAGGGTTGAAGTAGGCTAAACCAGGACTAAACCAGGGCTAAACCAGGACTAAACCAGGGCTAAACCAGGACTAAACCAGGGCTAAACCACGGCTAAACCAGGGCTAAACCAGGGCTAAACCAGAAATAAACCAGGACTAAACCAGAGCTTAACCAGAGCTTAACCAGGTCTAAACCAGGTCTAAACCAGGTCTAAACCAGGTCTAAACCAGGACTAAACCAGGACTAAACCAGAGCCAAACCAGAACTAAACTAGGTCAAAACCAGCACTAAACCAGAACTAAATCAGGACTAAACCAGGACTAAACCAAGTCTAAATCAGGTCTAATCCAGGACTAAAGTAGGTCTAAACCAGGACTAAACCAGAACTAAATCAGGACTAAACCAGGGCTAAATCAGGACTAAACCAAGTCTAAATCAGGTCTAATCCAGGACTAAAGTTGGTCTAAACCAGGTCTAAACCAGAAATAAACCAGGTCTCAGTCCCGGTCTCACCTGCGTATGCGAGCCGTACAATGGTGGCTTCATCTTGAGCGAGCTGAGCGATTCCTGTCAATAATAAAATAATATTTTTATTATTGACATTTATTATTAAAGCTGCACTGTGTAACTTTTTGGCTGGGGGTAGTCACCTGTTTGTTTCTATGGAGATGTCACTGCTCTGCCTGGAATGTTCCGCAGTGTTAAAGGGACAGTGTGTAAGATTTTTACCCGGTAATTACTGAAATTGAAGATACCCATTCAAAAATACATTGTTTTCCAAGCCTTTTCACTTCCATCATGAAATCAAAGTATTCTTTTGGACTTAGATATAGTCACATAAAAGGGGGATCTTCCCCATATAGAGGCAGCCATTTTGAATACGAGAGCCGCAGAAGGACATTTGGGCTCATCCTTCGCCGAGGCTCCTGCTAACAGCTGCTCAGCCGCGCTGCATATGGGAGCAGAGGAGCGAAGGAGAGAAGGGGAAGGGGAGGGGGGAGGGGGGGAGCCTCGTGTAAACAAGCATGCTGCTGTATCACACATCGTAATGGATATAACACGTATTTTGGACTAAATTGTTTTACTGGATTTTATTCGCTGGATCCTTATGGACAGATTGAGACCAAGTTTATGGTGAAATACAGAGTTTGACCTGTGCAGAGCCTTCAAAGGTAAGCTAACAAACCTCGTTTTGTGCTTTTCTGTATAAAAGCCCCATGTGCTCGGGGAGTGATTGTTTTGCAGGGAAATGAATTGCATAGTAAAAAAGAGGAGACTGTAAGGTTTCATTTGATGTGTAGATTGTCATGAATCATGATCGGGATTGTGTGTTTTCATGCGAAAAAAAAAAAAAAAAAAAGTGAACGGGGGACCGCGTTTTATGTATACAGCGGCGCGGGCACGCGCTACGGCGCGCCCGGGTGACCCTCGAGGTCTGCCATAGCCAAAAGAGGAAGTGGAATAGCTACTAACCACCTATGCGCCACGAATCCTACACACTGTCCCTTTAAAGAGCTCTACTTTACATTTATTCAATCACAGGTGGTTTTTCTGACACCTCTCCACAGATCTGACCTGGAACTTGGTCTGGTTTGGTCTCCATGGAGATAGAAAGGTTTAATGCCATTCTGTGGAACATTCCAGATAAAACAATAACATCTCCATGGAGAAAAGCGTTTGAAACACTCACATTCTATGGAGGTGATGCTAACCAGAGGCTCTGCTCTGTCTGAAGCTGTTACTAAAGTTTTATTTGAACCCAAAATAACTCTTATGGGGTTATTTTTGTCTCATTAAGATTCACAAATGTTCAGAGGTCCCCCCGGGACCCTTAACCCCCTGCTTCCCTGGCCGCCCAAGCCCCGGAGGGGATCTACACATAGTTGTTGGGTTGTGTTGTGTTTGGATTTCCACAAATTTAATATTTGTAATTTGTATTTTGGTCTTTACAAATACATGTGTATTTGTACATAATGTCTTGTCATCTTTTTTCATTTGGACAAAAAAAAAAGACATTTGTAAAACGAAAAATTCTGTTTGTAAATTGTGATTTGCATTTGTGGATCAATTACACAAATTCACAATTTTCCTCTAATGTATTTTTGAGACACTCTTTTGAAAAATACACAAACACAGATGCACAGACGCACAAAACAGACAACTGAGTCACACACACAGGCGTCCACTAGAGGGCGGTTTGTTATAGATGTTCAGGAGAGATTATGGAACCACAAGGAATCACCGCAACAACACGTCATAATCAATAATCAATAATCAATAAGCAGCTGGCCTTGGAGACAATTCATTAATATTACATACCTATGTAACACACACACACACACACACACCTGGCAGTATGTACTCGGGGTAGATGTTGGTATCGTTCCTTGGGGCCTCCTTGACCATGCCCAGGACGCGGGTGAGCGTGCGCAGGGCCTGGGCGCGCACACGTGGCACAGAGTCGGCGCACAGGTGCAGCAGGTACGGCGTGATACGGTCCAGGAGAACGTCCACGCCCAGACGAGGAGCCAACCTCAGAACCAGGTCCAGAGCCGCCAGTTTACTGTCGCACGAGTGAAGGGTCTGAAGGCACGAGGTCAGAACCGACACCAGAACCGTCAGCCCCTGCTCCTCCCTAGAGCACAGGGAGGCGTCTGGGGAGAGGGAGGCGTCCGGGGGCGGGGCACGGGAGGAGGGGGCGGAGCCTGGGGAGGGAGCGGGGCCTGAGGAGAGGAGACCACAGAACGCCTTAACAAAAGTACAGAATAGGGAAAACCAGGACTAAACCAGGGCTAAACCGTGTCTAAACCAGGTCTAAACCAGGGGGGTATTCCACAAAAGTTGCTAAACATAGCGGCGCCTAAGTGGTTAGTCCTCGCCTGACTTAGCCACAACTTAGTGGAACGACTTGAGGCTTTAGTCTAACGCATTTCAGCTGCGCCTCAGCAGCACTAACTTCAGTCAGACCTAAGCAGGCCTGGCCTACGCGCGTGCACGGGGGACATAAGAAGCCCAGAACAAGCGACTGTCGAAAACGCGATCATGTCGAAGATTCGGGCCGATTATTTCAGCGCATCAGAACAGAAGTTGCTTTTCGAACTCTACAACACATTTGCAATAATCAAGGCCACAGACATGGCGTGGCAGAAGATCACTGAGCACTTAAATACCTAAGTTAAGTCCTATAACAGTGCTGGATTTTTAAGTATGTTTTTCACGGTCAGTGTCAAGACAAGTTCGTGGTGCAGGGGATATGTTACGATCTGGCATGCTGGCCATGTGAGTTCGATTCTCAGAGAGGACAGTTGATGTCATAAATATTATACATTTGTAAAGCAGTCTTGTCAGTTGTAATTTATTTTTACTGTGTAAAAGTATTTGCTCCAATTAATACGTTAAATTGTGCAGGAATAATGTGAAAAGGACTGTTCTGCAGGTAAAGACAAAGCATAAAAACATTTTGCAGAGTGGTAAGTAGGCTAATATTAATATTATTATTCAGTGAAATTAGTAATGCTGTTGAAATGGTACCTTAATTTAATTTAAAATGAACAGTAGCTACCAAGCCACAGGAGGTGGGAGCCCCCCTCAAAACCTTTCACCTGCAGAGGAGCTGGCACTGGCCCTAAACCGGGGTCGCCCACTGGTGGAGGTAATTGACGGAGGGACCCCATCAAAGATCCTTCCTGAGAGTTCTCGTGAAGAGTATATTCAAGGTATTCTCTAGGCTAACGCTTGCCTCAGCTGTGATTTTGTGATTTGTATTTTTTAATAGTATGCTTGTGTTCTAGTTACTGAAGATGGCGTACACTTGGACCCTCCTCAGCAGTCCTCCAGCAGTGGCCTCACACCAGAATGTCATACCTAATGTCTTTTATTGTTTTATGCCTATTGATGGAAATTGATAAATAGGATTTCATTAAAGAGGCTCGCACAGCATCTCTGAAGCAATTTTGTTGAATCACTGAAATGTTGCATCATGGAGTGTGCCTGTTATTTGGCTACATTTTGTTTTAAAAGTAAAGGTTTACCTTTAACTGTATTCTTTGATAGAGATGTCACATAAAATATAAAGTGTCAATGTCGTCAAGTGAGAGTAATGTTAGGCCCAGCTGATATAAGTTATAAGTTATAACACAAAAATTGACTTGCGCATGAATCCGTCAAGAACAGGAATCGAACCCGGGACGCCCACATGAAAGACGGAGGACTTAACCACTCGACCAAAGTCTTTCTCAGTGACAGCTCTGGAATTCTTCTATCTGATAATGTCGTGAAGACAGCGGTTCAAAAGCACATTTTTAAATTACCGGAGATTAGTCAAGAATCAAGGTAATTTATTTTTTTGCTGATATTATTTTCGGACAACACAGATACTCATGCGGGAGGTGTGCGGAAGGTGTTTAAACCAAGACTAAACCAGGAAGAAACCAGGTCTAAACCAGGTCTAAACCAGGTCTAAACCAGGTCTAAACTGTTTCTAAACCAGGACTAAACCAGGTCTAAATCAGGTCTAAGCCGTGTCTAAACCAGGTCTAAACCAAGACTAAACAAGGGCTAAACCAGGACTAAACCAGATCTAAACCAGGTCTAAATCAGGGCTAAACCAAGTGTAAACCAGGTCTAAACCAAGACTAAACCGAGTCTAAACCAGGACTAAACTAGGACTAACCCAGGTCTCACCGGAGCTGAGCCGTTCCAGGATGTGGTCCAGGTCCCGGTGCACGAGTAGGACCCGTTCGTCCGCGGGCTGCAGGGACTCTGTGGTGAACTGAACCATGTAGTTTTGGAGAAATGAGTAGAAAACATCAGGAAAGGCCCGTCCCCTCTGCTGCTTCAGGTATTCCTCTGCAGACAAGCGCTTCTCTGGGTCCAACTGAACCATGTGAGACACCTGAGGGACACAACCGGGTCAGAACCGGGACTGGAACAGGACTGAACCAGGACTAGACCAGGACTGAACCAGGACTGAACCAGGACTAAAACAGGACTAAAAAAGGACTGAACCAGGACTAGACCAGGACTAAAACAGGACTAAATCAGGACTGAACCAGGATGAACCAGGAGTGAATCAGGACTAGACCAGGACTGAGCCAGGACTAAACCAGGACTAGACCAGGCCTAGACCAGGACTAGACCAGGACTAGACCCGGACTAGACCCGGACTGAACTGGGACTGAACCAGGACTAAAACAGGACTAAATCAGGACTGAACCAGGATGAACCAGGAGTGAATCAGGACTGAACCAGGACTAGACCAGGACTAAACTGGGACTGAACCGGGACTAGACCAGGACTAGACCAGGACTAGACCCGGACTAGACCCGGACTGAACTGGGACTGAACCAGGACTAAAACAGGACTAAATCAGGACTGAACCAGGATGAACCAGGAGTGAATCAGGACTGAACCAGGACTAGACCAGGACTAAACTGGGACTGAACCAGGACTAAACTGGGACTGAACCGGGACTGAACCGGGACTGAACCGGGACTGAACCGGGACGGAACCGGGACTAAACCAGGACTGAACCAGGACTGAACCAGGACTGAACCAGGACTGAACCAGGACTAAAAAAGGACTGAACCAGGACTAAACCAGGACTAAACCAGGACTAGACCGGGACTAGAACGGGAATAGACTGGGACCGAACTGGGACTGAACCGGGACTAAATCAGGACTGAACCAGGACTAAACCAGGACTAGACCAGGACTGAACCAGGACTGAACCGGGACTAAACCAGGACTGAACCGGGACTGAACCAGGACAAGAATAGGACTTGGGTTACCAGCTAGCACATACAACGGTCTTGTGTGGTTGTGCGTTTGTGTTACCAGTTGTCGCACACTGCGGTCTTCGATCTTCAGGAGCACAGGTTCGGTCTGGTATAGGCCTTTACGATAGGCCAGGAGCTGAGACAAGTCGAAGAGCGGAACACCCTCAGTGAACAACTCCGCGATCACACAACCTGCACACAAGAGATGCACACATGTACACACAACCTGCACACAAGAGATGCACACATGTACGCACAACCTGCACACAAGAAACGCACACATGTACACATAACCTGCACACAAGAGACGCACACATGTACACACAACCTGCACACAGAAGTTCGATAGATGTTCTCGTTCTAGCATTTTCAACTTTGTTTTATTTATTTTGTTTATTTCTGAGACAGGGTCAGGCAGGGGTGCCCAACCAGTCGATCGCAGGCAGAGTGTCATTCGATCGCGTCTATATTCAGATTTTTTTGTGAAATCGGATTTTTTTGCTAGGTTTGAGCGTGCTCAATGTTTATTGAAGTCGCCTAAAGTTACTGTCGTACCGGAGCCAAAACATGTACAGCTTATTTGTTTTAAGGAGGAGACAGAGAAGGAGGACAAGGTTTTTGGCCACGGCGTTTTGTGGGGCAGTGGCAACAACGTCCGTATGAACGTGTGGGTGCGGAGTCACAGCCAAGAGTGATGGGATTGCTACATGCTTCACCGCTTCACTGATACAGAGTTCATATACTATTTTCGCATGACGAGAAGAACGTTTGTGTACATTTGTGAGCACCTACTTGTACCACTCTTGCTGGAGTAAACACGCCCAGGTCGAATGAACGCGACCTGGCCATTCAGACTGAAGTCGCATGCCAAAAGATCGGATATGTATCGGTTTTAGGACCACATATCTTGGGCTACGTTCACACTGCAGCCTGAGATGACCCAAATCCGAATTTTTTTGCCCCTATGCGACTTTAAAAATAATCTCATTCCAAAAGCCCATATTTGCCATGTCTAACACGTCATTCTAAAATGATCTAGAATGCAGAAAATCACATCTAAACTTCCCCCCTCTTGGTAGATCTCGGCACATCATCAACCTCAAAAGTAGATCTCGGTTAAAAAAAGGTTGAGCACCCCTGATCTACAGGAACCTCAACAGGAAAGACGCTTTGTGCGGGTTGTAGCTCCAGAGCTCATCTCCACCTGTCGTCCCCGTCATACCCAGTGCAGGTTTTTTAGGTTTGATGAGGGAAACCCACCCAGACACGGGGAGAACATGCAAACTCCACACAGAAAGGCCCAGCAACCCAGGGACCGAACCCGGAACCTTCTTGCTGTGAAGCATGAGTGTTTGACTCAGCCACCGTGCCGATCTCGATGATATGGCGAGTGCACACAAATATACTGTAGTAGCAGCAATAAATGGTAAATGGTCACATCTTTATATAGCTCTTTTTCCACCTTGAAGGCACCCAAAGTGCTTTACAACAAGGAATCACTCACCCATTCACACACACATTCACACACCAGTGTACGCAGACACTGGGGGCAAGGAGGGTTAAGTGTCTTGCCCAAGGACACAGCATTCATCTGTGGGAGCTGGAATCGTACCAACCAACCTGTGGGTCAGTGGATCTGACCGCTCAACCACTGATGTTTCTTATGTCAAGAGCAGGATTTGAACTGCCAACCTTTGGATCAGTGGACAAACGCTCTACCAACTGAGCTACTGCCGCCCAATAGTAACTTTAGTAGTAGTAGTAGTAGTAGCAGGGTGGGTTTTACCTGCAGAGAAGATGTCCATGGCAGCCTTGAGCTCACCACGGCTCCTCTGGTTGTTATTGGTCAGATCTACGAGGGGTGTGTTCTGGTCGCTCTCCGTGGCAAACATACTTCCGTCCACGAACCTCTCGGGGGCGATGTAGCACGTGCGTCTGCGCGAGGTGTCGAAGAAGTAGTTGAAGTCAGCCGGGTTGTCTTCTGGGAGGAACGTGGGTTTGAAGCTGGCGAAGTCCGTGAGGAGAACCCAGTTCCAGCTGGTCACCATGATGTTCTCAGACTTGATGTCTCCGTGACGCACACCCGAGCGGTGGGACTGCTCCACCGCGCTAAGGATCTGGAACGCTAACCAACGCTTCTCAATGTTGTTCAAGAACGGCCTGTAGAAGAACATGGAGAAGAACCACAAACTGTATAAAGACCATTGACTGACCACAGACTGACCACAGCCTGTATAAAGAAGTGGACTAATGAAACTCATCAAGGCCTGCCAATGAGTTCCATATTAGGAATATGACAAAAGGAGAAATTCAATTTGTCAACTGGACAAAAGTTTATTTGGTCGAGTCCGTTTCTCAGCTCATCCAAGCTGCTTCTTCAGTTCTGGTCAGACGCTGGTGGACACTGCCTATATCTGCCTGAAAGGGGCGCCAACTACAATGAAATGACCTAACTAAATGTGTTAGTTAGGTGGGTCTATTAGATTTGCATTTCCACCTAAAAGGACCTCAGTCTACCGTACACCTCCACCTAAAAGCCACGGGCCACTCCTTTGAGGACAGTGATGTCCAGATCTTGGCCAGAAAAGAAACTGTAAAGAAATGGTTTGAGAGGGGAGTTAAAGAGGCTATTTTTGTCAAGAAAGAGAATCCTTCCTTGAACAGAAATGGAGGTCTCAGACATAATTTGTCTCATCTATAACTATCCTCAAACCTAAATCAAAACAAAGAAAACAATAGGGCAGCAGGTCAGGTCCAGAGGTGTGAAAACATCTATTATGGTCCTGAATGGTTCTGCTAACAAGACCCACACTCCACTCCCACTGCAGATCTAATATTTCATTTCATTTATTTATTTAAAGGTCCAGTGTGTAGGATTCGTGGCGCATAGGTGGATGGTGGCTATTGCAATTCCTGTTCTAGCTACGGCAGACCTCGAGGGTCACCCGGGCGCGCCGTAACGCGGACAGCTCGCGTACCCACGCACGAACCGCGCCCACGCGCCCTTGCCGACAACTACTGTATAAATAAAACGCGGTCCAGTTCACTGTTTTTTTTTTCTTTCCACGTGAGAGCACACATTCCCGATCGTGTACCATGACAATCTACACATCAAATGAAACCTTACATTCTCATCTTTTTGACTATGCAATTCATTTCCCAGCACAACAATCACTCCCCGAGCACATGGGGCTTTTTAAGGAAAAGCACAAAACGAGGTTTGTTACTTTGCTTACCTTTGAAGGCTCTGGACAGGTCAAACTCAGTATTTCACCATAAGCTTGGTCTCAGTCTGTCCGTAAGGATCCAGCAATAAAATCCAGTAAAACAATTTAGTCCAAAACACGTGTTAGATCCATTACGACGTGTGATCCGCCAATATGCTTGTCGTTTATCTAAACGCATACTATCTCGTTGTGTGAAAACCACGAGCCCTTGCCGAAGGCGGAGCCCAAATGTCCTTCTGCGGCTCTCGTAATCAAAATGGCTGCCTCTATATGGGGAAGATCCCCCTTTTATGCAGGTATATCTAAGTCCAACAGAATACTTTGATTTCATGATGGAAGTGAAAAGGCTTGGAAAACACTGTATTTTTGAATGGGTATCTTCAATTTCGGTAATTAACGGGTAAAAATCTTACACACTGTCCCTTTAATAGGAAAATGTACAGCCACATAATGCCAAAGGCAGAGATGCTTGTACCAGATTACAGCTTGAAAGCCAATTTCCATCTGCAGTCTTTAAGGGAGAAGAGGACAAGGGACATTATATACAGTGCAAAAAACCATACATACTCCATACTCTCAGACACACATACTTCTGTTTATCCTCGTCATACATTGTAATACAAAGCAGAAACTGCTTACATTTCAAATTCATTATGCTAAAAATTAACAATTATAGCTCAACAATGTTTGTTTGTACAATAAAGACCAAGACCAATTCATATATATATTTTTTTTCTTTTTTAAAAGTTCACTATAATAAACATAATTGCGTAGTTTTGCATTATCAATTAGAGAATTTATAATATCAATTTAAAATGTTTCAGTGCGTGCAGCTCTGGTTTTCAATGAACCACTTCCTTACTTCTCTAGAAAAGTTGCTAAAGATCTTTTCGTGTCTCAGCTCAGTAGGGAGTTTGTTCCACTGCTTTGTTGCTTGGTATAAGAATGCAGACTAGTTCTGCGGCTAGTTCCCATTTGGGAATATTGCATAGTCTGGTGATTCTAGTAGTTGCTTCTGAGGTCTGATGAATGAACTCTTCGAGGGGGGGGCGGAGCCAGATTGTGAATAATCTTATAAACCATTTGTACTTGGGAA
Source organism: Paratrypauchen microcephalus (assembly GCA_036785185.1). Lineage (NCBI taxonomy): Eukaryota > Metazoa > Chordata > Actinopteri > Gobiiformes > Gobiidae > Paratrypauchen > Paratrypauchen microcephalus. The sequence goes on along the minus strand of JAVJIX010000047.1, from coordinate 4,611,440 downwards.
AAGGAACTAAAATTATCAAAGCTAAGCAATTTATGCTTGTCCAGTACAAGACAGTGATGATATAACTGTGTCTTTTTATCAAGGATTTTGAGTGCATGTTTGTAAATAGATTCTAAGAGCTTCAAAGTGGTTTTATTTGCTTGTGACCAGCTTGAAATGCAATATGAGAAATGTGACAGTATCATCGCATTTAAATAACTTTTTGCTGCTTCTATAGAAAGCGAGTTCCTTATGTTTTTGAAAGTTGCCAAGTTGTATTTTAAGGTTTTATTAATCTTTTTCACATGCTTTTTGAAATTAAGAGGAGAATCTAATAGGAGCCCTAGATATTTATACTCACTGACATTTTTAATTTTATTGACATTTATTGTTACAGTGGGATAGTCCATATCTTTCTGTTTAGTAGTAAAATATATAGTAGCTGTTTTATCAAGATTTAGTGCTAGGCAGCACTCATGTAGCCACACAGCAACTTGTTCCATTGCTTTTGTCAATTTAGCCGCTATAGGCACACCTAACTAACACAAACTGTAAACAAATAGGTGTGGTTGTCTCAGAGTCATTTCATTGTAGTTAGCGCCCCCTTCAGGCAGATATAGGCAGTGTCCACCAGCGTCTGACCAGAACTGAAGAAGCAGCTTGGATGAGCTGAGAAACGGATTCGACCAAATAAACTTTTGTTCAGTTGACAAATTGAGTTTCTCCTTTTGCTGTGGAACGGAACAGGATTATGAGGAGTACATGTACATAAACAAGGTCCAAGCCAGACCAAGAAAGACATAAACCAGGTCTAAAACCTGGTCTAAACCCTGGTTTAACCCTAGTCCACCATCTGCTCTGACCTCTGTGTGACCTCTGTGTGACCTCTGACCTGATGCTGATGCGGTCGTATAGGTCTGACCCCTGTGTGACCTCTGACCTGGTGCTGATGTGGTTGTACAGGTCTGACCCCTGTGTGGTCTCTGTGTGACCTCTGACCTGGTGCTGATGCGGTCGTACAGGTCTGACCCCTGTCTGACCCCTGCGTGACCTCTGTGTGACCTCTGTGTGATCTCTGTGTGACCTCTGACCTGGTGCTGATGCGGTCGTACAGGTTGTCTCGGACGTATTGTCTGAACAGGATTCCAGCCTTCTCCGTGAGCGAGGCTTTGTGGAAGGGCAAACAGTTCTGACATGAGGCGAGACGAATCTTCAGCTCCTCCAGCTCCTGACGGTGACTGGTGAGGGGCAGAGACGGGTCCTGGGCACACAGGGTCAGAAACAGGGTCAGAGGCTCCAAGGACAGAGAGAGGGTCAGAGGGTAAAAAACAGGATCGGAAACATTTGGGTGGTGGATAAAATCGCGACAAACCAAAACCAGGGGACATGTCAGATTCACAGTGAGACGCTCACGCTTTTCCTCTTTAAGGAAATGGTAAACATGAGTTGAAATCAGGTGTTTTAATGATCATAGGCGACCAGAGAAACAGGAAAAACAAACTCAACATTTCATTTGAAGTCTAATTTAAAAGTATAAACACAATAGTGACAGGAGGTGAGCGTATTAAGAGAAAATCTGACCTGTATGGCGAAGACTTTGACCACAACTAGCCCCTCTCGGTGTTTGGCTCGGGCCACTTTGAAGAAGCGGGTACTGCCCAGGCTCTTATCGTACTCATAATCATGGATATCTGAGAAGTAACTGTCCACGGAGAGGATCTGTGACGGCGCGATGCCTGCCAGCTGGTTCCCCATCCTTAAGGGCACAGAGGAGCTCTTTCGCCTGCCTCTGGAGGACTTTTCCCGGGTGTCTGGAGCTCTTTCGCCGGCCTCTGGAGGACTTTCCTCGGGTGTCTGGAGCTTTTTCGCCGGCCTCGGGCCTCTCTCTCTGCTCGGATGTTGTTGTCGTTAGCTTTAGCCGCGCTGCTAACTGTAGCTCAGGTCCTGCTTCAGCTCCGCAGATGAAATGAGGTTTTGAGGCCAAACTGCGCGGCTTTCACACACTACATGTTTAAAGGTGCGTGAGTGTAAGGAGCAGCGGCGTATGCGGGCTCTGGCCTTGAAAATACACGCGTCCTGAGTGAAAAGAGACGAATAACAGCGGGACTGACAGGCTCGGAGCTAAAGGCTAACCCGTTGTTGTGTTTCCGGGTTGGTGCTGTCAACAGTGTGACGTCATGACGTAAGTAAATAAAATTAACCTTGTAATAAACCTGACCCCTGAGGTCTCGTGTTGGAGATCAGATCTGTGTGTGTGGAGACGATTCAAAACTTTCTCTCTCTTTAATAATTATATATATATATATATATATATATATATATATATATATATATATATATATACATATATACTCAACAAAAATATAAACGCAACACTTTTGTTTTTGCTCCCATTTTTCCTGAGATGGACCCAAAGATCCAAAATTCACTCCAGATACACAACACTACCATTTCTCTCAAACATTGTTCACAAATCTGTCCAAATGTGTGACAGCGAGCACCTCTGCCCCGCCGAGACAATCCACCCCACCTCACAGGTGCGCCACATCAAGATGCCGATCCGACATCATGACCAGTGCACAGGTGCACCCCAGACTGCCCACAATAAAAGGCCACCCCGAAATGTGCATTTTTTTTTTTATTTTTTATTTCTGCTTTATTGGGGGTCTGGGGACTCAGAACCAGTCAGTATCTGGTGTGACCACCATTTTCCTCATGCAGTGCAACACATCTTCTTCGCATAGAGTTTATCAAATTGTCAATTGTGGCCTGTGGAATGTTGGTCCACTCCTCTTCAAAGGCTGTTATGGACGAAGAACACAGGTGCATTTTATTGATGGCATTTTGAATGCACAGAGATACCGTGATGAGATCCTGAGGCCCATTGTTGTGCCATACATCCATGAACATCACCTCATGTTTCAGCAAGATAATGCACGGCCCCATGTTGCAAGGATCTGTACACAATTCTTGGAAGCTGAGAATGCCCCAGTTCTTGCATGGCCAGCATACTCACCGGACATGTCACCCATTGAGCATGTTTGGGATGTGCTTGACCGGCATATACGACAGCGTGTACCAGCTCCCACTAATATCCAGCAACTTCGCACAGCCATTGAAGAGGAGTGGACCAACATTCCACAGGCCACAATTGACAATCTGATAAACTCTATGCAAAGAAGATGTGTTGCACTGCATGAGGCAAATGGTGGTCACACCAGATACTGACTGGTTCTGAGTCCCCAGACCCCCAATAAAGCAAAAAAAATGCACATTTCGGGGTGGCCTTTTATTGTGGGCAGTCTGGGGCGCACCTGTGCACTGGTCATGATGTCGGATCAGCATCTTGATGTGGTGCACCTATGAGGTGGGGTGGATTGTCTCGGCGGGGCAGAGGTGCTCGCTGTCACACATTTGGACAGATTTCTGAACAATGTTTGAGAGAAATGGTAGTGTTGTGTATCTGGAGTGAATTTTGGATCTTTGGGTCCATCTCAGGAAAAATGGGAGCAAAAACAAAAGTGTTGCGTTGATATTTTTGTTGAGTGTATATATATATATATATATATATATATATATATATATACACACACAGTGGTACCTCACCTTACGAATGACCCAACAAATGAAAATTTCAAGTTACGAAATGCCTTCACGTCAAATTTTGGTCTCTAGATACGAATGAAATTTCAAGTTACGAAACGCGAAATCTCCAATCCAATCCAATCCAACTTTATTTATAAAGCACTTTAAAAACAACAAATCTCAAAAATTAAATTAATGCGCGCTCAGATGCACGCCCTGAAACGAGGGGAGACACAACAACACATCATCAGTATGGTAAAACTCACCTGTCTCACGACGGTCTAAACCCAGCTCACGTTCCGTTAGTGAGTGAACAATGCAACACTTGGTGAATTCTGCTTCACAGTGATAGGAAGAGCCAACATCGAAGGATCACGTCGACACGGCGCAAGGCCGCGCGGTCTTGCCCGCTGTTATCCATTCCTGCTCTCATCTCCTAACCGTGGTTGGAAGACACAGGGGAGATCGTCTTCTCCAGGGCCGGAGATAGCTTTCCCTCCAGGGTTAACTTCCTTGTGAACATCGCGCGCTTACAGTGGTGGAGAATGCAAGTAAAAAAAAGGCAGTTTTGCTGCAGAGTGGGGCTTTATTGTCTCCTCTACATTCATCCAGCACGCGCACACGGCGCGCGCGCACACACTCGCAGACTCTCTTCTGCACTGAGCTATAGACACAAGATAGACACATCTCACAACACCGCTGATAGAGCACCTTCCTCGGCCTGTTAGCTCACAGTGTCAGCGCCCCGGCTCTGTAGGTCAGATAGAAGCAGAGCCCGCACCGCAAGGTGCGCAGACATGAGCACCGCGCTCCTCCAGCGGCACTGCCATGTTATAATAATAACAGGTCCAATCCAGGTTTAGTTCTGGCCAGACCTGGTTTATTCCACGTTCTTTTAGTCCTGGTCTAGTCTCTTAGCCCGCCAGGACGCAGAACACTATAAAAAAAAAAAGTTACACTATAAAAAAAACCTTGGAACGGATCAGGCTTTTTCCATTGAAATAGCTACTCAACTTACGAATTTTTCACGTTACGAAACCACTTCTGGAACGAATTAATTTCGTAAGGTGAGGTGCCACTGTGTGTGTGTGTATATATATATATATATATATATTAGGGCTGGGAATATTAACGCGTTAAGAGTTATGATCGCGATTAGAGTTATGATCGCGAACAATTTTTTTAATCGCGATCAGAGTTTGCCAGCATTTTCCGCAATTCTACCATCCATATGCAGCTCATTTGGTTGTATTAATTAAACTCATTGTCGGTTAAACGCGCTATTTTGAGTTTGCTAGTATTTTGTTCCTTCTACACATCCGTAGGCAGCTCGAGCGGGCTTCAATCATTTATTTACAATTTCTCAAAGTAAGCACTATTACTGGTTCATTGTTACTTTTTCCTTTCTCTGCACTTTTTGAAATAAAAAAATGGTGAGAAATACTTTGCATTGTGAGTTTAACTTTAGATTCGAACGGTCTTACTGCAAGATATCAATTTTAAACATGCAAAATAAATCACGATTAATCGCGATTAACTATGAAATTTCTGAGATTAGTTGCGATCAAGAAAATTAATCGTTTGACAGCCCTATATATATATATATATATATATATATATATATATATATATATATATATATATATATATATATATATATATATATATATAAAATTGTCTTTTATAAATATATAGCCTATTATAAAAACAGTTTATTGTAAATATAAGTCTTTACAGTTCTAGTTCTGGTTGTTTGTCTATGGACTGTCCTTAGAGCGGAAACAGCGCGGGCCCTTCACAGTAAAGCTCCGCGGTGTCTCGGAGCTCCGGGGTCTGTGGGGCTGACGGACTCTTACGGTGAAGGGCCGGTTCCGCCCCGGTCCGTCTGAACTTCGGTCCAGAAGATTCAGTCCAGATGATTCACGGAAGATGCTGAAGAACCGGGAGCTTCTGGTGAGTTTGTAAACAGCGGCTTGTCCCGGTTCCTTTCCCCGGGAGACGAGCTCGTGTCCTCGGCCTTACAGCTCCAGGACTTCCGCGGGAGAGCGGCGGAGGTTCCGGGCTCCATACGCCGGGAGAGGAGCGCTGTGTGCGGCTGTAGCCCGCAGCTGTCACCGGGGAGGTTCCGGTGAGCCCGTTAGCTCCTTCGTGTCTCTGTCTCTGCTGGTCCTCGGTGCTCGAGGTTGTCAGAGTTTGTGTCGGTCTGTTTGGGAGTCTTTAAACTTGTCAGAGCCGGTGGAGATGGAGCTTTAGCATGCTAACTGAAGCTAACAGGAGCTAACTGTGGCTAACGGCTAACGTCAGGTTGTACGTCCTGTGCGTCAGGTGTTTCGCCCGTGGGCGTGATTGAACCGTGAGCAGAGTGAACTATGGCCCGGGAGATTTGGAGGACGGGCCACGGGGACAGAGCGGGTCATCGGGGCAGGGGGTTGAGGCGGAGCCGTGGAGCCGCGGGGCCAGCGGGGAAGAGCGCTCCAAACCCCGGAGCTCCGCAGGGACGGCCGCAGAGGCACCGCGCTGTCTCCGGGCTGGAGCTCAATGGTTTGGGAAATACCGGTTAGGGAGGTTCTGGAGAAGACCTGCGTTCCGTCTTCTCTGTATATGTGACGTTTTAGTCATGGGGTTTATTGTCTCGTTTATTACATGTTTTATGTTCACTGTGGGCCTAGGGGGCGCTGCAATTTCATTACATATGTTTTTTGACAATAAAGATGACTTTGAACTTTGAACTTCATCTGAAGATATAGCGTGTCCTCTGAGAGTGAGACAAGCGTGTCCTCTGAGAGTGAGACAAGCGTGTCCTCTGAGAGTGAGACAAGCGTGTCCTCTGAGAGTGAGACAAGCGTGTCCTCTGAGTGACACTTATCAAAGGTGAATTCCGTGAACAGGTTGAGTGGGTCACTCTTTTAACTCTTTAAACCCAAACGTAGAGTTGGTTTGCAGCTGGAGGTTTCACCCGAGTTACACAAACCTCACAGGTGGACATAATAATACTAATAATAATAATACATTTTATTTCAAGGTGCCTTTCTAGACACTCAAGGACACTGCACAAAGACAATCAATTAAAAACAGGCAGTATATACAAAACAAAACAAAGAGAAAGGACAATGCAATACAACTAAAATGAAACAGTCAGCAGGGAGATAAATGATTAAGTGGGGTAAGCTATTTTGAAAAGATGGGTTTTAAGTCTGGATTTAAAAATTGGTAATGATTGAACGTTACGGAGGTCTGGGGGGGAGTGAGTTCCATAGATGGGGAGCAGAGCAGCTGAAGGCCCTGCTCTCCATGGTGCTGAGTCGAGCGGGAGGGACTGTGAGGTGGATGGAGGAGGAGGACCTGAGTGAGCGGGTGTGTGTGGTGACATGAAGGAGTTCTGTGAGATAAGTAGGAGGTTATGGATGGACTTGAATGTGAGGAGTAGGATTTTGTACTGAATGCGATAGTGAATGGGGAGCCAGTGAAGCTGCTGTAGGACTGGGGTGATGTGGTGAATAGAGGGAGTTCTGGTGATGATCCGGACTAAATTAGAACATAGTCCGCAATTAGAACATAGTCCGCTTGTATACAATCTAAGGGAGTGTGACACTTTTACACACAAACTGAACTGGAGCCAGAGTCCGTGGAGCCCAGTCACGCCCATGAACACTTCCTGTACATGCCTCTGAAGCAGCAGAAGACAAACATGAGACGCTTCAGTCTGAATTCCTCCTTTAGATCAGAATGTCCCAGTCCAAGTCCTGGTTCCGGATCTCGTTTTGTTTCTGACCTGAACAGGCTCAGACTTGGACAATGGGCCTTTCTGTTGAAAATAGACTGTGGGCACGAGGCGGGTCTGTGTCACGGCGTGGGCACCTGTCTGACATGTCAAGCTCCAGCTCAACGAGGGTTTGAACAGGGCCCAGGAGAGATCACTAGATTAGTCAGGCTTCAGACAGGTTTTTGACGAGGAAGATGAGCGAAAGCTCCAAAAGTCCAGTTTGCTCAGTCCCCTCTTTCGACACTGCTCGGCATATTTTTGGACAGACTGCTCCAGTTTTGAGCCTGTGGTCCATGAGGGAGCGCCACGACTCAAAATAGGACACTAGTTTCCTTCAAGTGTTTCATAATGTCATAATAAAGCCCTGCCCCTTCTTTTCAAAGTAAAGGCTTCCCTCACACCTGCTCACAGTAAAAGCCTTATGATGAATTCTGCACGTGCACTTGAGACTGACCTGTGCAGAAATACTTGCCCACTTACCCAGCGGTCACTGGTTCTATCCCCAGTGTGTCCGCCTTTGTGGAGGACTGATTATCCCCTAAAATCAACTGTTCAGCTCAGATCTGACCCCAGAGCAGTTCAGATCTGACCCCAGAACAGTTCAGATCTGACCTCAAAGCAGTTAAGATCTAACCCCAGAGCAGCTCAAATCTGGCACCAGAACAGTTCAGATCTGACCCCAGAGCAGTTCAGATCTGACCCCAGAGCAGTTCAGATCTGACCCCAGAACAGTTCAGATCTGACCCCAGAACAGTTCAAATTTGACCCCAGAACAGTTCAGATCTGACCCCAGAACAGATCTAACCCCAGAACAGTTTAGATCTGACCCCAAAACAGTTCAGATCTGACCCCAAAACAGTTCAGATCTGACCCCAAAACAGTTCAGATCTAACCCCAGAACAGCTCAGATCTGACCCCAGAACAGCTCACATCTGACCCCAGAACAGCTCACATCTGACCCCAGAACGGCTCACATCTGACCCCAGAACAGCTCAGATTGACCCCCCCCCCCCCAGAACAGCTCAGATCTGACCCCCCCCAGAACAGCTCAGATCTGACCCCCCCACCCCCCCCCACCCCCAGAACAGTTCAGATCTGACCCCAGAATAGCTCAGATCTGACCCCAGAACAGATCGGAACCCAAAACAATTCTGACCCCAAAACAATTCCGATCTGACCCCAGAACAGTTCAGATCTGACCCCAGAACAGTTCCGATCTGACCCCAGAACAGTTCCGATCTGACCCCAGAACAATTCAGATCTGACCCCAGAACAATTCAGATCTGACCCCAGAACAGTTCAGATCTGACCCCAGAACAGTTCAGATCTGACCCCAGAACAGTTCAGATCTTACCCCAGAACAGCTCTAACGCCAGAACAGTTCAGATTTGACCCCAGAACAGATGAAGTGATCGTATCCCCACGTCCAAAGACGATGAACTCCAAAACTCCAGTTTCATCTTTCAATTATTAAAGGGGAAGTGTGTTTTGGACAGGCCTGGCTTTATGCCGTTGGGCAAACTTTTATTTTCAGAGGTAATAGAAGAACAAAGGAGACGCCTTAAAAACAGAAGTAAGCTGTGTCTGTGCTGAGCAGACTTTGGACTGCTGTAAACCTGCACCAGGATCTGGACCCGAGCCAGACCAGGACTGGGCTTTTGGCTCTGATCCAGACCTGGTTCTGACTCTGTTAAGTCAGTGATGATAATCACTAGATGGACTCATGATTTAATAATTAAATTTGTAAAAAGTGGAGATTTGTGTCTTTTTGTTGTAATTCTGAAGGTGAACTGTTGAATTTGTGACTCCTGCGGCTCATTATCGCTTCTGTTTTTGATCTGCAGCTCAGGCCTTTTATCGATCTGTTTGAATCTTGTTATGACAGTGGTCTGGGCTCTGGTCCTGGCTCTGGTCTTGGTCCGGGCTCTGGTCCGGGCTCTGGTCCTGGCTCTGGTCTGGGCTCTGGTCCTGGCTCTGGTCCTGGCTCTGGCTCTAACTCTGGTCTGGGCCCTGGTCCTGGTCTTGGCTCTGGCTCTGGCTCTGGCTCTGGCTCTGGCTCTGGTCCTGGTCCTGGTCCTGGCCCTGGTCCTGGTCCTGACTCTGGTCCCAACTCTGGTCCTGACTCTGGTCCTGGTCCAGACCCGGTCTTTGGCTCTGGTCCTGGCTCTGGTCTCTGGTCCTGGTCCTGGCTCTGGTCCTGGTCCAGACCCGGTCTTTGACTCTGGTTCTGGTCCTGGCTCTGGGCCTGGTCCTGGTCCAGGCTCTGATCCTGGTCCAGACCCAGTCTCTGGCTCTGGTCCTGGCTCTGGTCCAGACCCGGTCTCTGACTCTGGTTCTGGTCCAGACCCGGTCTCTGGCTCAAGTCCAGGTTTGTGGGCGTGTGAGGATCAGGTGGATTCTGTGAAGAGTTGAATGTTTGTTCTGAAGAAACGTGACTGTCTCCTCCCTCTGAGCGGAGCCAAACCTCCAGCCGGACAGACAGGCTCAGTCCTGGGTTAGTCCTCAGACCGGCTCTAGTCCTGGGTTAGTCCTCAGACCGGCTCTAGTCCTGGGTTAGTCCTCAGACCGGCTCTAGTCCTGGGTTAGTCCTGGATTAGACTGGGTTTAATGCTGGGTTAGTCTAGGTTTAGTCCTGGTTTAGTACTGGTTTTTAGCTGGCTTTGGAACTGTTTCAGGATGTGTTTTAGTCTTTGGGCAGTCCTGGTTCAGACCTGATTTAGTCCTGGGTTAGTCCTACTTTAGTCCTGGTTCTGGCCCGGTTCTGACACGAATAATATCGGACTCTGAAAGCATGGAGCCCCTCGCTGCAGAGCCAGAGGTGAGTGCGCTTCTCTTCAGGCAGTGGTTTGTTCGATTAATCGGTGGATCTGTGGCGATTGTTTCGATAGGGTCATTTATTGTTGTTGTAGGGAGTTGGCCCCTGTTATGATGTGAGAATGCTGCTGCACCTGTCTCACCTGTCTGCACCTGTCTGCACCTGTCCCCATCTGTCTCACATGTCTCACCCGTCTCACCTGTCTGCACCTGTCCCAATCTGTCTCACCTGTCCCCATCTGTCTCACATGTCTCACCCGTCTCACCCGTCTCACCCGTCTCACCTGTCTGCACCTGTCTGACCAGTCTCACCCGTCTCACCAGGCGGAGGGCAGAACAGGATGCAGAAATGTCATTAGTCTCATTAGTTTCATAATTATACTTTAATCCGGCCACAGAAACACACGAATGAATCTGAGTTTAAGCTGTTGTCATGACACTGAAACTTCAAACTGGACTTCGATTCTAAAGAACAGACTCGATACTCGATACTGATCCCACAGTGATAAAACTCTTTCTTTAGACAGTAGTACAATAGTGATTTTCCACATTAAATGGTAGTACTTTTCTGTGTGTGTGTCTGTCTGTGTGTGTATGTATGTGTGCTTGTGTGTGTGTGTGCGTGTGTGTGTGTGTGTGTGTGTGTGTGTGTGTGTCAGATGCCCTCCCTTTCTGAAATGGGGGATTCTGGGATATGTCTCTTTTTTTTTTTAACATAAATTTCAGATTTTCTCACAGTGTCAATGCTGAAGTCCTCCCAGGAGCTGAACCGGAGACCTGCTCGAGTTCTGCACAAGAACTGACCACTCTGCCACCTGCGGTCAGGGGGCGGGGCCACTGTTTGCTCCCATTTCCCAGCATGCCTCAGTGCTGTCAAACATAAGCACAGAACTGAGAAATACCTCTGTGTGTGTGTGTGTGTCTGTGTGTGTGTGTGTGTGTGTGTCTGTGTGTGTGTCTGTGTGCGTGTGTGTCTGTGTGTGTCTGTCTGTCTGTCTGTCTGTGTCTATGTGTGTGTGTCTGTGTGTGTTCTGATGTTCCTCCTTACAAACACACCTAGAGTTATGTTTGTTCTATTTCATCCCTCCTGACCGCCAGAGGGCGGTTCTGAAAGCACTGAATGTTCCCTTCGCACATGCGCAGTTCGAGTAGTAATACCAAATGAGTCACACCTGTGACCCAGGATGACGCCCCGGAGGTAATATAGTCCCTCGTCATCCGTGACTCTGTTCCTCTTTTCTTCTCGCGTGCGGTTCGTACCACATGGCATTAGCCCTAACTCAGAACCTTGTTTTGTCTACTGTCGCCGGACGCCCGTTCACCGTTTCGGTAGGAGCTGCGGCTTTCCGCCCTCCGAGGGCTGTGACAGTTGCGTGTTGCTAAGGATTGAGGTACCACTTTCAATATTTTGCAGCCTTTTGTTTGTGATGGCTGCGTCCGCGCCCCCTCTCCAAACACTTGGCGTTTGACTTGCACTAATCTGTTTGGTGAAGGCTGCGTGCGCGCACCCTCCCACATCGGACACATCTGTTTGTTAGCAGTACATTACAGACTTTATGTTGCTAACTGATAAAGTATTTGATTGATTCTTTTTCTGGTGACGGTCGTGTTCACGCACCCTCTCCCATTAAGTAAGTTTTGTTTTCTGTTAACTATAAGATATTTTGGTTAATTTTCTCTGGTGACGGTCACGTGCACGCACCCTCTCCCATCGAGTACGTTTTGTTAGTAGTACACTGCAGGTTTTTCTGTTGTTGATTATAAAGTATTTGATTGATTCTTCTCTGGTGACGGTCGTGTAAACACACCCTCTCCCATTAAGTACGTTTTGTTTTCTTAACGGTACACTGCAGATTCTGTTAACTATAAAATATTTTGGTTTTCTCTGGTGAAGGTCGCGTTCACGCACCCTCTCCCATCGAGTATGTTTTGTTTTCTTAGCGATACACTGTAGATTTTCTGTTGACTACAGTACTTTGGTTAAAATTTCTCTGGTGACGGTCGCGTTCATGCACCCTCTCCCATCGAGTACATTTTGTTTTGTTAGCGGTACACTGCTGAAGCGACTGCTAACGTTGTTAGCCGTTTTGTTTTGATTAATTTTGGCCTATTTGATTTTGGCCCTAATTGGTGAAGGCAGCGTTCGCGCCCCCACTCTCAGTTCTGTTTTTTGTGGGCCACATACTATCTGCTATAATTAGCGGGTGTTCATATCCCGCATTTGTACCTTGGTTGGTGAAGGTCGTGTTCCCGCTCCCTCTCCCACCTTGGTTTCCTGACTTACCAATTGACCGCTGTCTACGCTGTCTGGTTTTCTTATACATACTAGTTGTGGTCGACCATCGCACCACATTGATGGACGGCTCCCATTGTTGTGTGGCCTGTGGGTCCACGCTTCAGGTGGATGATGGCCATGACCTGTGTCCGACATGCCTCGGCCCTGACCATTTGAGGGAGGCATTGTCTGATGACCCATGCATGAACTGCAGCTACATGCCACTTGCTGTCAGGGTGGCAAGGATGGCACAACTAAACCCCGCAGGTAGTGGTGATCTCCCACCATCGGTGCAGGTACCATTGCCCCTTCCAAGGCGTTCAAAACGCCGTCCCGAGTCTACAGTTGCAAGGGCCCCTTCAAAGAAGAAGCCCAGATCTGATGATGATCTTGCCTCTAAAGTGGAGCAGTTGTCGGCAGACTTGGAAACGATGAAGTCTTTACTGCAGGCTCATCGTGTGGACGCACCTGCTTCAGAGGCTGGGACGTCTTCCCAATTAATGCCCGTTCTGGCCCCAGAGGATGATGTGCTCTCTCTGGCAGCATCGGCCTCTTATTTTCAGGAGGCAGAGCATGCACCATCCTCCCGTGTTTCTGAGGATGGTTCGTACTCTTCCACGCAGAGCCTGGATAGTGACTCGACGAATGGCTCCATGCGGGATGTTATGTGCAGGGCTCTGAATCGTTTGCAGCTGGAACTTCCAGAGCCTGAAAGGCCTGGCCCTGGTAGCGCTTTCTTTAGATGCGGGCGTGCCCCTACACCTTTTGCTGTACCCCCCTCTGTGGAGTATCTCAGAGAGTTGCATGCCTGTTGGAGGGATCCAAGCGCTCTCTCCAGGCTCTCATCAGATGGCCGGATTTTGGCTGCTATGCACAATGCACCAGCAGCTGGTTTGGATCGCATGCCTGCTGTTGAACCTGCTGTGGCTTCCCTTATTGTTTCACCTGAGGAGGCCCTGCGGCAAGATGTTAGGTGTCCAAGACCCCAATGCCGGGTGACGGATGACTTAATCACCAAGGCCTATAACTCCGGTGCGCGGGCTGGTAGACTGGGCAATTCTTTGGCCCACCTGCTCTTGGCCCACTCTGCCTCCCTCCAGGAGGGTGATGGTGCTGCAACAGCCGCAGAATTTAGTGATGCGGCACTGCAGGCCTTTGCACTGATGTCAAGGGAGCTTGGACGTGTTATGTCTTTTTTGGTTCAGGCTCGCCGGCAGATTTGGCTCGCTCAATCTCCCCTGACGGAGGCGTGCCGCAGGACCCTCCGCAGTGTGCCTGTGGAGCCCGGGCAGTTGTTTGGTTCAGCTGCCTTGGAGGCATTGGAACGTACTGTCCATGCTCGACAGACGAGGCAGCAACTTTCTGGCCTCAGTAGAGCTATGCCTCCTCCTCGGCAACCAAGGCACCCGACTGCTGGCCTCAGTGCTCGGCCACCCACTCGCAGTCGGCCTAGTGATGGACGTTTCCATCAAGACAGACCTGGCAGGACTTTTCGGATCGAACCTCACCAGTCACCACGGCGGCCTAGACACCCAAACTCTGGTCGCTGCCCCCCCAGGGCCCCTAGGGGTCGTGGGGCCAGGAATTGAAAGCTCGAGGCCGGCTGTCGGATACTTCTCCCATCAGCAGCTCAGTTATTGGGCTGCTCATGCGTCGGACCCGTGGGTGGTTGCCACTTTGGCTCATGGGTACCGGCTGCAGTTCCGACGCCGGCCACACATGACAGGCCGGGTCAAGATGACTATAATCAGCGACCCGGTGAAGGCTCAGGCATTGGATCGGGAGTTGTCCGCCCTCCTGGCCAAAGGGGCCATCGAAGCAGTAGATCCCTTGCTGCAGCCCAAGGGCTACTACTCCACATATTTCCTCGTGCCCAAGAAGACGGGCGGATTTCGTCCCATTCTAGATCTACGGGGACTCAATCGTTTCATGAAGGTCTTGCCGTTCCATATGCTCACCACAGCAGAGGTTCTCCAAACCGTTGCAGTGGGGGAATGGTTCACTTCTGTAGACCTCAAAGATGCATACTTCCATGTGCCTATCGCTCCACAACACCGGAGATTTCTCAGGTTTGCTTATCGGGGTCATCATTGGCAATTCCGGGTTCTCCCTTTTGGGCTCTCCCTCTCTCCGAGGGTGTTCACCCGATGCGTGAAGGCGGCCCTTGCTCCGTTACAAGCCGCTGGACTAAAGATATTGCCTTATCTGGACGATTGGCTGATTTGCGCCCCATCCAAAGTGTGTGTGAAGCAGGACACCGATTGCCTGCTTGCACATGTGGCCCGGTTGGGCTTCACGGTGAATATGGAGAAGAGCAACCTGACGCCAACTCAGGCAACAACTTTTCTTGGCCTGGACTTGGACACTGTGACAATGAAGGCTCGCCCGTCCCTACGTCGCAGAGACGATATTCAAGCTTTGGTCTCTCGCTTCAAACTGGGCAGTCTGCATCCATTTGTCAGCTTTCTTCAGCTTGTGGGAAAGCTGACTTCTGTCACACGAGTTGTGCCTCTCGGCCTGCTGTCACTGCGTCCGCTGCAAATGTGGCTGAACAGTTTTCATCTGGACCCTGCAAGGGATCGACGACGGATGCTCAGAGTGACGTGGCAGTGCTCCCGTGCACTGACCCCATGGAGGGACGGGAGTTTTTTGTCACAAGGGGTCCCCATGGGTCTAGTGGTGTGTCGCAGGGAGGTGGTCACGACAGATGCCTGCCTCACAGGATGGGGTGCTGTATGGCAGCACAGGACAGCTCAAGGGGTTTGGTCTGCCAGAGATCGCTTAGACCACATAAATGTCTTGGAGTTGCGTGCTGTCCATTTCGCTCTCAGGAGCTTTCTGTCACACCTGAGAGGGAAACACGTTCTTATTCGGTCGGACAACACTTCGACTGTTTATCACATAAACCATCAGGGGGGTGTCAGATCAGCACGACTTCTCGGGGTTGCTCGAGATCTGTTAACATGGGCTGCGTCTCATCTGTCCACGCTGCGAGCAAAGTATTTACCGGGAGACGGAAATCAAGTGGCGGATTATCTCTCCCGGAGGGAACCTTCTCCAGGGGAATGGCGTCTTCACCCGGAGGAGGTGCACAGGATCTGGACCCTTTTTGGGCAGGCGGAGGTAGACCTGTTTGCCTCAATAGAGTCGACTCACTGTCCCCTGTGGTTCTCCCTCGTGAGGGAACCAGGTTCTCTGGGACAGGATGCACTGGCACACACTTGGCCCCAGTGCCTCCTCTACGCTTTTCCCCCTCTTCGTCTGATTTGGCCAACCCTACAGAGGGTTCTCCGGGAAGGCCACAGACTGTTGCTGGTCGCACCATACTGGCCAGCACGACCATGGTTCCCATTGCTGTACAGTCTGTGTTGCGGTCTCCCATGGCGTCTTCCGGCCAGGAGAGATCTGCTGTCTCAGTTGGGGGGCCAAGTGTGGCATCCGAGGCCCCATCGACTCCAACTGTGGGTATGGCCATTGGCAGGCCGGAGCTGCAGCTGATCGGTCTCACCGATCCTGTTCGGCAAACGCTGTTGAATGCCAGAGCGGCTTCCACTCGTCAGCAGTATGAGAACAGGTGGAAGTTGTTTTCTCACTGGTGCTCTGCCCGCGGTGAGGATCCTGTGTCTTGTTCGGTGCCTATTATCCTGGAGTTCCTCCAGTCTCTCCTGGATAATGGACGGTCTCCATCCACTCTCAAGGTGTATGTTGCTGCTATATCCTGCCATCATGGTTTGGTTGGAAGCTGTACAGTTGGGGGCCATAACTTAGTTTCTCTTTTTCTACGGGGTGCTCGCAGATTGCGCCCACCAACTATACCACGGGCTCCAATGTGGGACTTGCCATTGGTCCTGGAGTCTCTATGTGGCCCTCCATTTGAGCCTTTGGCACAGGCGGACCTCAAGTGGCTTTCATGTAAAACTGCTTTTTTATTGGCTATTGTGTCAGCGAAACGGGTCAGTGAGTTACATGCCCTTTCTGTCAGCCCTTCCTGTCTCAGGTGGAGTCCGGATGGTTCTGGTGTCACTCTGTGGCCAAACACAGCGTTCATGCCGAAGGTGTTGCCCCGGTCTCATTGTAACGAGCCTTTGGGCTTGGCTCGGTTTGAGCCCCCGCTTGGTGAGGACGGGGACAAGCTACAGTTGTTGTGCCCGGTCCGGGCACTGAAGGTCTATGTCTCAGTCACAGCAGGTATGAGGCGTTCAGACCAGCTGTTTGTGTGCTATGGGGGTACTAGGAAGGGCTGTCCTCTTTCCAGACACCGCCTTTCACACTGGGTCGTTGAGACCATTCACCATGCCTACAGCATTGCAGGTCGCGACCCTCCATCTGGTGTGAGGGCCCATTCTACTAGAGGCGTCTCCACTTCATGGGCGGCCATGAGAGGGGTCCCTTTGGAGACAATATGTGCTGCTGCATCTTGGGCTTCCCCAAGCACATTTGCCAGATTCTACAACGTCAATGTGATCTCTCCCCATCCTCTTGGCGTGGTTCTTCATGAATCTCTGGGCCCCTCTCAGTGAGGTATGTGCTCAGGATTCTTCGTGACATAGCTGGTATTAGTCATTCAGTGCTTTCAGCACCGCCCTCTGGCGGTCAGGAGGGATGAAATAGAACGATGGTTACATATGTAACTACGGTTCTATGAATCCCGGATGACCGCCAGAGATTCTCTGTCACTCAGGATCCTTGCGTTTCCGCGAGAAGATTCTGAAGGAACAGAGTCACGGATGACGAGGGACTATATTACCTCCGGGGCATCATCCTGGGTCACAGGTGTGACTCATTTGGTATTACTACTCGAACTGCGCATGTGCGAAGGGAACATTCAGTGCTTTCAGCACCGCCCTCTGGCGGTCATCCGGGATTCATAGAACCGTAGTTACATACGTAACCATCGTTTCATTCACATGTTTGAGGAACTCTTTATTATTCGTCTGTCTACATCTTCAAAGCTCCAAAAGCTCTGTTTCATCTCGTGATGTCATGTGGTGAGGGCTCCAGGCAAACTTTTTTGGGGACTGTCCCAAAACTGTCCCAAACTCCAGACTGAACCGCCCCAAACAGATTTCCTCAGATTTCATCTCAATATGTCATTAGGGTCTGGTGACATCGTGGGGAAGGAGGGGGGGTACGGTGACGTCGTGGGGGTGTGCGGTGACATCATGGGGGGTGGTGATGTCGTGGGGGGGTGTTGACCTTCTCAAACCTGTTAACAGATGATTCCCCCCCCCCCCCCCCCCCCAGTCTTCCCACAGACGCTGCAGTGAAGATGAGATCATGGTCCCTGTGCTGAGCTCCAAAAAGGCCAGTGAGCTCCCAGTGCACGAGGTCACCTGTCTGTTACAGGTACTACTACTGCTACTGCTACTACTACTACTACTACTACGGCTACTATTACTGCTACTACCAGTAGTCGAGTTGTAAAATTAAACCAGGGGGGATGGTGAAATTTTTCATTTATGTGATATATTTTCCGGGGGGAGGCTTCCTCCCCCAGAAAATTTTGGATTTCTTAGATGCAATTTCCTGCATTCTAGTCCATTTTAGGGTGACTTGCTAGACATGGCAAATCCTAAATCCCATCTGATTCATAGCTTGCATTCTCAGTTGCATGGCCTCCACAAGACAATACTATTTATCGGAAAGAAACAACCCCCCCTGGTGAAAGCAGCACATTCTGAAGGCAACAATCTGAGTAATTCCCCGTTAAAGATCTGCTTGTGGAACAGAAAGGAACTCATTTGCCTGACATTAAGCTAGCTAAGCCCTCCCCCATCACTGACATCACTGGTGTGGTGTTTCAGGGCAAGGCAGAATTAGAAAGTGCTTTGTTAAAATGGAAATGCTTTTGTAACAAAAAGTCCATATAATTATTCAATAATTCAATAATACACAGGATGCGTGAAAAGTCCCTCAGTCGTCCAGGTAGAATCCATGATCAAAGGAGAAGTTCAATTTGTCAACTGGACAAAGTTTCGCCGCTCATCCGAGAGGCTTCGTCAGCTCAGCTGACGAAGCCTCTCGGATGAGCGGCGAAACGTTTTCAACCAAACAAACTTTGTCCAGTTGACAAATTGAACTTCTCCTTTGATCAATACACAGGATATACACACGTACACACACACACACACACACACACACACACACACACACACACACACACACACACACACACACACACACACACACACACACACACACCTTAGTCCTGGTTTAGACTTGGTTTAGTACTGGTTTAGTCCTGGTTTAGACCTGGTTTAGTCCCGGCTTAGTCCCGGTTTAGACCCGGTTTAGTCCTGGTTTAGTACTGGTTTAGACCTGGTTTAGACCTGGTTTAGACCTGGTTTAGACCTGGTTTAGTCCCGGTTTAGTCCTGGTTTAGTCCCGGTTTAGTCCTGGTTTAGACCCGGTATAGTCTTGGTTTAGTCCTGGTTTAGACCTGGTTTAGTCTTGGTTTAGACCCGGTTTAGTCCCGGTTTAGTCCCGGTTTAGACCCGGTTTAGACCTGGTTTCGTCCTGGTTTAGTCTCGTACACACACGCTGACACAAGCCCCCTGATAATCTGTCTCTTTGATGCAGAAATAATCTGATAATATGACTCACCCATAAGAGCACGGTCACTCCCGATAGTTTGCGTATGCGTGCGTCGGGTATATCCATGGTCTTTAATAATCCGGAGCTCCGGAGAAACGTACATATTCCGAATGTATCCCATGTCCCCAGGCGACTTTCTTCTTACGGAGCATTAACGTAGCAAGTTAAGGATTCTTCATCTCTGGAAATGCACATAAATATCACGCGGCTCGCTCACACCTGATCGGCGAACAGGCGCAAACACAACAGCACAAATGATTGGCGGGAGGGCGATCGGTGCGTAATTATACTGCAACATGATTGGAAGCTGGAGCGCAGTTTGGCTTATGATTGGCTCTTGGCACTGGCTATTTTTACTTCAAAACGGCGAATTTCGCCAAAAAGTGAGGGCTTTTCATGCCTGATTGATAAAATTTCACAGGGGATGGAAGAAAGGATGACCGTTTTAGAAGAGGGATGATTTGGACTATTTTTACTATTATTTTTTTTACTGCTACTGCTACTACTACTGCTACTACTACTACTACTGCTACTGCTACTACTACTACTACTACTATTTCTACTACTACTACTACTGCCCCTCACTCAGGTGTCTGTTGTCTCAGGCAGACCTTCAGTCTGGTCTGACCCATGAGGAGGTAGCCCGTAGGAGGCGCTATCACGGCTGGAACGAGTTTGACATCAGTGAAGAGGAGCCGCTATGGAGGAAGTACATTTCACAGGTAACAGAAAAACCCGGTCTAAAGGCCGGTCTAAAGGCCGGTCTAAAGGCCGGTCTAAAAGCCGGTCTTTTCTCCACAGTTCAAAGACCCTCTGATCCTGCTGCTGCTCGCCTCTGCAGTGATCTCGATTCTGATGCATCAGTTCGACGATGCCTTCAGCATCACTGTGGTAACAATTCCTGTTTGATCACATGAGTTTGAAGTTTGTGTTTATACAAAACTCAGGAATAAATGTGTAAGAAATGTCTCTCCCTGTTCAGGCCATCATCATCGTGGTGACCGTCGCGTTTGTACAGGTCAGTACTTTGCCTGTGTACTCCTGTGTACTCCTGTGTACTCCTGAGTACTCCTCAGTACTCCTGAGTACTCCTGTGTACTCCTGTGTGTATTTTTCACTGTGTTCTCTGTAGTACTTGTACTTTTACTCCTTGTGTCGTGTAATTTCAGGAGTATCGCTCAGAGAAGTCCTTGGAGGAGCTCGGGAAACTGGTGCCTCCAGAATGTCACTGGTGAGAGAGGGGTCAGAGGGGGTCAGAGGTCAGGAGGGGATCAGAGTTCAGAGGAGGGTGGTCAGAGGAGGAGGAGGGGGGGTTAGAGGGGAGGTGTGTATTGTGTTTTATTTGTTTTAATCATTTGTGTATCTGCTGTTCCTCTCAGTGTCAGAGGGGGGCGGTGTGTGTGTTTAAAGTGCTGTTCCTCTCAGTGTCAGAGGGGGCGCTGTGTGTGTGTTTAAAGTGCTGTTCCTCTCAGTGTCAGAGGGGGCGCTCTGGAGCAGCGTTTGGCTCGTGACCTGGTTCCTGGCGACACCGTGTGTCTGTCTGTCGGAGAGAGAGTCCCGGCCGATCTGCGACTGTTTGAGGTGAGAACAATACTCATATACTAGTACTGCGGTATTGTAGTAGTACTGTAGGCGCTTTGTGTTACATTTTGTATGAAAAGCGCTTTATAAATAATGTTTGATTGATATTGCGGTACTGTGGTACTGCGTTACTGTAGTACAGTAATCCCTCGTTTATCGCGGGGGTTAGGTTCCAGAAATAACCCGCAATAAGAGAAATCCACGAAGTAGGACAACTTTATATTTTACAATTATTCTACATGTTTTAAGACATTATACGCTTTTCTCAGACTGGAATGAACCTTTTCTCACATTTGTCTCTAGTTTAAACACTCAAACTTTCATAGATTTTCAACAAAATGTATTAATAGTGACGTGTGGGGGGAGACACGGCCCTGGAAGCCCCGCCGGATGCGCGAGGAGCACCAACCCCTTGGAGAAGTGCGCGACACGTGCACCCCTCCTCGTGGACAAATCCGCGTGACCGGTGCGAGGCTGCGCATACACTGGGGCTGCTAGCGCGAGATAGAACCGCGGCGCCCGGAAAGCGTCCTCTCAGCCCGAGCCACAAACCAAACACGCACAAACAAATGCAAGAGCCGCACGGAGTGATTTAATCCTGGTTTAGACCTGGTCTAGTCCCGGTTTAGTCCAGGTCTAGACCTGGTCCAGTCCTGGTTTAGTCCAGGGCCAGTCCAGGGCCAGTCCTGGTTTAGTCCAGGGCCAGTCCAGGTTTAGACCTGGTTTAGACCTGGTTTAGACCTGGTTTAGACCTGGTTTAGTCCACGTTTAGTCCACGTTTAGTCCTGGTCTAGTCTCTTAGCCAATCAGGACACAGAACACAATGTTACACTATAAAAAAAATTTGAAAAAAAAAAAAAAATCCGCGAAACCGAAACAGAGCGAGGGACCACTGTACTGTGGTACTGTGGTACTGCGATACTGCAGTTTTGCAGTTTTGCTATACTGTGGTACTGTAGTGCTGCGGTACTGCGTTACTGTAGTACTGTAGTACTGTAGTAAAAACCCTGTAATAACTTTGCTAATGCTCACATAGTGTTACACTAGCTCCCCTGACCCTCAGGCATTTGACCTGTGACCCCTGACCTTCAGGTGTCTGACCTGTGACCCCTGACCCTCAGGCGTCTGACCTGTGACCCCTGACCCTCAGGCGTCTGACCTCTGACCCTCAGGCGTCTCACCTCTGACCTCTGACCCTCAGGCGTCGGACCTGTCTGTGGATGAGTCCAGTCTGACCGGGGAGACCACGCCTTGCCCCAAAAGCACAGCCCCGTCCAGACAGAACATCGCCTACATGGGGACGCTGGTGCGCTGCGGAAAAGCCAAGGTACACGCAAAAGTTCCACAGTGCGGCTTTAATCTGAGTTCACCTACATGTCCCAGAGACAGTTTTGTTTCATTCACATGTTTCACACACAAACCTACAGCACAAGTTCTTCTCTCAGACTGAAAACACTCTGTTCCACCTTGTGATGCCATCATGTGGTGATACAGGAAGTGCTCCACTGTGTTTTTAAACTCAACACACCTTCACGAGAATTATTTGGATCATTTCAGTCCTGGAGTTGCCGATCTTGACTGAACTAAAGGTAAAAGTTCTCTGTTCACTTGGAAACTACCACTTGATGACATCACAAGGTGGAACAGAGCGTTTGGAGCTTTGGAGATGTAGACAGATGACTAATAAAGAGTTCCTTAAACATGTGAATGAAACAAACACAACTCCAGGTGTGTGTGTCCACACGGTCCCCTACAGGGGGCACTGTAGAGGGCCCGAGCGACCGTAGGGGGCGCGTTACCGCCGCCCTCTCATACAAACGTGTGTGTTTTGTGTGTCCAGGGCATCGTGATCGGGACTGGAGAAAACTCTGAGTTTGGAGAAGTGTTTAAGATGATGCAGGCGGAGGAGGTGAGTCTGACCCCAGTCAGAACCTCAGAACTCTGACCAAACCTGAGCTCCTCCCACCCGTCTGTAACGAGCACGATGTGGAGCGTTTGGACCAATCAGAGGGCGACGTGGAGCGTTTGGATGAATCAGAGGGCGATGTGGAGCGTTTGGACGAATCAGAGCACGGCGTAGAGCATTTGGGCCAATCAGAGCGCGGCGTGGAGCATTTTAGCGAGGCTCAGTCTGACAAAGATCACTTTTAGGAGCTTTGAGGATTTAAACATTTTAAAAAGTTTATGTTGTGGAAACAGAAAAGAATCGTACAGAATCGGACCTTTGTGAAAGGTCAGAACACAGGCAGGTTGAATTCCGAGAATGCTTTGCGCTGCAGTACCTGGAGCGTCCACTAGAGCGGGGACAGAGGAGAAGGGGCTAATTATTATTACAGATCCGTGGTCCACACAGAAAGGGAGAGAGGTCAGTGGTCAGAGAGAGGAAGTCAGGGGTCAGAGAGTTCACCTGAGGAGAGACGAGGGCGACCAATGAGCTGCTCGCGTTCACACCACGCACTCAAATAAACTCTGATCTGATTGGACGACAGTGCTTGTCTCGGACTGGCTGAGGACCGCACAGATCTTGACCCGTGTCCCCTGACCCGTGTCCCCTGACCTGTGTCCAGGCCCCGAAGACCCCCCTGCAGAAGAGCATGGACCTCCTGGGGAAGCAGCTGTCGCTCTACTCCTTCGGCATCATCGGTCAGTGTGTGTGTCTGTGTCTCTGTGTGTGTCTCTGTGTGTGTGTGTGTCTCTGTGTGTGTCTCTGTGTGTCTCTCTGTCTCTGTGTGTGTCTCTGTGTGTGTCTCTGTGTGTGTGTGTCTCTGTGTGTGTCTCTGTGTGTCTGTGCTGTAGTGTCTGTGTTTGCCCTGTGGGGGCGCTCTCTCACCTCCTCATCTCTCAGGTGTGATCATGTTGGTGGGCTGGCTGCAGGGGAAGAGGATCCTGGACATGTTCACCATCGGAGTCAGGTCAGACCTGGTTTTAAGCCTGGTTTCGACCTGGTTTAGTCCTGGGATAGTCCTGGTTTAGACCTGGGATAGTCCTGGTTTAGACCTGGGATAGTCCTGGTTTAGTCCTGGGATAGTCCTGGTTTAGTCGTGGAATAATCGTGGTTTAGTCCTGGGATAGTCCTGCTGTAGACCTGTTGTAGACCTGGTTTAGATCTGATGGTTCTTGGGACTGGAGCATTGTATTTTTGGTTTAAACCCTGGTCCGTGATGTTTTTGGCACAGTTTGGCGGTGGCGGCAATCCCTGAGGGTCTGCCCATTGTCGTCACGGTGACCCTGGCTCTGGGCGTCATGAGGATGGTCAAAAAGAGAGCCATCATTAAGAAGCTGCCCATCGTGGAAACGCTCAGTCAGTACCACACGGGAGGGCATCTGGGCCACGGGGGACACAGTACGGGAGGGCATCTGACTCTTGTGTTTTTCAGGCTGCTGTAACGTGATCTGTTCTGATAAAACCGGGACTTTAACCAAAAACGAAATGACCGTCACTCAGATCTTCACCTCAGACGGCCTCCACGCAGAGGTCAGTCCCGGTTCCGTTCCGGTTCAGTTTTGGTTCAGACCCGGTTCAGTTCTGGTTCAGTCCTGGTTCAGTCCCGGTTCAGTCCTGGTCTCTTGCAGGTCTCAGGTGTGGGTTATAATGGAGCAGGTGAGGTGGTTCTGAATGGAGAAGTGATCCACGGCTTCTCCTGCCCCTCCGTCAGCAAGATCGTCGAGGTAACGCCACCAATCTCCCACAGTGGAGCTTTAAACACACTCAAAAATGTCCCGCAGTAGAGCTTTAACCCTGGTGCTTTGTTGCAGGTGGGCTGTGTCTGTAACGACTCTGTGATCAGAAACCACGCGCTCCTCGGACGACCTACAGAGGGCGCTCTCATCGCTCTCGCCATGAAGGTGAGAGGGGCGGAGCCTAGAGAAAGGGGGGGCCCTGGAGGAGATGAAGGCTTGAGCTGCGTTCAGACTGTGGCATCAAAAATGTTCTGGACGCCTCTAGTTGGACTCCTTTGTATTTGAGTTCAGACGCCCCGACTCCCCCTCCCCCCAGGGTGTCCGTCGCGGTGTCCACCACGGTCTGTGAAGGCCTTGTTTTCCTGGTCGAGGGAGCGACTTTAGTGTTTTTATTACATAAAACCCATCGGCGGCGGTATTTATCCTCTGCTAATGGCGTGCCATAGATTTCTTTTGTTCTGGTGTTTGTTTGTGGGTCTTTCGATTTCTTCTCCATCTTCCGGGTAATGTCACAACGTCCTTGCAGACTCCATAAAGTGGACATCCTCGCTGACACATTCCTGCATGTTCTGATGTCCTCGTATGTTCTCCTTCTCAGATGTTCTCGTTTGTTCTCAGAAGTCCTCTGATGATCTCGTATGTTTTCTGATGTCCTCGTATGTTCTCAGATGTCCTCGTATGTTCTCTGATGTCTTCGCATGTTCTCTGATGTCCTCGTTCTCAGATGTTCTCCTTCTCAGCAGTCCTCATATGTTCTCGTTCTCAGATGTTCTCCTTCTCAGCAGTCCTCATATGTTCTCGTTCTCAGATGTTCTCATTCTCAGCTGTCCTCATACATTCTCGTTCTCAGATGTTCTCGTATGATCTCAGATGTCCTCGTATGTTCTCAGATGTCCTCGTATGTTCTCAGATGTCCTCATACGTTCTCGTTCTCAGATGTCCTCGTATGTTCTCAGATGTTCTCGTATGTTTTCAGATTTTCTTGTATGTTCTCAGATGTTCTCAGATGTCCTCGTATGTTCTCGCATGTTGTCAGATGTCCTCACACGTTCTAGTTCTCAGATGTTCTTGCATGTTCCCAGATGTCCTCGTATGTTCTCGTTCTCAGATGTTCTTGTATGTTCTCAGATGTCCTTGTATGTTCTCAGATGTTCTTGTATGTTCTTAGATGTCCTCGTATGTTCTCATTCTCAGATGTTCTCGTATGTTCTCAGATGTTCTCTGATGTCCTCGTATGTTCTCAGATGTTCTTGTATGTTCTCAGATGTCCTCGTATGTTCTCAGATGTCCTCGTATGTTCTCAGATATCCTCGTATGTTCTCGTTCTCAGATGTTCTCGTATGTTCTCAGATGTCCTCATACGTTCTCAGATGTCCTCGTATGTTCTCAGATGTCCTCGTATGTTCTCAGATGTCCTCATACGTTCTCGTTCTCAGATGTTCTCGTATGTTCTCAGATGTCCTCGTATGTTCTGATGTCCTCGTATGTTCTCATTCTCAGATGTTCTCGTATGTTCTCATTCTCAGATGTTCTCGTATGTTCTCAGATGTCCTCATACGTTATCGTTCTCAGATGTTCTCGTATGTTCTCAGATGTCCTCATACGTTCTCGTTCTCAGATGTTCTCGTATGTTCTCAGATGTTCTCGTATGTTCTCAGATGTCCTCGTATGTTCTCGTTCTCAGATGTTCTCGTATGTTCTCAGATGTCCTCATACGTTCTCAGATGTTCTCGTATGTTCTCAGATGTCCTCGTATGTTCTCGTTCTCAGATGTTCTCGTATGTTCTCAGATGTCCTCATACGTTCTCAGATGTTTTCGGATGTTCTCTGATGTTCTCGTATGTTCTCAGAGGTCCTCGTATGTTCACAGATGTCCTCGTATGTTCTCGTTCTCAGATGGGGCTGGAGTCTCTGCAGCAGGAGTACATTCGTGTGGAGGAGGTTCCGTTCTCCTCAGAGCAGAAGTGGATGGCCGTGCGCTGCGTCCACAGAACACAGCAGGTCTGAACCTCTTCTATTAGACGAGTCGTTATCGTTTTTCACCATGTTTTTGGGCAAACTTTATGACCGAGAATCTGCGTCAGTGTTGGTCCAATCGCTGCAATGGAAACACTGGGGCGGAGTTCGGAGTGTTCTCTGTGTGAATGTGTGAGCTACACGTCTGTGTAGCGAGTCCTTTAGCTGCAGCTGCTCAAACATACGACACAGCCTCCTCTGTCCCCGCTCTAATGGACACTCCAGGTACTGCAGCGCAATGCATTCTGGGAATTCTGACAGGGCATCTGGCTTTCACAAAGGTCCGATTGTATAGGATTCTTTTCCATTTTCACAACATAAACTTTTTAAAATGCTTAAATCCTGAAAGCTCTAAAGCTCCTAAAAGTGACCTTTGTCAGACTGAGCCTTGCCGCTCTGAGCCACGCTCTGATTGGTCCAAACACTCAATGTGGAGGAGAAAATTATTTTTGTGCCCATGAGCCAATGAGCCCAGGATGCCTCAGCCCCTTGTCTTGTTCTTGACCCTCAGAGGTCTTGGGCTCATCTCGGTCTGGGGTCAACCCCCCCGGGCCTCGCCTTTCTCAACTTTCACCCCTGACCCTCTGGTTCTTGTCCAGGACAAACCGGGCGTGTTTTTCGTCAAAGGAGCCTTCGAGCAGGTGATCCGGTTCTGCAGCTCGTACCACAGCCACGGAACCACACTGCCCCTGAGCTACCAGCAGAGGGAGCTCTACGAGCAGCAGATCAGCTACATGGGCTCAGCCGGACTCCGAGGTCAGTCCTGGTTCAGTCCTGGTCCAGTCCTGGTCCTGTCCCGGGTCGGTCCTGATTCTGACCCTGTCTCTCTCAGTCCTAGCGTTTGCGGTTGGTGGTGACCTCTCGTCCCTGAACTTCGTGGGGCTGGTGGGGATGCTGGACCCTCCTCGTTCTGGGGTCAAAGACGCCGTGTCCACTCTGATCGGCTCCGGTGTGGCGGTGAAGATGATCACCGGAGACTCTCAGGAGACCGCCATGGCAATAGGTCAGGACTGCACCCGTCTCACACCCGTCTCACACCTGTCTCACACCTATCTCACACCTATCTCACCTGTCTCACCAGCCTCACACCTGTCTCACACCTGTCACACCCATCACACCTGTCTCACACGTCGCGCACCTGCCTCGCACCGTCTCGTACCTGTCTCACACTTGTCTCGCACCTGTCTTGCACCTGTCACACCCACCTCGCACCTGTCTCACACCTGTCTCACACCTGTCTCGGACCTGTCACACCAGTCTCACACCTGTCTCGGACCTGTCACACCTGTCTCACACCCGTCCGGACCAGACCACTGTGTGGTCAGAGGTTTGTGCTACAGCGCCCCCTGCTGTCTGTCATCAGCCTCACTCTAGACCTGGACCAGAGCTGACACTGCTGCTTAAATAACACTGACACTGCTGCTTAAATGACACTGACACTGCTGCCTAAATGACACATTTGAGCTTTATTCCGCTCCACATTGTGTGTTTTACTTATTTGTATTATATACAAGCCTTTTGTACTTTTGCTACGGGTATATGTGATGTTTTAGTCATGGTGTTTATTGTTTTGTTTATCACATGTTTTATGTTCACTGTGGGCCTAGGGGGCACTGCAATTTCAAATCCTGTGTGTGCAACCTGTACATATGGTTTCTGACAATAAAGATGACTTTGAACTTAGAACTTTTTTGAAATTTTGAGCTTCATCACACACGTTTAACCTCCTCTCCTCCTCCTCCTCTTCCTCGCCTCCTCCCCCTCCTCCTCTCGTATAGCTGGTCGTCTGGGTCTGTGCGCTAAAGGAGGCCAGTGTCTGTCTGGAGATGAGGTGGACGCTCTGGACCTACAGCAGTTGTCTCAGATGGTTCCTCGGGTCAGTCTGGTCTTCTCCAAGGTTCATCTTCAGAATCTGTGAGATTAACACACTCAACTTCTGAAATGCGTGTGTGTGTGTGTGTTTGCAGATCGCCGTGTTCTACAGAGCCAGCCCCAGACACAAGCTCAAGATCGTCAAGGTAACACCTCGTGTGTGTGCGTGTGTGTTTGTTTAAATCTGTATGAAGAACGGTCCTGAGTCCCAGAGTCCAGCTCAAATGAAGCTCACTGAGGCTTCAGTCAAATGAAGCTCACTGACGCTCGTCACAGGAGAGAATCTGGAGTCAGGTTTTATAATATGAACAGGGCTTTTTTAACGGACAAAATGTTGAAGTCAGTCCCCAGGATCCTGTAGAACTTCAGGGCTTCAGGCTTCAGAAGGATATCTCAGACCAAAATGGCCATTTATATAAATAGGATTTGGTTTAAGAAGCCCGTATGATGTCACCGGGGCCTGACCCTGGAGCCAGGCGCTCGATGATGTCTGATGGCTGGGCCGGGCACAGCCCGAAGGAACGATGTGGGGCCGTCCTCCTGTGGGCCCACCACCCGCAAGAGGATCCATAAGGGCTGGTGCAGGAGATCTGGGGGCAGATCTGTTTAGACCAGGCATGGGCAAACTACGGGGGCCATATGTGGCCCGTTAAGCTTCTTAATCCGGCCTACCGAACTTGAAGAAATTATATTAATAAACCTTTTTAATGTTTTAATGTTTAATTTCCCTGCAATTCTGGCGTTTTCCAATAGCTAGCGCACTACATACATTGACCTTTGTTGAGGTGCGGCGTTTTGCTTCGTATTTGTGCTTTACTCTTTAACCCCTCAGCCCTCCTGTAAAGATGAAGAAAAGAAAAGTGGACAGAGAATGTTGAGTGTTTAATAAGGAGTGGACAAGTAAATATTTTTTCACCGAATACTTATCAGCTGCTGTATGCCTGATATGCCAAGAGACTAGCGGTTTTTAAAGAATATAATATCAACCACTTTGCCACACTTTGTCACTTTGTCACTTTGCCACAAAACATGCTAACAAGCAGTCAACGAAAGAATAAAAGAACCTGAAGGATAACCGAACTTTGAGTGCTTTTAGTAATAAATTATAGTAATAACTTTTAGTAATAAAAAAGCTGTATTTTATTAATAAAATGTTCTGTGTTTTAAGAATAATTTGAATCAATAGCTAAATACCATGGAACTTGAAAGATGGACATTTTTTGTAATGCTTTTGATAATTTTTAATTGAAATAAAGCGCATATTTTCTACATATCCCATGTTATTTTTAGTGTTTTTACCAAAACACTAAATCCACCTGCTCCTGGTCCGGCCCTTCTGTTAATTTTTTAGAACCCTTTGTGGCCCACGAGTCAAAAAGTTTGCCCACCCCTGGTTTAGACCCTTGCCCCCGCGACCCGAACACCGATAAGCGGAAGAACATGGATGGATGCAGGATTTGGTTTAATCCAGACACGTGGTTTGAAACCCTGAGCTCCTTAAGGCTGAATTTTGTCTCCTCAGTCGGGGCGGTGCTGTCCCTGTCTCTGACCCCTTCTCCTCAGTCCTTACAGAACATCGGGGCGGTGGTGGCCATGACGGGGGATGGTGTGAACGACGCAGTGGCGTTGAAGGCGGCTGACATCGGCATTGCCATGGGGAAGAGCGGCACGGACGTGTGCAAAGAGGCCGCCGACATGATCCTGGTGGACGATGACTTCCAGACCATCTTGTGAGTCCAGACCACATTTAGATTTAGTCCTGGTTTAGACCTGGTTCTGAGATGTTCATGTGTTTCAGGTCAGCCATTGAGGAGGGCAAAGGGATCTACAATAACATCAAGAACTTTGTCCGGTTCCAGCTCAGCACGTGAGTCTCACACACACACAGACACACATATACACACACACCACCGGATCTCACGGGTCCTTACGGGGTCCTCACCGGATCTCACAGGTCCTCAAGGGTCCTCACAGGTCCTCACAGGTCCTCACAGGTCCTCACAGGTCCTCACAGGTCCTCACAGGTCCTCACGGTCCTCTGTTGTGAGGTAAATTCAGTCCAAACTAGGGATGCAAATTATCGATTAATTCATTAATTGATAGTTGATTGACCTTATCGATCGATTTAACGATTAACTGATAAGCGGCGTTTTTCACCTGAATTTTAGTGTTTCAATAGGATCTTTAAGAATATAAGCTATAGTAACATAACACTGAGTCAAAAATATATCATAGTATTATTATATTGTATATTCCTCAATTAATTATTCCTTAGTAAAAAGCAGACATATGTATTGATGCTGAATAACAAAATACAGTAATCCCTCGCTCTATCGCGGTTTGCAGAATTTTTTTTTTTTTTCGATTTTTTTTTTTTAATAGTGTAACATTGTGTTCTGTCCAGATTGGCTAAGAGACTAGACCAGGACTAAACGTGGACTAAACCAGGTCTAGACCTGGACTAGACCTGGACTAAACCAGGACTCGACCAGGTCTAGACCAGGACTAAACCAGGATTAAACCACCACGTGCCGCTGCTGGTTTCGTGGGGCTGCCCCGAGCCACAAACCAGCCGCACGAAACTCTGGGCCCGAGCCACAAACCAGCCGCACGAAACCAGCAGCGGCACGCATTCCGGACTCCGCGGTTCGATCTCGCCTCGCGCGTACACCCGGGGCTGCTGAGCAGTGCCGTTGGCGCCTGCGGCCGGCTGTGAGTCGAGCTTGGCGCAGCACGGTGCGCGGTTGCTTGTTTCGTGACTGCGCGTGTCCGCGATTAGCGATTAATTACAATTAAATGCATTAATGCATTTTGTTCGACCAACGTCTTAAACGACAATTAATCGTTAATCGATTAATTGTTGACATCCCTAGTCCAAACCCTCGACCATAGCCACCGCTCTGGCGGGACGATGGTTTGGCAGGAACCTGGCACCCACTGAATAGTTCTCAAACAGTGGTCAAAACGATGTGTCACTCCGGCAGCGGGAACATAAACAAGTCCCAAAAGGAAAGTTCCGTTAGTTTAACGGGTCTAACGGCTGGTTCAGATGGAGAGCGTAGAGTCTTACTCCGTGAGCGGCGGTCGGTCAAAGGCAAAGGGTCAAAGCACGTGGACCATGACTCCCAACCAACAAGAGCCAATCACAAGAGTGGAACTCTGCTCTTGCCTTTGACGGACAGTGAAGCAGCCAATCACAAGAGGTGTATTTACTTAGTAATCAACAGAGTTTTAGAAAGTTCCAGAAGGAAGGTGTGAAGCTGAATGAAGAAATAAAGAAAAAGTGTCACTATGTGTGAGCAGAAGTGCAACAGGAACGTAACACACGTGTAAAGAATGTGAAAAGGAAGAACATGGAAAGGTGAAAATATAACAATTTTTGTGTTAGTTCAAAGTCATCTTTATTGTCAAAAACCATATGTACAGGTTGGACACACAGGATTTGAAATTGCAGCGCCCCCTAGGCCCACAGTGAAGATTAAGATAAAGCCTTTATTTGGTCTCACACACAATGACACACAGGAGAAATTTGACTTCTGCATTTGACCCATCCTTTTCCAAGAGTAGTGAGCAGCCATCTTTTTCAGCGCCGGGGGGCAGTACCGTGAAGGGTCTTGCCCAAGGACTAGGGTTGCCAACCGTCCCTTGAAAAACGGAATCGTCCCGTATTCAGAAACAAAATTACGCGTCCCGTATTGAGCTGAAAAGGGACGCACTTTGTCCCGTATTACCGTGTGAATCAAAAATAGTGTCTAAAACAGGAGTGCCCAATACAGTGGTACCTCACCTTACGAATGACCCAACAAACGAAAATTTCAAGTTACGAAACGCCTTCACGTCAAATTTTGGTCTCTAGATACGAATGAAATTTCAAGTTACGAAACGCGAAATCTCCAATCCAATCCAATCCAACTTTATTTATAAAGCACTTTAAAAACAACAAATCTCAAAAATTCAATTAATGCGCGCTCAGATGCACGCCCGAAACGAGGGGAGACACAACAACACATCATCAGTATGGTAAAACTCACCTGTCTCACGACGGTCTAAACCCAGCTCACGTTCCCTATTAGTGAGTGAACAATGCAACACTTGGTGAATTCTGCTTCACAGTGATAGGAAGAGCCGACATCGATCATGTCGACACGGCGCAAGGCCGCGCTACACCGGGGCTGCGGGATGCAGCCGTGCCTCCTCCTCGGGGCCGAGCACGCGCGGGCCGAGCACGGGTTGATTTATTCCTGCTCCGGTCCTGATTTAGACCTGGTTTAGTTCTGGTCTAGACCTGGAAGTCGCATAGAACCAGCGCCCGACCCGAGCGAGATCCCGCGGTCTTGCCTGCTGTTATCCATTCCTGCTCTCATCTCCTAACCGTGGTTGGGAGACACAGGGGAGATCGTCTTCTCCATGGCCGGAGATAGCTTTCCCTCCGGGGTTAACTCCCTTGTGGACATCACGTGCTTACAGTGGTGGAGAATGCAAGTTAAAAAAAGGCAGTTTTGCTGCAGAGTGGGGCTTTATTGTCTCCTCTACGGAGGAGACATTCATCCAGCACGCGCACACACTCGCAGACTCTCTCTTCTGCACTGAGTCAGTGCACATTCTCTGACTGCAAAACCAGTCAGAGAATGTGACTCCAGGTAGGAAGTTGAAAAAACTGGTTAAAAAAAAAAATCAAAGAAGGGGTCCTCAAACTGTGGGTGAGGGTCCAAAAACGGGCCACAGAGTGTTTAAGTGCAGTACAGTTTGCTTGGCTTATTTTAAGATTAAGATCAGATAAAATGGAGATAGATTTATGAAAACTTATTTATGTGAGTCAGCCTTTTCCCACATGAAGATCATTAAGTACTGTTCCACCATGACTGATGATTATTTAGAAGTGAGCTTGAGTCTGGCTGTCAGCAGCTACTGTCCGGATTACACATCCCGAGCTGATTCCATCCAGTGCAAGTCAAATTTTGTGAGAAGGTACTGCAAAGTGAGATCATCAAGAGGGAGAAAGGGAATCTCCTGCACCAGCCCTTATGGATCCTCTTGCGGGTGGTGGGCCCACAGGAGGACGGCCCCACATCGTTCCTTCGGGCTGTGCCCGGCCCAGCCATCAGACATCATCGAGCGCCTGGCTCCAGGGTCAGGCCCCGGTGACATCATACGGGCTTCTTAAACCAAATCCTATTTATATAAATGGCCATTTTGGTCTGAGATATCCTTCTGAAGCCTGAAGCCCTGAAGTTCTACAGGATCCTGGGGACTGAGCTATAGACACAAGATAGACACATCTCACATCACCGCTGATAGAGCACCTTCCTCGGCCTGTTAGCTCACAGTGTCAGCGCCCCGGCTCTGGAGGTCAGATAGAAGCAGAGCCCGCCCCACACCGCAAGGTGCGCGGAGACACGAGCAATGCGCTCCTCCCGCGGCACTGCCATGTTATAATAATAACAGGTCCAATCCAGGTTTAGTTCTGGCCAGACCTGGTTTATTCCACGTTCTTTTAGTCCTGGTCTAGTCTCTTAGCCCGCCAGGACGCAGAACACAACGTTACACTATAAAAAAAAGTTGCACTATAAAAAAAAACCTTGGAACGGATCAGGCTTTTTCCATTGAAATAGTTACTCAACTTACGAATTCACGTTACGAAACCACTTCTGGAACGAATTAATTTCGTAAGGTGAGGTACCACTGTATCCCAATCTACCAGTCGACTGGTGTCGAATACTATGACACCGGTCTTGGTCTCGAGATGAGTGCAATCATATTTCATTACAGCCGCTGCCGTTAGCAATAAACTTTTACCGGTGTGCGGACCGCACGGAGCTTCGCACTGCAGCCAGCGCGCCCAGCTTGTTCGCTACTCACGTCCTCCTTTTCACACTGTCACTCTTCCCCGCGTATAGCGTACACAGGCTCCTCCTCAATGCCTTTGATTAGAAGACCAAGACGAAATGCAAAGCAAAAACTAATCTAAATTTATGTTACAGCGTCCGCACAGAGCAGGTCTACAGCGACATGTGGTTGAATTTTGCCTAATAAAAGTGCACAAATGCATCTGTTTGTCACGACATGCATTTGTAAATGTGCAGAGGCTGGTAAATACCACTGCAAAACCAGTCAGAGAATGTGACTCCAGGTAGGAAGTTGAAAAAACTGGTTAAAAAAAAAAAATCAAAGAAGGGGTCCTCAAACTGTGGGTGAGGGTCCAAAAACGGGCCACAGA
Source organism: Paratrypauchen microcephalus (assembly GCA_036785185.1). Taxonomy (NCBI): domain Eukaryota; kingdom Metazoa; phylum Chordata; class Actinopteri; order Gobiiformes; family Gobiidae; genus Paratrypauchen; species Paratrypauchen microcephalus. Next base: position 4,577,063 of record JAVJIX010000047.1, on the reverse strand, counting down.
GTGTTTAAGTGCAGTACAGTTTGCTTGGCTTATTTTAAGATTAAAATGAACATTTATCAGATAAAATGGAGATAGATTTATGAAAACTTATTTATGTGAGTCAGCCTTTTCCCCACATGAAGATCATTAAGTACTGTTCCACCATGACTGATGATTATTTAGAAGTGAGCTTGAGTCTGGCTGTCAGCAGCTACTGTCCGGATTACACATCCCGAGCTGATTCCATCCAGTGCAAGTCAAATTTTGTGAGAAGGTACTGCAAAGTGAGATCATCAAGAGGGAGAAAGGGAATTTTCCCCCCCAAAATGGGTGGTTGACATCTTAGTTTTTATTGGCTGGAATGACCTCAGATTGCATCTCAGAGCATCTGGAGTTCAAAAATTTTCCGGGGGGGCATGCCCCCGGACATCCCTAGCTTTTCAGTGACTTTCAGCTTTTTCCATTACTGGTCACACTTTCATCCCTGTTTACAGACGCTCCTCAACTTACGAACGAGTTATGTTCCGGACACCCGTTCGTTAGTTGAATTTGTTCGTAAGTTGTTATTATATGTTTAAGGCTTGTATAAGTTATCTATATGGATTTGTACTGCATTTAAATAACAATAATATCACTAATAACGTGATAACACTAATAAATAACACTAAATAATACTAATATGCTTTTTAAAAATATGGAAAACTGACGCAGTCAGCTGAGAGAGAGAGAGCGCGAGTGAGCCAGCCAGCGAGAGAGCGCGTGTGTGTGTGTGGGTGTGTAGCCTATTTTTTAAAAAATGCAAGTTTAGCTTACCTTTGAGATGATGAGGAGGAGGAGTTTGAGTGAAGAGTTACAGCAAGGGTGGAGGCTTGTCAGCGTCTTCATCGTCACTAAGGATGATGACAAATTCTTCTTCCCCTTCTTTTTCCTCCTGCTGCTTTTCAATGAAGGAAGAAGTAGAGGGTTGAGGTGAAGCTTCCTTGGAGGTTGATGGTATTGGCCGAAAAAAATGATCCACCTCTCCACTCACGGACACATGATGAAGATTTGCCCTCTTCTTAAAATGCGCAAACCAGCCATGGCTGGCAGAAAAGGTTTCTTCTGCAGCACTTTCCCCTGCCTTAGCCTTAAGGTCATTAAAAATCGATATGGCCTTCTCACTGATCAGCATAAGGCTCAAAGGGGGGGGACACGCCACTGTTGCTGATTTTCGAGCAAAATACCAAGACGTTTCTCCATCTCCTCCATGAGTTTCCCTCTCTTCTTGCTCATGATGGTGGACTGCATACCCGCTGCACTTTTCACATGCTTCCTAAATCGAATGTTCGTATGTCGAGGAGCGTCTGTATATTAATTTTTAAAAATAAATTGCTGATAATGATAATTCCATGTGTTTCATATCACTCAAATATGCATCTAATTAAATTCAGGTTTGAGTCAAATAGTTAAAAAATCACTTCACACATACAAAAAATGGCTAAAAATATTGACTACACCACAAAGGGTGAAGGCAATCGGGCCGGCCGGTCCTGCCGATGAGGTGTACCTTTTTTACATTATGTGTTATGTGTGTGTGTGTTATATTTGTGTTATATTTTGTCTGTAGGTCGATAGCGGCTCTCACTCTGATCTCGTTGGCGACTCTGATGAACTTTCCAAACCCTCTGAACGCCATGCAGATCCTGTGGATCAACATCATCATGGATGGGCCCCCCGCACAGAGGTGAGGGGCATCACGGGAAGTGTAGTCTACAGTAGTCTCACCAACACAAGAGCACAGGTGCATCATGGGAGCTGTAGTTCCTCACAGGTCCATCGTGGGAGCTGTAGTTCCTCACAGGTCCATCGTGGGAGCTGTAGTTCCTCATAGATCTTGGGTTTTTGTATTTACAGTTTAGGGGTGGAGCCTGTGGACCCTGATGTAATCAGGAAGCCTCCCCGTAACCTTGGCGACAGCATCCTGACGCGCAGCCTCTTGGTCAAAGTGCTGGTGTCGGCGCTCATCATCGTCTGTGGAACGCTCTTCGTCTTCTGGAGAGAGGTACGCCTCACCTGTCACAGAGAGAGCGCCCTGGTGGAGGAGCGGGGTACTGCAGCTCCTCACAGGGACTCCACCACCACAACAAGTTAAAAAAACACAGGTGTCGTTTGGAGGCATTTAATTGTACAACTGAGCGAGTGCACGAATCGTACAGAGAAACAAAACGGTGGTGAAAGAGAATCCTAATTGGAGGATATTGATTTTAAGCAGGGCTCTGGAATTTGAGATTTTTGATTTATGAATGTGACATATTCCAGCAGAATGCACAATAAAATATTCAATATTCAGTGTCAGTCAAAAGTTTTATTTTTGATGTTGTGATTTCACTTCCTGTTTTGTTGTGTCACTTCCTGTAGCTCCAGGACAACGTGATCACTCCTCGCGACACGACCATGACCTTCACGTGCTTCGTCTTCTTCGACATGTTCAATGCCCTCAGCTCCCGCTCCCAGGTCTATCTCGTCTGCCCCCGTCTAATCCCCGTCTGCTCCTATCTGCCCCTGTCTGCTCCTGTCTGCCCCATCTGCCCCTCACAGCCCCCGTCTGCTGCTGTCTGCCCCTGTCCTCCCCCCGTCTGCCCCTCACAGCCTCCGTCTGCTCCTATCTGCCCTGCCCTCTCTCCGTCTGCCCCCGTCTGCTCCTGTCTGCCCCCGTCCTCCCCCCGTCTGCCCCTGTCTACTCCTGTCTGCTCCCGTCTGCTCCTATCTGCCCCTGTCCTCCCCCCGTCTATTCCTGTCTGCCCCTGTCCTCCCCCCGTCTGCCCCTGTCCTCCCCCCGTCTGCTCCCGTCTGCTCCTATCTGCCCTGCCCTCTCTCCGTCTGCCCCCGTCTGCTCCTGTCTGCCCCTGTCCTCCCCCCGTCTGCCCCTCACAGCCCCGTTTGCCCCTGTCCTCCCCCCGTCTGCTCCCGTCTGCTCCTATCTGCCCCTGTCCTCCCCCGTCTATTCCTGTCTGCCCCTGTCCTCCCCCGTCTGCCCCCAGTCTGCCCCCGTCTGCCCCTCACAACCCCGTCTGCCCCCGTCCTCCCCCTGTCTGCCCCTGTCCTCCCTCCGTCTGCCCTTCACAGTCCCCGTCTGCCCCAGTCTGCCCCAGTCTGCTCCTGTCTGCCCCGTCTCCCCCCTCATGGCCCCCGTCTGCTCCCGTCTGCCTTGACCACCCCTCACAGCCCCCGTCTGCCCCTGTCCTCCCCCATCTGCCCCTCACAGCCCCCGTCTGCCCCTGTCCTCCCTGTCTGCTCGTGTCTGCTCCTGTCTGCCCCTGTCCTCCCCCCATCTGCCCCTCACAGCCCCCGTCTGCTCCCATCTGCCCCTGTCCTCCCCCCGTCTGCTCCCATCTGCCCCTGTCCTCCCCCCGTCTGCTCCTGTCTGCCCCTGTCCTCCCCTCGTCTGCCCCCGTCTCCTCCTGTCTGCCCCTGTCCTCCCCCCGTCTGCCCCTCACAGCCCCGTCTGCCCCCTGTCTGCCCCCGTCCTCCCCCCGTCTGCTCCTGTCTCCCCCTGTCCTCCCCTAGTTTGCCCCTCACAGCTCCCGTCTGCCCCCGTCTTCCCCCTGTCTGCCCTTCATGTCGTCTCTCTTCTCTCTCAGACCCGGATGGTGTACGAGTTGGGCGTGTGCAGTAACCGGGCATTCTGTTTTGCTGTCCTGGCGTCCATCATGGGTCAGCTGTTGGTCGTGTACTTTCCTCCTCTTCAGAGCGTCTTTCAGACCGAGAGCCTCAGCGTCACAGGTCAGTTCACAAACGGCCGCCGCCGCTGCGGCCTCTGTCATGGACGCTGTTTTGAGGACCTGTGTGTTTCAGACCTGCTGTTCCTGGTGGGTCTCACCTCGTCCGTGTGCGTCGTCTCCGAGTCCATCAAGAAGGTGGAGCAGTGGAGGACGGAGAGAGCGCCCCCTGCCCATAACTACCACGAGGTGAATTTAAAGACCCCACCCGCCGAGCCTGTGGTGATGGGGTGCGCCGTACTACTGAGCCACTGATCTGTGTTTCAGGTATGACCACAGTCCAGCCGCCACAGAAGACGCCACAAAAGGACAGAGACTGGACCGGGTCTGCACCGAGACTGGACCGGGTCTGGACCAGGTCTGCACCGAGACTGGACCGAGACTGGACCGAGACTGGACCGAGACTGGACCGAGACTGGACCGAGGCGCCAGTTGACTTTAGTGCCCTAGTGTAGACCAGGTCCAGACCAGGTCTTGGTTGTGTCTGTTCAGGTTAAATTGAAATCACACATGTCACTTCCTGGTGGGAGGAGCCCAGAGAAAAAATAATTCTGAAAAATCATCAGATTTTAGCTTATTTAAAATGTGTTTTTAATTTATTCTGACGCTTCTGGAGCCGCTGTGTGTGTGTGTGTGTGTGTGTGTGCGCGCGCGTGTGCGTGCGTGTCAGTTGCTTCACTCCGCAGTGCGCCGTTAGGGCATCTGGGGTTTTTGGTAAATGTATGGACCACTTTGTCTCTGAGGACGTCGCTGCTGTAAAAACGTTTGATACAATTCTGAGAAATTATTTTTTATTTATTCAGTCGATTGTGGAACTTTATCTCCAAATGTTTATTAAAGAAAATAAACTTTTATAACCAACGTGTGTCCGTCTGTCTGACTGTCCACCTGACGACCATCCACCCAACGACCGTCCACCCGACGACCGTCCACCCGAAGACCGTCCTCCTGACGACCCTTCAGACGACCGTCCTCCTGACGACCCTCCAGACGACCGTCCTCCCGACGACCGTCCTCCCGACGACCGTCCTCCGACGACCGTCCTCCCGACGAACGTCCTCCCGACGACAGTCCACCCGACGAACGTCCTCCCGACGAACGTCCTCCCGACGACCGTCCTCCCGACGACCGTCCTCCCGACGACCGTCCTCCCGAAGACCGTCCACCCGACGACCGTCCTCCCGAAGACCGTCCACCCGACGACCGTCCTCCCGAAGACCGTCCACCCGACGACCGTCCTCCCGACGACCGTCCTCCCGACGACCGTCCTCCCGACGACCGTCCTCCCGACGACCGTCCACCCGACGACCGTCCACCTGACGACCAACCACCTGATGGACTTGATAAAAGTAAAGAAACTTGCCTAAAGTCAGACCCAGACTGTATTTTCCTTTTACAAAACTAAAAAAACAATCCCATGACTGAGTTAATCAAATAATTATTGGAGACTATCGTCTCCAGGCCTGTGTCCCTGACTCCAGTGACCCTCACGTCTCACTCTGTGCCGGTTTTAAAATCAACTTTTAAAGATCCCATGACATGGTACTTCTTGATGCTTTTATATGGCTCCTTAATGGTTCCCTAATACTGTAAATGAATCCTTCTTCAAAATCAACACTTAGTGCATGAGAAAGACACAGTCTACACAGTCAGAGTCAGAAAATCTCTCTGAACGACTCATTCTGGGCCTTGTTGCTTGAATGCAAATGAGAAGGAGACAGATTGGTAAGAGGAAGGGGGGTGGGCAAATGCGCCGCTGGTTCCTTGTTTTAGCGGTGCGCTGTGCCTGGCCCCATTTCCGCGTGTGTAAGCGAAGGAGGAGAGGACAGCCTTTTCAGTGGAAAAAAACACATTTGTACAGAAAATAAAATTAAACCACTGCTATTTCAGAGGTCCAGAGGGTCGGGTAAAGGACTTCCAAGCCTAGAAACACTCGCACGTGCCTCCAGGCAAATAAAAAAACGCATTTCGCATTGCGTAGCTCCTCCGTGGTCCAAACTCTCTGGGTGTGATTTCCAGAGACAGGGGGTGGAGATCCAGACGATGGTGGAACTGCATTTGCATTTCTTTTTTCGATCTGACGTCAATAAGGTGCCTTGTCCAGAATCGCCCATTTGAGCTGTGTTTTTTTCAAAGGCAGAAAAGGATCGCAAATGCTCAGTTTAGACATTACGCAACTTTTAACCATGGGGGGCTAAACAGGGTAGGGGAGCTCACATTAACGTTCAAAAACCTCAGAAAGTGAAAATTTCATGCCATGGGACCTTTACAAAATCACGTGTTTCTCAGGTTTATTCAGACCGTGGCCACAAGAGAGCGCCATGACACAGGAAACGGCAGTCTCATTCACACTGCTGTAGTACTGCAGTACTTTTACTGCGAGTACTTTACTCTGATTACTGCAGTACTTTTACTCTGGTACTGTAAACTTCAGAGGGTCAGAGGAGGAAAGGATCAGAGGGGGTTAGAGCGTCTCCATGGTAACCTCACCTGTGGAGTTTTTACGTTTTGGATCAAACAGGATTTTAGAGAAAAATCAACAAACCAAAAACAAAAGGGCAAAGACAAAATGCACAAGTACAGTGTGTGTGTGTGCGTCTGTGTGCGTATGTGGGGCTGAAGTTATTATATCTCTTCAGATCTTGTTTCCATGGCAACGGTGGAACCCTCTATTTGAAGACTTTTTTTTTTATTAAAAAAGAAACGTCCAAAGAGAAAAGACCTCACTCCAAACGAGCAGCAGCAGCAGCAGTAGTAGTAGTAGTATCCTGCAGTATCAGTAGTATATTATATTTGATGGAGAATCGTGTGGAGTTATTTTGTTCATTAAAGTTCTTGAAGCACACAAACCTGTTCCATGTTCTGATGTTCCTCCTCACACCTGGAGTTGTGTTTGTTTCATTCACATATTTTGAGGAACTCTTTATTATTTGTCTGTCTGCATCTCCAAATCTCCAAACGCTCTGTTCCACCTTGTGATTCTTGTAGACTTGAGGAGAGCACACACACACACAGCATGCCCCCCTCACCATCAGCGGGGCTGCTGTGGAGAGAGTAAGCAGCACCAAGTTCCTGGGTGTGCATATCTCTGAGGACCTCTCCTGGTCAAAGAACACTGCATCACTGGCCAGTAAAGCCCAACAGCGACTCTACTTCCTCTGCAAGCTGAAGAGAGCCAGAGCCCCAGGTCCCATCATGAGCACCTTCTACAGAGGCACCAGAGAGAGCATCCTCACCAGCTGCATCACTGTGTGGTATGGCACCTGCACCGTGTCCTGCAGGAAAAAGCTACACCGAGTAGTGAGAGCAGCTGAGAGAATCGTGGGTGTCTCTCTCCCCTCCCTGCAGGACATCTACCACACCCGCCTCATCCGCAAAGCCCTCTGGGTGATCCCACCCACCCATCCAACTGCCTCTTCAGTCTGCTGCCATCAGGAAGGAGACTGAGGAGCCTCAGGGCCAAGACCAGCAGACTGAAAGACAGCTTCATCCACCAAGCTGTCACGATGCTGAACTCTCTCCCTGCCCTCCCTCCCCCAATCACACTGCTGCTTAAATGACACATTTGAGCTTTATTCCGCTCCACATTGTGTGATTTACTTATTTGTATTATATACAAGCCTTTTGTACTTTTGCTACAGGTATATGTGATGTTTTAGTCATGGTGTTTGTCTTGTTTATCACATGTTTTATGTTCACTGTGGGCCTAGGGGGCACTGCAATTTCAAATCCTGTGTGTGCAACATGTACATATGTTTTTTGACAATAAAACTGACTTTGAACTTGGAACTTTGATGTCATCAAGTGGTAGTTTCCAAGTGAACAGCTCCTTTTACCTTTAGTTCAGTTGAGATCGGCAACTCCAGGACTGAAATGATCCAAATCATTCTAGTGAGGCTGTGTGGAGTTTAAAAACACAGTGGAGCACTTCCTGTATCACTATATGATGACATTACAAGAAGGAACAGACTGTTTTCAGTTTGAGGGCTGTGAGTTAAACGTGGCTTTTAGGAGGAACAAAGGAGAAAAAGCAACGTGAAGGAGAAACCGTGCTGCTCCAGACTCTGGACTGCTCTCAGATCAAAGAAGTTCGATATTTTTTTCTGAACGTTCTGAAAGGTTTGGAGATGTGTTTAGTCTCACTCTGTGGTCCAACTCAGAACGGAACATAGAAGGTTCTGGCTGTTCAGAGCTCCAGTCCTCCTCATGTCTCATGTAGTAGCAGTAGCAGTAGTAGTAGTAGCAGCAGCAGTAGCAGCAATAGTAGTAGCATTAGTTACTAATGCTACTACTATTGCTGCTGCTACTACTACTAATGATTAGTAGTAGTAGTAGCAGCAGTACTAGTAGCAGTAGTAGTAGTAGTTGCAGCAGTAGTAGTAGTAGCAGCAGTAGTAGTAATAGTAGTAGTAGTAGCAGTAGCACTAGTAGTAGTAGTAGCAGTAGCACTAGTAGTAGCAGCAGTACTAGTAGCAGTAGTAGTTGCAACAGTAGTAGTAGTAGCAGCAGTAGTAGTAGTAGTAATAGTAGCAGTAGTAGTAGCAGCAGTAGCAGAAGTAGTAATAGCAGTAGTAGTAGTAGTAGCAGTAGTAGTAGCAGTAGCAGTAGTAGTAGCAGCAGTAGTAGTAATAGTAGCAGTAGTAGTAGTAGCAGTAGTTGTAGTAGCAGTAGTAGTAGTAGCAGCAGCAGTAGTAGTAGCAGTACTAGTAGTAGTAGTACAGGGCTCTCAAGTCTCACGCATTGAGTGTGACACACGCAATTCGACGTGTTCACACGCTCACACGCCACACTTTCTCACACATTTCACATTTCTCACGCTGATTTCTTTCTCTTTTTTTTGTGCAGAGGAAATCGGTCTGTGTGGCTTAGTTTATGCAGGCACCGCGCGTTTTCAGCGAAAAAAACTCCCCCTGCTCCGGGCGCACGGTCCAAGCGGAGGCCGGAGCAGACGCGCCGTCCCCCGGGCACGTCCTGAGCCTCAGTCCCGGTGCCACGTCTCCTCTGAGACGCACCGACTCCGGTCCCGGTGTCTCCGTCTGTGCGTAACGTGTCCCCCCCGACGGCTTACGCGCGGCATTGTACACGTTTTACATTGCATTTGTGCAGAGAAAAAAAAAAGTTCTCACTGCTCACTTTACACAAAGATGTGATTTTTTTCCCCCCTACTTTTGGGGGAAGGGCTGTAGAACTAGCCTTAGAATACAAGAGGAGAAAAAAGAAATGCTCTAAAGAATGAGAGGAATATGCACGTGACGAGAGAAACTGAATGACAGAAACAGAGAGAGGCGATCTGACGAGATGGGAGGGAGCAGAGGAGAGACTGGTGTGTGTGTGTGTGTGCGCCGTGTCTGTCTGACAGTCCACGCTGTTCTCAACTCCGCCCCCGCCCCTCTCTGCCTGTGTCTCTCTTCCACTGCCCCACCTGGTCTCTCTGTCTCTTTCTCTGAACGGGGAAAGAGAGAAAACGGCGCAATTATTTTTTTCCCCCTCCCGCGATCTTGGAGCCTCTGATCACCAAAAAAGTCGCTAGATTTGTCGCTAGTCGCTTTTGTCTAATTTTCTCGCTAGGGGGGTCCAGAAAGTAGCTAAAAATAGCGACAAAGTCGCTAAGTTGGCAACACTGCCCCGCCCCGGTCCCTCCTCCCCGCCCCTCTCAGCGCGCACTGACAAAGTGATGATAAAACAAACTGAGAACCATCAGGTAATAACTTCATGTATATAACTCTCATTAGTTGCTTTGTAGTTTAAGTTTGCTCTTTAGACAAACAGGGCTCTCAACACGCAATTCGACGTGTTCACGCGCTCACACGGAATTTCTCACGCAATTTAAGCGCCCCCCCGCTCCTCGGAAATTATAGTCTCACGCACGACCCCGCTCAAAACTTGAGTAGTAGCAGTAGCACTAGTAGTAGTAGCAGCAGTACTAGTAGCAGTAATAGTAGCAGCAGCAGTAGTAGTAGTAGTTAGGGTGACCATTCGTCCTGATTTCGTCCGGACAGTCCGGTTTTAGAGCTGTCTGCCCGGCCGTCTGTCACGTGTCCTCCTTTTTTACATTTTGTCCTCCTTTCGGACCCTCGTCGGCCACCGTTACATAAATTATCATAAATCCCCACCCATTATTTACACTTGTTACTCTGCGATGTTAGCCGCTTCCCAATTCAGCGAGTGCACGGTTCGGAGTGTGGTCTCAGCCTGCAGTCGAGGCGGTGCATACTCGCTCAGCCCTGAGTGCAGTCCGTGGATCACATGGGCGTCTGCGAAATGGAACAGGTCCCGCCTCAGCTCAATGAGCCGGGTGGTCTACTCCTTGTTCCCTAAAGACAAAAATATTATTCTATTGCGACTAGTAATACTTGGAATGTTGCTGAGAATGTGCGAGCAGTGCGCAATTGTGCAGGCGCGCAGCTTAGAGTAAACGTTGGACATGGCTACACTGTAGAATATCCAGCATTACAATAACAGCCCCCCCCCCCCCCCCAAGGTGTCCTCACTTTAGGGCCTTTGTCCTCCTTTTTGGACACAAATGTCCTTTCCTGTTTCATGCCGGTGGTCACCCTAGTAGTAGTAGCAGTAGCACTAGTAGCAGTAGCAGTAGTAGTACTAGCAGTAGTAGTACTAGCAGTAGCAGTAGCAGTAGTAGTAGCAGTAGCAGTAGTAGTAGTAGTAGTAGCAGTAGCAGTAGTAGTAGTAGCAGTAGCAGTAGTAGTAGTAGTACTAGCAGTAGTAGTACTAGCAGTAGCAGCAGTAGCAGTAGTAGTAGCAGTAGCAGTAGTAGTAGTAGTAGTAGCAGTAGTAGTACTAGCAGTAGCAGTAGTAGCAGTAGCAGTAGTAGTAGTAGTACTAGCAGTAGTAGTACTAGCAGTAGCAGTAGTAGCAGTAGCAGTAGTAGTAGCAGTAGCAGTAGTAGTAGTAGTAGTAGCAGTAGTAGTAGTAGTAGTAGTAGTAGCAGTAGTAGTATCTGTGTAGAGCAGTGTTTCCCAACCTTTTTTGTCTTGTGTACCCCCTGAGCCTTTTTGTCATACCTCGAGTACCCCCTCACTCATACGTGTTGATAATTCTCCAAAAGTAGAACGTGACACAACAGATTATTAAATTTTATTTCATCTCCTTAATTTGAAAATTTCATTTTCAGACATTTTCTCTCTTTTCTTTAACTCAAATTTACTCAAATTAGAATTAAAAAATTAAAAAAAAATCTCCCCCTGCGCCTGGCAGCAACACTGCTGAGTACCCCCCTGCAGTGTGCTTGCGTACCCCCAGGAGTACTAGTACCCCTGGTTGGGAAACACTGGTGTAGAGTGTGGAGTTAATGGGTTGGTCTTGTCTTTGTTCTTATGGAAACAGTGACTGTAGTTGTAACCATGGCAACCACACACCCAGCGTCTCAGAAAATTGAAAAATTCCATTACAAACAGCAAAGAACAAAGAGCAAAAAAGAAGGAAAAAAAAAGACAAAAATGCCCAAAACATGGTGAGTGTTTAACTGGACGGATAAAGTTAAAAAAAAAACAAAAAAAACTTGAAGTCCAAACAAGAATAACTTGGTTTTCAGAAACTCTTCAGGAGCTCCTGAACCCTGCTCACGGCCGGCGCCACGAGGGGGCGTTTGGTGGCGACGCCCCCTCACCAATGTTCCCCCTAATTTTTAATGTGTCTGAGCAAACACACTAACTCCCTGAGCGTTCCTTGGACCCCTGTGAGCGACATCCGACAAGCACACTGTGGCCACACCAGTATCACACCTGAGTTCACAAGTTACAGCTTATTCATCAAATTACTGCAGTTATTTGCGTTAGATTACTTTTAATTTAACTGATTTTTTTGGTCCACTTAGAATGACAAAGAGAAAAATCTGTTCATGAGCTTTGTATATGTTGCATGTCAGTGAAACATTAAACAGTACAATATTTTGAAAAATAACCTCAAATAATTAAAATAACTTCAAATAAAAAAAACTGTGGGCTACTGCCCATAAATGAGCAGTGTATAAATCTGTAAAATTACATTAAGAGATTTTTTAGCTTGATAAATATAGCCTGCATATAGCTGCAGATTTTTTATATGGATTGTAGGACCTATAGGCCATAAGATGGGTAATCTTTCCCAAAATAATGATCACCAAAATAAGTATAAATTATTATCACATTATATCTTGTTTTTTAATTATTAGCCTATTTCAGTAATTTTGCATGAGTGACAGCGCTCTGTGGTATAATGCTCTGGGGAGAGGATTCACTTTGAGAAAGTCCCATCTTTTTGGCTCACAAAAAAACTATGAAAACAAAGTAAACAGGGGAAGATTACATTATGGCTCTACTTGTCTCCTCTTCCTGTGTTCTTCCCTCCATGATCTGCCGCTCTGACAGCGCAGATGTGCAACTACAACTACTGAAGGAAGCTAGAGAAACACGGTCGAAATGTGTCTGTAGTTGGCTTCTCCCTGACGCGTGTCACATTCACATGTGCATCTATCAGATTGGTCGTTCCGTGCGTCTAACCAGCGCTTTGTTTGTCAGTTGAGGTTAGATTTTATTTTATGCGCTGCACGCACGCACCTAGAGGGAGCTCTGGTTAACATTAGCGTATCTTAACTCTGCTGCACTGTTATTACTGTTATAGCGTGTATGTTCAGGGCACGTACACAAGTACTGTCAATGCCATGATTGGCTGCGTAGCGTAAGTGAATCGTACCGTATGATTGGCTGGGCACCTGTCACTCACTGAGTTACAGCAAAATGATACAGAAAAAAATATAGATCTAATTCATTTACAGTGCGCTGCATAAGGTTTTCTTGTGCGCTGAGAATGTGCGAGCAGTGCGCAATTGCGCAGGCGCGCAGCTCATCAGTCCCGCCCCCTCAGATGTGAGAGTTGCGCTGTGTTGCGCATTGCCCATATGCGCTGTGTTTGCGCTTGTGGTGGAGGGCTATGTGTCGTTAATGTACTGTCTCTTGGCGTTGCTCAGATCAATTGTTGGCTTGGTTTTGTGGTATGCAGGAGATCACTTGACCGAGGGTCTACATTCAAATAATAATAAAAAAAAAAAAACTCTCATCACTTTTTACTCTTACTCAGTCAGTCCCTTACAAAGGTGTAGTCTAAATACACGAGCTCTCGAGGAACGCGCCTGACCCATTACGCACGCGAGGAGTGGGATGTATGTGTGTGTGTGTGTGTGTGTGTGTGTGTGTGTGTGTGTGTGTGTGTGTGTGTGTGCGACGCGACCCCGCCCCCTGTGATAAACTCATCGCCCCCTTAATATTTTATGTCTGGCGCCAGGCCTGACCCTGCTGTCGCTCTCTCAGGTGCTCAGAGCCGTCCTAGAAGTCGCTGCTCCACAGAGCAGGAATGTAAGGAAAGTAGTCCACACAGAGGGGGTCTCAATCCCAGAGGGAACAATAGCTGACACTGAGGACAGTTACAAGTACCTTGGTATATCTTATCTTATCTTATCTTATCCCACAAAAGAAACAAGGAACAAGGAAAGTGGCTATGGCCAAATACCTGCAACGAGTAAGGAAAGTCCTAAGAAGTCAGCTCAATGGCAAGAAAAAGGCCCAGACAATAAACAGCTACACCCTGCCAGTGATCAGATACCCAGCAGGAATCATAAGCTGGCCAAAGGAGATACAGACCACAGACGTTAAGACACGAAAGCTCCTGACCATGGATGGAGGGTTCTATCCCAAATCCAGCACCCTGAGACTGTACATGAGCCGGAAGGAAGGAGGCCGAGGACTAGTGACTGTGGGGACCACTGTCCAGGATGAAACATCCAAAATCCATAAGTACATCAAGGACAAGGAAGGCCCCAACAGATGATGTGCTCAAGGAATGCCTCAGACAGTGGAGTGCAGAGGAAGAGGTGCTGGAGGGACCATCATGGCAGGACAAGCCCCTACATGGGGCGTACCACCGAAACATAACTGAACTGGCTGGAGAGAGTTTGAAGGACAGCACAGAGGCCCTCATCCTGGCTGCACAGGAGCAGGCCCTGAGCACCCGAGCAATAGAGGCCCATATCTACCACACCAGACAAGATCCAAGAGCTGGATGAGGGTGAGAGACCAACCACCGTGGAAGGTGAGGAGCACATTTATATGTAAACCTCAGGAGTGGATCAGCTGTAAATGTGATGTAATGCTTTGTAACTTCCAGAAAATAAAAGAGACCAAATCTATACGCATAGACACAGACCTGGGACATTAAGCCAGGTCTAAACCAGGACTAACTCCTGGTTTAGACCTGGCTTAGTCCTGGTTTAGACCTGGTTTAGTCCTGGTTCAGTATCTGGGTGTTATGTGATGTTTATGTAAATGAGGAGAAATGAGTGAGAGGTCAGAGTTCACAGAGAGTGTCATCCATGATCACACACGCCCCCTACAGGAACCAGGACTAAACCAGGTCTAAACCAGGACTGAACCAGGACTAAACCAGGACTAAACCAGGACTGAACCAGGTCTAAACCAGGACTAAACCAGGACTGACCCAGGGCAAAATCAGGTCTGAACATTCTAACAGAGTTGTTAAAGGATCACCTTTTGAAAGTCTGTCCGTTCTTGACCCATTTCCCGTCTGCTCTCAAGGGCCTGGTCAGTCCTGGTTTAGGCCTGGTTTAGTCCAGGTTTAGACCTGGTTTAGTCCTGGTTTAGTCCAGGTTTAGACCTGGTTTAGACCTGGTTTAGTCCTGGTTTCCCTGCCGTGTTTTCAGGGTCATCGTCAGGTTCATCCATCATCCCGAAATAAATGAATCTGGCTCAAGGGCACGACAGAAACTGGGTCAGAAAATCCCGTGTCTCCTCAGAGTGAGGAGGTTGTGGGTTGGACTTCTGGTCCAATGTGACTGAGGAAACGAAGCACAGACCTGCCCTTGTGCCTCTGAGAAGCACAGCTCCTGCATGTTTCAGACGTTTAGAATAATCCTCCTCTGGAGACATCTGTACCATGGTCTGATGTTCTAATGTTCTAATGTTCTGATGTTTTAATGTTCTGATGTTCTAATGTTTTAAAGTTCTAATGTTTTAATGTTCTGATGTTCTAATGTTTTAATGTTCTAATGTTTTAATGTTCTGATGTTCTGATGTTTTAATGTTCTAATATTCTAATGTTTTAATGTTCTGATGTTTTAATGTTCTGATGTTCTAATGTTTTAAAGTTCTAATGTTTTAATGTTCTGATGTTCTAATGTTTTAATGTTCTAATGTTCTGATGTTCTAATGTTTTAATGTTCTAATGTTCTGATGTTCTGATGTTCTAATATTCTAATGTTTTAATGTTCTAATGTTCTAATATTCTAATGTTTTAATGTTTTAATGTTGTGATGTTTTAATGTTCTAATGTTCTGATGTTCTAATGTTTTAAAGTTCTAATGTTTTAATGTTCTGATGTTCTAATGTTTTAATGTTCTAATGTTCTGATGTTCTGATGTTCTGATGTTTTAATGTTCTAATATTCTAATGTTTTAATGTTCTAATGTTCTGATGTTTTAATGTTCTAATATTCTAATGTTTTAATGTTCTGATGTTTTAATGTTCTGATGTGCTAATGTTTTAATGTTCTGATGTTCTAATGTTTTAATGTTCTGATGTTTTAATGTTCTGATGTGCTAATGTTTTAATGTTCTGATGTTCTAATGTTTTAATATTCTAATGTTTTAATGTTCTGATGTTCTGATGTTTTAATGTTCTAATATTCTAATGTTTTAATGTTCTGATGTTTTAATGTTCTGATGTTTTAATGTTCTGATGTGCTAATGTTTTAATGTTCTGATGTTTTAATGTTCTGATGTGCTAATGTTTTAATGTTCTGATGTTCTAATGTTTTAATATTCTAATGTTTTAATGTTCTGATGTTCTAATGTTTTAATGTTCTAATGTTTTAATGTTCTGATGTTCTGATGTTTTAATGTTCTAATATTCTAATGTTTTAATGTTCTGATGTTCTAATGTTTTAATGTTCTGATGTTTTAATGTTCTGCAGCTTCAAACGCTCTGTTCCACCTCGTGATGTCATCAAGTGGTAGTTTACAAGTGAACAGCTCCTTTTACCTTTAGTTCAGTCGAGATCGGCAACTCCAGGACTGAAATGATCCAAATGATACTAGTGAAGGTGTGTGGAGTTTAAAAACACAGTGGAGCACTTCCTGTATCACCACATGATGACATCACAAGGTGTGTTTTCACTTTGTGAGTTAAACTCAGACTCAGTTGAGTTCAGGGCAAAGTTTTATTTTAAAACGAGCGTCTGCCTGAGACACGGCGACAGGAGAAAGACACGAGCATTTAAAGAAACAAGATTATTAAAATAACACAAGAACAAATGTCTGAAAGCGCCACACCTGAAATAAAAAGTTTTATAAAAAACACTTTAAGTGTTTAAAGAAAGTAGAAGACATTTAAATGTGTACAAAAGAACCAATCAGGAGGCACGACTCAGAGGAAGGCGGGGCTTTGGTGATTGACAGCTGTGACGTTTTATCACAGTTTTTAAAACATAAAAATATAAAAGTTATTTTTATGTTTGAACTAAAACTACTCCAGTTTTAGAGACACAGACAAAAAACTAGATAGAAAAATTTGAAGAAAATTAAATACTAAAAAATTACAAAAAAATATATACTTTGGAAAACTAAAAAAAAGACCAACATTGACAAAAACAAAAAAACAACAACAACACCCAGACACAGACATTAGAGGCAGAAGGTTTGAAAATTGTGCTTATATTTTTCCACGACATCACCACAGGGAGGCTGGCAGGTGAGCCCCTGTCACACGTGGACACACCTGTCTCTGATCATAACTGTTATTTTTATTAAAGGTCCCATGGCATGAAATTTTCACTTTCTGAGGTTTTTGAACGTTAATGTGAGCTCCCCTACCCTGTTTAGCCCCCCCCCCCATGGCTAAAAGTTGCTAAATGTGTAAACTGAGCATTTATGATCCTTTTCTGCGTTTGAAAAAAAGGCAGCCCAAACGGGCGATTCTGAACAAGGGAAGTTTCTGACATAACACTCAAGGAAAAATGCAAATGCAGTTCCACCGCCCGTCTGTGTTTCTACCCACACTCTCTGGAACTCACGCCCAGAGAGTTTGGACTGCGAACGAGCTACGCAATGCGAGATGCGTTTTTTTATTTGCCTGGAGGCACGTGAGAGTGTTTCCAGGCTCGGATGTCCTTTATCCGAGCCTCCAAACCTCTGAAACAGCAGTGGTTTAATTTCATTTTCTTTGGAAATGTGTTTTTTTTTCAATGGAACGCTTCTCATATCTTCCTCCGCGCAAAAATGCGGAAGTGGGGCCAGCGCACAGCGCACCAATAAAGAAGAAAGAGCGGAGTTTGGCCACGCCCCCACCCGCTGCACTGGCCTGTCTCTGTCCTCCTCATTTGCATTCAAGCAACAATGCCCATAATAAAGTGTTCCAGAGAGATATTTATGACTCTGACTGTGTTCATGGGTCTTTCTCATGCA
The DNA here is from genome assembly GCA_036785185.1 of Paratrypauchen microcephalus. Taxonomy (NCBI): domain Eukaryota; kingdom Metazoa; phylum Chordata; class Actinopteri; order Gobiiformes; family Gobiidae; genus Paratrypauchen; species Paratrypauchen microcephalus. Next base: position 4,559,858 of record JAVJIX010000047.1, on the reverse strand, counting down.
CGGAATCTTGATTTTGAAGAAGGATTCATTTACAGCATTAGGGAACCATTGAGGCGCCATATAAAAGCATCAAGAAGTACCATGTCATGGGATCTTTAACTGTTTATTTTATTTCTCAGTGAATCAAAGGAGCCAACAGGTGACCCGACAAGCGAGCTGGCAGGCGACCCGACAAGCGAGCCGGCAGGCGACCCGACAGGTGAGCCGAAAGGCGACCCAACAGGCGAGCCAGCAGGTGACCCGACAGGCGAGCCGACAGGTGACCGTACGGGTGACCCGACAGGCGAGCCGACAGGTGACAGGTGCACAGGGGGCAGCACACAGGGGCAGTGCACATACAGGCCTACAGGGAGCGACAGAGGCAGTTTTGTATAAAATTGTGCTTTTGTTCTACCACAGACTGAGCATGCTCAGAAACCACAGCCACAGAATGCTACGACAACCACGTCTCCACCAGGCTTTAAACTAGGAGCTCTGCGGTTCTCATCTCCACATCAGAGTTTTAAAGTGAAAAAACATCCTCAGACTTAGACTAGGTTTCCATGCAGAGAGAGTGCCGATGTAGTCCTGGTGTAGTCCCAGTGTAGTCCTGGTTAGTTCTGGTGTAGTCCTAGTGTAGTCCTGATCTAGTCCTTTTGCAGTCCTGGTGTTGTCCTGGTAAAGTCCCATTGTAGTCCTGGTGTAGTGCTGGTGTTGTCCTGGTGTAGTCCTGGTATAGTCCTTTTGTAGTCCCGGTGTAGTCCTGGTATAGTCCCGGTGTAGTTCTGGTGTAGTCCTGTTGTAGTCCCGTTGTAGTTCCGGTGTAGTCCCGTTGTAGTCCTGGTTAGTCCTGGTATAGTCCCAGTGTAGTCCCGGCATAGTCCCAGTGTAGTCCTGGTATAGTCCCGGTGTAGTTCTGGTGTAGTCCCGGTATAGTCCCATTGTAGTCCTGATTAGTCCCGTTGTAGTCCCGTTGTAGTCCTGGTATAGTCCTGTTGTAGTCCTGGTTAGTCCCGGTATAGTCCCGGCGTAGTCCAGGTATAGTCCCAGTGTAGTCCTGGTATAGTACCGGTGTAGTCCTGGTATAGTCCTGGAGTAGTCCCAATGTAGTCCTGTTGTAGTCCTGTTGTAGTCCTGGTATAGTCCTGGTGTAGTCCTAGTGTAGTCCTGGTTATTTCTGGTGTAGTCCCGGTGTAGTCCTGGTATAGTCCCATTATAGTCCCATTGTAGTCCCTCTATAGTCCTGTTGTAGTCCCGGTGTAGTCCTGATATAGTCCCGGTGTAATGCTGGTGTTGTCTTGGTGTAGTCCTGGTGTAGTCCTGGTTAGTTCTGGTGTAGTCCCGGTATAGTCCCAGTGTAGTCCCGGTGTAGTCCTGGTTAGTTCTGGTGTAGTCCCGGTTAGTCCCGGTGTAGTTCTGATATAGTCCCCGGTGTAGTCCCGGTATAGTCCCAGTGTAGTCCCAGTATAGTCCCTGTATATTCCTGTTGTCGTCCCGTTGTAGTCCTGGTATAGTCCCGTTGTAGTCCTGGTTAGTCCCGGTGTAGTCCCGGTATAGTCCCAGTGTAGTTCCGGTGTAGTCCAGGTATAGTCCCATTGTAGTCCTGGTTAGTCCCGGTATAGTCCCAGTGTAGTCCCGGTGTAGTCCAGGTATAGTCCCAGTGTAGTCCTGGTATAGTCCTGGTGTAGTCCCGGTATAGTCCTGTTGTAGTCCTGGTATAGTCCCGTTGTAGTCCTGGTTAGTCCCGGTATAGTCCCAGTGTAGTCCCGGTGTAGTCCAGGTATAGTCCCAGTGTAGTCCTGGTATAGTCCCAGTGTAGTCCTGGTATAGTCCTGTTGTAGTCCCTGTAGAGTCCTGTTGTAGTCCCGGTGTAGTCCGGGTATAGTCCCAGTGTAGTCCAGGTATAGTCCCAGTGTAGTCCCGGTGTAGTCCTGGTATAGTCCCAGTGTAGTCCTGGTATAGTCCCAGTGTAGTCCTGGTGTAGTCCCAGTATAGTCTCAGTGTAGTCCCGGTGTAGTCCAGGTATAGTCCTGTTGTAGTCCTGGTTAGTCCCGGTGTAGTCCTGGTATAGTCTCGGTGTAGTCCTGGTATAGTCCCGGTGTAGTCCTGGTATAGTCCTGGTATAGTCCTGGTATAGTCCCGGTGTAGTCCTGGTATAGTCCTGGTGTAGTCCTGGTTAGTCCCAGTGTAGTCCTGGTGTAGTCCTTTTGTAGTCCTGGTATAGTCCCGGTATAGTCCCAGTGTAGTCCTGGTATAGTCCCAGTGTAGTCCTGTTGTAGTCCTGGTTAGTCCCGGTGTAGTCCTGTTATAGTCCTGGTGTAGTCCAGGTATAGTCCCGGTGTAGTCCTGCTATAGTCCCGGGGTAGTCCGGGTGTAGTCCCGGGGTAGTCCGGGTGTAGTCCCGGTGTAGTCCAGGTATAGTCCCGGTGTAGTCCTGCTATAGTCCCGGGGTAGTTCGGGTGTAGTCCTGGTGTAGTTCCGGTATAGTCCTGGTGTAGTCCCGGTTAGTCCCTTAGTCCCGGTGTAGTCCCGTGTAGTCCTGGTATAGTCCCAGTGTAGTCCCGGTATAGTCCCGTTGTAGTCCTGATTAGTCCGGGTGTAGTCCTCGTATAGTCCTGGTGTAGACCCGGTGTAGTCCTGGGTAGTCCCGGTGTAGTCCCAGTTTAGTCCTGGTATAGTCCTGGTGTAGGCCCGGTGTAGTCCTGGTATAGTTCCGGTGTAGTCCTGGTTAGTCCCAGTCTAGTCCCGGTGTAGTCCTGGTGGAGACAGGTTTCAGGGCATGGGTTTGAGCGGCGCAGACACATGCACCGGACGCCGCTCTGAGGCTAATCTCTGTAACAATAAATTTATAAGATTTTTCTTCTTCTTCTTCTTCTTATTATTATTATTTTTTTATTACTAAACTACAGATGGAAGAGAAAACAGCAAGGCAGGGTTAAAATGCATATCTGAGACCCAGAGACACAGAGGTGTGTGGCCCAAGGGCACAGTGTCAGAGCGGGGGGGTCAAACTACACACCTCAATGTGTGAGAGGAGGAGTGATAAGATAAGATAAGATAAGATAAAACTTTATTGATCTCACACAGGAGAAATTTACTTGTCACAGTAGCTCCAGGTAGGGACAGTTTGAACAAGAAGACAAGTGCATGCAGGCAAGAATGGCATAAAGATAGGATGCAGAGGAGGAGTGATGCAGAGGAGTGATGCAGAGGAGGAGCAATGCAGAGGAGGAGGAGGAGTGTCTCTGGGTTTCTGTTTTTCACAGGTTTTTTCTCATGCGACTCACAGACTCACTGCTCAAGCTCTGGACCAAACATGCAGTGACCTATGACCTCTGACCTACGACCTCTGACCTACAGCCACTTACAGAGACCCACAGTAACCACTGACAAGTCCAGGAGAATCACAGATGCATAGAAACACCACTACAGATACAGTACTACACAAGTACTGCAGTACTACACAAGTACTACAGTAGCACTAAGTACCACCTACTGCACTGTCATACTGCAGGACACAGTACGTGAGTCCTCAAACCTGGTCTAGGCCAGGTCCGGTCCAGGACTTAAAGTTTAGGGTTCAGATTTGGGCGATTGTAAAGTTCAAGAATCACACAAACTCTGAGCTTTAAGTCAAATCCTGATGTTCCTCCTCAAACAGACCTGGAGTTGTGTTTGTTTCATTCACATGTTTGAGGAACTCTTTATTCGTCTGTCTACATCTCCAAAGCTCCAAACGCTCTGTTCCACCTTGTGATGTCATCAAATGGTAGTTTCCAAGTGAACAGCTCCTTTTACCTTTAGTTCAGTTGAGATCGGCAACTCCAGGACTGAAATGATCCAAATGATTCTAGTGAAGATGTGTGGAGTTTAAAAACACAGTGAAGCACGTCCTGTATCACCACATGATGACATCACAAGGTGGAACAGAGTGTTTTCAGTTTGAGAGAAGAACTCGTGCTAAATCTGCAGGTTTGTGTGTGAAACATGAGAAACAAAACACGACTCCAGGTGATGAGGAAACAACATCAGAGCAGAGGATTAGTCCTGGTCTAGTCCTGGTCTAGTCCTGGTCTAGTCCTGGTCTGGACCCAGGTTTTCCAGAGAAATATTTGATTCTAAAAGACCTGGACTGGAGAATTGTTGTGACATCATCAAGATTAGTCTGGATTTGGTCCTGGTTTGGTCTTTTTCAGAACTAGTCTTGGTTTGGTTCTGGTCTAATCCTCGTTTGGTTTTGGTCCTATTTTGAGTCCTGATGTAAATTTCGTTTGGTCTCATTCTAGTCCTGACTTAGTCCGGGTCTAGTCCTGACTTAGTCCGGGTCTAGTCCTGACTTAGTCCGGGTCTAGAAGGGTCTGGTGCTCCGGTGGGTCTTGGGTTTGATTCCCCGGCTGTTGTAATACTCCATGATCTGGTTCGGGACTTCGGCCAAAACCGACTTCGCCAACGCTGCTGGAGACGCCTAAAGAGAGAAAGAGAGAGGAGGAAGAGGAGGGGAGGAGGAGGAGGAAAAGGAGGAGGAGAGGAGGAGGAGAGGAGGAGACAGAAAAAAATCAAATATCAAAAGTTCAAAGGCATTGGAGAGGCTAACAGCTACATGCTAACAGCTATGTGCTAACAGCTACATGCTAACAGCTACGCGCTAACAGCTACATGCTAACAGCTACATGCTAACAGCTACATGCTAACAGCTGCTCCGTGCTAACAACGACGTGCTAATGTGATGCCCACGACATGTGGTCACATAGTTTTATTTAATGTAAAGTAATTTTGTAAATGATCAATATGATCAATAGTGGTAGCATTTTATTTTGATAGACGAACAACTGCAATCCTGAGTTTGTCCACTTGATGGTAGCACATTCAGTGAGACTGTTTGGCTCCGGCTTCTGCTTCTGGTTCATCGGCAGTAGCAGAAAGTCAAAAGCCGTGTCTCAATTTGCAGTGTGCACAGCACAGTTCAGAGTGCCCTTAAAACCACACTCCGAACTGTGCACACTGAGAATTGAGTAGGGTGACCACCGGCACGAACCACGTGGTCAATGGCTTTCGCACTGCGCGCGCATCTGAGGAGCAAAAATCAGTCAATAGCATGAGCGGAGCTTTTGAGTGACAGCAGCTTCCAGACAATCAGGGGCTGCAGGGGCTGTATCAGCTGCGCGCGCATCGCGGATGTTTGCATACGACACAACATCGCAGAGTAGCAAGTGTAAATAATGGGTGGGGATTTATGACAATCAATGCAACGGTGGCCGACGAGGGTCTGAAAGGAGGACAAAATGTAAAAAAGGAGGACACGTGACAGACGGCTGGACAGACAGCTCTAAAACCGGACTGTCCAGACGAAATCCAGACGAATTGTCACCCTAGAATTGAGACACAGCTAAAGAGTAATGGCACCAGCTCATTTTGTGTATTTCAGGTTGGTACAGTTACAACAAGCCGAATACTGACGCGAATGAAGTCATAACTGTATAACTGTATAACAGTCGCTAGTCAAAGCTAAACATTTCTCATTCTGATATTAATGTATGATTAGCGCTCTATGCTAACTCCCGCACTAGCGTTTAGCCTAGACTTTGCTATACTTTGTATTTGTTGTTATTGTAGTTTTGTTTTTTTGTGGATATGTAAAAGTTTTGATACAGTTAAAGGGACAGTGTGTAGGATTGGTGGCGCATTGGTGGATGGTGGGTATTGCAATTCCGGTTTTAGCTACGGCAGACCTCGAGGGTCACCCTGGCGCGCCGTAAAGCGGACAGCTCGGGGTACCCGGAGGTACCGGCAGCCGCACACGAACCGCGCGCACGCGTGAAGTGCACCCGGCGCTGTGCGCGGGTGGGGGGAATCGGTAACCGGACCGTGGAGGGCAGAGGGCGGTCTGAACCCGGGGTGCAGAACCCGGGGTGCGGGCCCGCGCTGCGACAAAGCCCCAGCCGCGGTAGGTACTATGTCCTTCTTCTTTTCCTCTTAGATGAAGGTGCTTGCTCCTGCGATGTATGTGCGGAGTAAGTGTGATCCGGCAACATGCTTGTCGTTGTTTATCCAAACGCGTACTATCTTGTTGTGTGAAAAACACGAGCCAGTGCTGACAGCTATAAAGAAAACGCGGAGCCCAAAATACACTATGTCCTTCTGCGGCTCTCGTAATCAAAATGGCTGCCTCTATATGGGGACGATCCCCCTTTTATGCAGGTATATCTAAGTCCAACAGAATACTTTGATTTCACGATGGAAGTGAAAAGGCTTAGAAAACACTGTATTTATGAATGGGTATCTTCAATTTCAGTAATTAATGGGTCAAAATCTCACACACGGTCCCTTTAAAAACAAAAGGTTGTAAAGGTGATGTCAAGACAAGTAATGCTATCCTGCTAGATTTAAGTAATTTTATGATATATTTTTAGTTAGCTACGTACTAACAGCTACGTGCTAACAGATACGTGCTATCAGCTACATGCTAACAGCTACGTGCTAACAGCTACATGCTAACTCATAACTCGGCTGTTTTAAATCCAAAAGCAAATTTAAAACACAAAATTCTGTGAAATGCTTTAAAAACTCAGAGGTTTATAAAGATACAAACTGGGACTAAACCAGGCCTAAACGAGGACTAGAGCAGGACTCACATGTTTGAAGTTCCTGAAGGGAACAAACTGGACGATGTCTCTGCACACAGACTGCCCCCTGGTGGCGCGCAGGAGGAGCTGCATGTCGCTGAAGTCCGCAGAGCCGACGCCCACGATGATCACGGACATGGGCAGGTGCGCCGCCTGGACGATGGCCTCACGCGTGTCCGCCATGTCTGTGACCACGCCATCGGTCAGCACCAGCACGATGAAGTACTGCTGTGAGACCAGAGACCGGGTTAGACCAGGGCCAGAGACCAGACTAGAGACCAGTGACCAGTGACCTGAGACCGGAGACCGGAGACCGGAGACCGGAGACCGGAGACCGGAGACCGGAGACCGGAGACCGGAGACCGGAGACCAGACCAGACCAGAGACCAGACCAGAGACCAGACCAGAGCAGAGACCAGACCAGAGCCCAGACCAGAGACCAGACCAGACCAGAGACTAGACCAGAGACCAGAGACCAGACCAGAGACCAGAGACCAGACCAGAGACCAGACCAGAGACCAGACCAGAGACCAGAGACCAGACCAGAGCCCAGAGACCAGAAACCAGAGACCAGAGACTGGACCAGAGACCAGACCAGGACCAGAGACTGGACCAGAGACCAGGCCAGAGATGAGACCAGAGACCAGACCAGACACCAGACCAGAGACCAGACCAGAGACAAGACCAGAGACCAGACCAGAGACCAGACCAGACCAGATCAGAGACTGGACCAGAGACCAGACCAGGACCAGAGACCGGACCAGAGACCAGACAAGAGACCAGACCAGAGACCAGACCAGAGTCCAGAGACCAGAGACCAGAGACCAGAGACCAGACCAGAGACCAGACCAGAGACCATACCAGAGACCAGAGACCAGAGATCGGACCAGAGACCGGGTTAGACCAGACCAGAAACCAAAGACCAGAGACCAGGTTAGACCAGACCAGAGACCAGGGCCAGTATGTCTGGTCTGGACCTGCTCTACATAATCCTGGGATGGAGATCAGAGGAGAGATGTGAGGAGGATGGCCTGAGCTGTTGCAGATGTAAAAACACATCCTGAGTATTGACATTATTTGACCCCGCCCACTTTCGCTGTAACCGCCAAACCCTAAACCGATGAACCCTAAACCGCCAAACGGTAAACCACCGAACCCTAAACCGACAAACCCTAAACCGACGAACCCTAAACCGCCAAACCCTAAACCGCCGAACCTTAAACCAACGAACCCTAAACTGACGAACCCTAAACCGCCGAACCCTAAACCGCCAAACCCTAAACCGCCGAACCTTAAACCAACGAACCCTAAACTGACGAACCCTAAGCCGCCGAACCCTAAACTGCCAAACCCTAAACCGCCAACCTTAAACCAACAAACCCTAAACTGACGAATCCTAAACCGCTGAACCCTAAACTGTGTTCTCTTTGTGAAGTGAGAATCATCTGGACGCAGAGTTTGGATTTCGCACTGAAATTGAATCATATGACCCAAAACATGGTCAATAAGATATTTTACTTTTTAGATTCAGACTTAAACAAACTTTATTGATCCACAAAGGAAATGATCTGGACACAGCAGCTTGAACGTCACAATGTAAGAACAAAGAGGGAAAAACAAAAGGTGATGATAAATTCTAAATAAGTAACAAAAAAGAGACAAATGTGAAATAAGTCTGAATTATATAAACAAATGTAACTGTACAAGTTCAAATAAAATAGAGTAGAGAGTTGTTGTAGGGAGTATTATCTGTCCCTCTATGGTCTGGTGCAGGGGGACAGTTGTTGTAGGGCAGGGGTGCTCAACCTTTTTTTTTTTTTTTTAAACCAAGATCTACTTTTGAGGTTGATGGTGTACCAAGATCTACCAAGGGGGGAGGGGGTGGGGGGGGTCTGCATTTTTTTTCTGAAATCAGCATCTGTACATGTATTACAGCCATTCCATTCCAGCGTCTGTTGAATTCCAACACAAAAACAAAGTTGAGCTACTTCAGTTCTTGCACCAGGAGTGGAATAAAATCACCCAAGAACAATGTGAAACACTTTTGGAGTGAGATTATTTTTCAAGTCACATAGGGGCGAAAAAATCGGATTTGGGTCACTTCAGGCTGCAGTGTGAACGTAGCCCAAGATATGTGGTCCTAAATCCGATACATATCCGATCTTTTGGCCTGCGACTTCAGTTTGAACGGCCAGGTCGCGTTCATCCAACCCGGGCGTGTTTCCTCCAGCGAGAGCGGTACAAGTAGGCGCTCACAAATGTACACAAACGTTCTTCTCGTCATGCGAAAATAGTATATAAACTCCGCACCAACACGTTCATTTCTACGGACGTTGCTGCCACTGCCCAACAAAACGCCGTGGCAAAAACCTTGTCCTTCTCTGTCTCCTCCTTAAAACAAATAAACTGTGCATGTTCTGGTACGACAGCAACGTTAGGCGACTTCCGTAAACATTGAGCATGCTCACTGCATGTGACCTCATTGTGTCCTTTAAGGCGCATGCGGGACACTTTTGCGGCGTTTAAAGTTCACACTGGAGATCACATACAAGTCGCATTTAATTGGAAATGTGAACGACCTTGCAAAAAAATCGGATTTCACAGAAAAATTGGAATTGAGAATTAAGCCCTGCAGTCTGAACGTAGCCATACGCGATCGACTGACACTCGGCCTGCAATCGACTAATAGATTGCGATCGACTGGTTGGGCACCCCTGTAGGGAGTATTATCTGCTCCTCTATAGTTAGGGGCAGTGGGTGAGCAGGAGTGTCCATGATGGAGAGCAGTTTGTCCAGTGTCCTCCTGTCCCTCACTGTGACAAATGTCTCCAGGTTACAGACGATCACGTGACCAGCTTTATCGATCAATTTGTTGATTCGGCCGATGTCTCTTTTACGCGTTTGTCTTTTAACCAATTTCGGCCAAAATCACAAAATGAATTTTCTAAACATCATGTGACCCACACGTCTTTAAGGTCCAGACAGAATGTCCCTGTGACAGCGCCCCCTGGTGAAAACTGTACTCTAATACTACACGACCCCAAAGACCATGGCAGCGCCCACGATGGCGCCCACGCCAAAGTACAGATGAAAGTGAATATTGTATCTGCCAACCAGGAAGTGAGATGCCACAGCACCTCAGGAAGAAAGAAAAAGATGAAAACGTTCAAAAAACACGTCTTCATTCTGACGTCTGTGGCACTGGAGCATAAAACTGAAACCCAGGCCGAGACCGGGTTTAGTCCAGGTTTAGTCCGAGTTTAGACCCAGTTTAGACCTGGTCTAGTCCTGGTGTGGTCCTCACCATGGCCTCCTTGGTGTGCTGCTCCTGGGAGGCGGTGAGCGCCACCTTCTGGATGATCGGGGAGATGTTGGTTGGGCCGTAGAGCTGCAGCTTCGGCAAAATGGACTGATACGCCTGAACCACCCCCTGAATACCTGAAAGAGAGGAGGAGGAGGAGGAGAAGGAGAGAAGGAGTAGGAGAGGAGGAGGAGGAGGAGGAGAGGAGAGGAGGAGGAAAAGAGGTGGAAGAGAGGAGGAGGAGAGGAGGAGGAGGAGGAGGAGAAGAGGTGGAGGAGAGAGATGGATTTGAGCTGCTCCTCCTCTCCTCTTGCTTCTCTCTCACCTGCACACTCGGGGTTCTCCTCGTTAAAGTTCAGTGGAAAGTCGTGAGAGACCTGAAAAAAACAAGCAACAGTTAGACACAAACTCAGCTTCTGTCTGCACCTCCTCCTCTCCTCTTCTCCTCCTCTCCTCCTCTTCTCCTCCTCTTTACCTTATATTCTGGGGGGATCTTGGCTCCGAATCCAAAAGCGGGGAACATCTTGTCGCTGAAGAGAGAGAATCAGGGTCACTTTAAATGAGGTAATCTGGTCCTGGTCCGGTCTGTGGTCCTGGTCTGGTCTCTGGTCCGGTCTCTGGTCCTGGTCTGGTCCTGGTCCGGTCCCGGTCCGGTCTCTAGTCTGGTCTCTGGTGTGGTCTCTGGTCTGGTCTCTGGTCTGGTCTCTGGTGTGGTCTCTGGTCTCTGGTCTGGTCTCTGGTGTGGTCTCTGGTCTCTGGTCTGGTCTCTGGTCTGGTCTCTGGTCTGGTCTCTGGTGTGGTCTCTGGTCTGGTCTCTGGTCTCTGGTCTGGTCTCTGGTGTGGTCTCTGGTCTCTGGTCTCTGGTCTGGTCTCTGGTCTCTGGTCTGGTCTCTGGTGTGGTCTCTGGTCTCTGGTCTGGTCTCTGGTCTGGTCTCTGGTCTCTGGTTTGGTCTCTGGTCTCTGGTCTCTGGTCTGGTCTCTGGTCTGGTCTCTGGTCTCTGGTCTGGTCTCTGGTCTGGTCTCTGGTCTCTGGTCTGGTCTCTGGTCTCTGGTCTGGTCTCTGGTCTGGTCTCTGGTCTCTGGTCTGGTCTCTGGTGTGGTCTCTGGTCTCTGGTCTCTGGTCTGGTCTCTGGTCTCTAGTCTGGTCTCTGGTCTCTGGTCTCTGGTTCGGTCTCTGATCTCTGGTCCTGGTCCGATCCTGGTCCACGTCCGGTCTCACCTGTCGTAGTCCTGGCAGATTTCTCCCACGGACACCAGGGCCTTCAGGTACTCGTTGGGCTGAAACGGGTGGATGTAGTGAAGCGAGCAGCTGTTTCTGGGGTCTCCGTTTGAGGCGGTGAAGTCTATTGCCACCTGCAGGACGCACGGGAGACAGCGGCAGATTAACCCCTGACCCCTGACCCTGACCCTGACCCCTCACCCTGAGACACCTGCAGGACACACAGGGGAACTGATTTTCTTTGCAAAGATCAAAAATGTTACAAAAAAGGAGACTATGTTTAGTCCTGAACCAGACCCGGACTCTGAACCAGACCCGGACTCTGAACCAGGCCTGGACTCTGAACCAGACCCGGACTCTGAACCAGACCTGGACCAGACCCAGACTCTGAACCGGACCTGGGCCAGACCCGGACTCTGAACCAGACCCAGACTCTGAACCAGACCTGGGCCAGACCTGGACTCTGAACCAGGCTTAGACTCTGAACCAGACCCGGACTCTGAACCAGATCTGGGCCAGACCCGGATTCTGAACCAGACCCGGACTCTGAACCAGACCGGATTCTGAACCAGACCCGGACTCTGAACCAGACCTGGACTCTGAACCAGACCTGGACCAGACCTGGACTCTGAACCAGACCTGGACCGGACCCGGACTCTGAACCAGACCTGGACTCTGAACCAGACCTGGGCCAGACCTGGACTCTGAACCAGACCCGGACTCTGAACCAGACCCAGACTCTGAACCAGACCTGGACCAGACCCGGACTCTGAACCAGACCCAGACTCTGAACCAGACCTGGACTCTGAACCAGACCTGGACTCTGAACTTCTGCTTGCCGGTGCGTTCCAAACAGGAAGTGTTCATGGCGGCTCTTCCGGCTCTTCTGACTCTGGCTCCAGTGGAATATTGTGGCTCCTGCTGCTGTGAGCCTCAGTTTGGTCTGAGATGTTCTTCTGAAGCCACGACAGGATCCTGGGGTTCCTGTTCCTCACATGGACCTGACTCCAGATTCTCCTGTTACAGGCCTCAGTGAGCTTCATTTGACTGGAGCCTCAGTGAGCTTCATTTGACTGGAGCTGGACTCACACTCAGGACTGTTCTTCATACAGACTGGGGTTAGTGCAGAGTTTAGTCCTGGTTTAGACCTGGTTTAGTCCTGGTTTAGACCTGGTTTAGTCCTGGTCTAGTCCTGGTTTAGACCTGGTTTAGTCCTGGTTTAGTCCTGGTTTAGACCTGGTTTAGTCCTGGTCTAGTCCTGATTTAGTCCTGGTTTAGACCTGGTTTAGTCCTGGTCTAGTCCTGATTTAGTCCTGGTTTAGACCTGGTTTAGTCCTGGTTTAGTCCTGGTTTAGACCTGGTTTAGTCCTGGTCTAGTCCTGGTTTAGTCCTGGTTTAGTCCCTGGACACAGATCAATATAAATAAGACTCATAATAACATTGATCATTAATGATTTTTACATGAGTTTCATTATTGATCCTAAAGTCCAGTCTGGATCTGAACCGGTCCTAAGGGTGGTCTTTTGTCTTGGCTGTGAACCGGATCTGAGAGTCTGGTTCTGGTCTGGTCCGGTTCTGTCTGGTTTGGACCTTAAACATGTTGTGGAGTGGTGAATGGGACAAACAGAGGGATGCCTGTTGCCGTGGAAACCGCACCCTGAGCCCCTGGATACGGTTTCCACGGCGACGGAGGAGAGGACCACCGCGAGGACCGAGCGAGGTGGAAAAACGCGGGATTACCCCAAAACGAGACGACAAGAAACCGTGAAAACAGAAAAGTCCCAAAACCTGGACCGAGACTACAGCTGAGACCAGGACCGAGACCAGGACCGAAACCAAGACCAGGACCGAGAACAGGACAGAAACCAAGACCAGGACCGAGAACAGGACAGAAAACAGGACTGGGACCAACACCAGGACCAAGACCCGGATTTAAGATAATATAAACAAATCACTGTGCAATAAAATAAAAGTCATATTTCATTTACTCTCAGCTGAGTCTGAGAGTCTAAACCAGGACTAATCCTGGACTAAACCAGGGCTAAACCAGGACTAAACCAGGACTAAACCACGTCTAAAACCATCAGGTTTTCTTACCAGTGCAAATGTGTCTCTCATTGTTAAACACTTCATCCATAAAACATAAAGAGATGAGAGCCCAGAGTCAGAACCAGGTCTGAACCAGGTCTAAAACAGGACTGAACCAGGTCTGAACCAAGTCTGAACCAGGACTGAACCAGGTCTGAACCAGGTCTGAACCAGGACTAGACCAGGACTGAACCAGGTCTGTGCAGACACTTTATGGGATTCTGGTGAGGAGCTGCAGATGTCACACTTCATCCATAAAACATAAAAGTCACACGGGATCAGCACCACGGACAGAGCCAGAGACTAAACCAGGACTAAACCAGGTCTAAAGTAGAACTAAACCAGGTCTAAACCAGGACTAAAGTAGAACTAAACTAAACCAGGACTAAACCATGACTAAACCAGGTCTAAAGTAGAACTAAACCAGGTCTAAACCAGGACTAAACCAGGTCTAAACCAGGACTAAAGTAGGACCAGAGGATTACCGTGAACTGGATCTGGCAGCCTCCCATGATGTAGTCCACAAACGAGTGCATCTTAATGACCTGAAACAGAAAAGTGTCGTGTGGTTTCATATTTATGATTGTATCACATGCCCTCCCAGTCTCACAGTTTTGACCGATCAGATTTAATGACGAGTTTATGAATAATTAATCAAGTTTCTCCAACTGAACATTTTCCTTCAGCATCGAAAGTGGAGGGAGGGCATCTAAACCAGAACTAAACCAGGTCTAAACCAGATCTAAACCAGGTCTAAGCCAGGAGTAAACCAGGACTAAACCAGAACTAAACCAAGACTAAACCAGGACTGAACCAGATCTAAACCAGGTCTAAACCAATACTAAACCAGGTCTAAACCAGGTCTAAACCAGGACTAAACCAAGACTAAACCAGAACAAAACCAGAACAAAACCAGGACTAAACCAAGCCTAAACCAAGGCTAAACGAGGTCTAAAATAGGACTAAACTAGGACTAAACCAGAACTAAACCTGGACTAAACCAGGACTAAACTAGAACTAAACCAGAACTAAACCAGGTCTAAACCAAGACTAAGCCAGGACTAAACCAGAACTAAACCAGGACTGAACTAGAACTAAACCAGAACTAATCCAAGACTAAACAGGACTAAACCAGAACTAAACCAGTACTAAACCAGGACTAAATCAGTACTAAAACAAGACTAAACCAATACTAAACCAGGACTAAACCAGGTCTAAAGTAGGACTAAACCAGAACTAAACCTAGACTAAACCAGAACTAAACCTAGACTAAACCAGGACTAAACCAAGACTAAACCAAGACTAAATCAGGACTAAACCAGAACTAAACCTAGACCACACCAGAACTAAACCAAGACTAAACCAGGACTAAACCAAGACTAAACCAGGACTAAACCAAGACTAAACCAAGACTAAAACAGGACTAAACCAGGTCTAAAGTAGGACTGAACCAGGACTAAACCAAGACTGAACCAGGACTGGACCAGGCTCCAGAGGCTCATGTCGCTGTGACGTTGCCCACGGAAGGAGCTTTGTTCCTGGGGAGAATCAGCAGGACTCTCCCTCCTCCTCTGGTTCTTTTATTAAACTTTACTTTGATTAAAATGCCTCCAGATTTATTTGGTTTTGTATTATTTTGTTTTATTTTGTTTTAAATGTCCAGAGTCCAGCTGAACCTCGTGCTGCTTTTGTTTGGAGGTTTGAATCTCGGTTCTGGTGGAAATGTTTAAAAGAATCTCAGATCTGCTCCATCTGAGGAACAGATGAGATGAAGGGAAAAAGACGAACTGAAGAGGAACGAGGGATGAGACGCAGGGAGAGAGCTCATTAATAGAGAGAGAGAGAAGGTGATAAAGAGAGAGAGAGAGAGGAAGGAGGGAGAAGAGAGGAAGAGACCGAAGAGACAGAGAGGAGGAGGAGAGAGAGAAAAACATTAACAAAGACAAAGATGGGGGGGGGGTAGGGAGAGGGGGATAGAGAGAGAGAGGGAGGAGGGAGAAGAGAGGAAGAGACCGAAGAGACAGAGAGGAGGAGGAGAGGGAGAAAGAACATTAACAAAGAACAAAGACAAACAGAGAGAGAGGAGGATAGAGAGAGAGGGAGAGAGGGGGGATAGAGAGAGAGAGACAGAGAGAGAGGGAAGCGGGAGAAGAGAGGAAGAGACCGAAGAGACAGAGAGGAGGGGGAGGAGAGAGAGAAAAACATAAAGAAAGAGAAAGAGAGGGGGGGGATAGAGAGAGAGAGGGGGGTGAAGAGACAGAGGAGGAGGAGAGAGAGAAAAACATTAACAAAGAACAAAGACAGAGAGAGTGAGAGAAGGAGAGAGAGAGAGTAGGGAGAAAGGGAGAGAGAGAGGGGAGAGAAAGAGAGAGAGAGGGAGAAAGAGAGAAGGGGAGAGAGAGAGGGGGAGAGAGAGAGGGAGAAAGAGAAGGGGAGAGAGAGAGAGGGGGAGAGAGAGAGGGGGAGGGGAGAAAGAGAGGGAGAGAGAGGGGGGAGGTGGGGGAGTGGGCAGGGAGGGGGGACCACAGCATCAACAAAAAAGAGAGGATGAAAAGAGAGTCTGAGAGTCTTTTTCTTTTGTTGTTTTTACAGATTTGACATTTTCAGATTTGATAAATTAAACAAATCAATGAGGAAAAAACGACTGAGAAAAGGTCAAAGCCTCATGGGAAATGTAGTCCAGAACTAAACAAGGACTAAACCAGAACTAAACCAGGACTAAACCAGGACTAAACCTGAACTAAACCAGGACTAAACCAGGTCTAAATCAGGACTAAACCTGAATTAAACCAGGACTAAACTAGGTCTAAACCTGAACTAAACCGGGACTAAACAAGTCTAAACCAGAACTAAACCAGGACTAAACCAGGTCTAAACCAGGACTAAACCAGGACTAAACCACGTCTAAACCAGGTCTAAGCCAGGACTAAACCAGGACTAAACCAGGTCTAAACCAGGTCTAAACCTAGACTAAACCAGGACTGACCTTGCACTGACTGAGGATGACGATTCCTGAGTTCTTGTAGTTTTTCTTCTTCACTTTATATTTGTGGTTGATGCACGGCCACTGCACCTGGAACCAACACTACAGAATGAGCCAGATGCCCTCCCTGTGTGTCAGATGCCCTCCCCGTGTGTCAGATGCCCTCCCTGTGTGTCAGATGCCCTCCCTGTGTGTCAGATGCCCTCCCCGTGTGTCAGATGCCGTCCCCCGTGTGTCAGATGCCCTGAGCTCATTTAGCAGCACAAGTGCATTGTGGGAGTCAGAGTTCATAATGAGTCCTCCGGGACACACAGCCACACAAAACAGCTCCAGTCCTGGTCCGGTCCTGATCCTGTCCTGGTGTAGTCCTGGTTTAGTCCTGGTTTAGACCTGGTTTAGTCCTGGTCTAGTCCTGGTTTGGTCCAGTTCTGTCAGGATTATTCATAGTACAGACTCAGAGTGTCTCCAGGGACCTCAGTGAGTCTCATTGTGTTCACAAACCAGGACTAAACCAGGACTAAACCAGAACTAAACCAGGACTAAACCAAGACTAAACCAAAACTAAACCAGGTCTAAACCAGGACTAAACCAAGACTAAACCAGGTCTAAACCAGGACTAAACCAGGACTAAACCAGGTCTAAACCAGGACTAAACCAGGATTAACCAGGTCTGAACCAGGACTAAACCAGGACTGAACCAGGTCTAAACCAGGACTAAACCAGGCCTAAACCAAAACTAAACCAGGACTGAACCAGGACTAAACCAGAACAAAACCAGGACTGAACCAGGACTAAACCAGAACTAAACCAGGTCTAAACCAGGACTGAATTAGGACTGAACCAGGAGTAAACTAGAACTACACCAGGACTAAACCAGGACCAGGACTAAAGAAGAAGAAGTGACTTTATTGATCTCACACTGGAGAAATTCATATATATATATATACTTAGGAGCAGTGGGCAGCACACATTAGGGCGCCCGGGGACCATCTCCATGATCTTCTTGCTTCGGTTTGGTCAGGACCTAAGCTGGAGGTACCTATGGTGCATGTTTTGGGTTGATGGGGGAAACCGGAGTGCCCGGAGGAAACCCACCCAGACACGGGGAGAACATGCAAACTCCACACAGAAAGGCCCAGGCGACCCGGGGATCAAACCCAGACCA
>JAVJIX010000047.1:4457500-4537500 GCA_036785185.1 Paratrypauchen microcephalus | reverse complement strand
GTCCCATCTGGACTCAATGACTTCAGTTGCTCTGATGTCTCATGTCATGAAAGTGTTTGAGGGACCCTGGTGGCTCTATCCCTGGACCCTCTACAGTTTCCCTCTCAGGCTCACATGAGCGTGGAGGATGCTGTAATCTATCTTCTTTAGCAGGCTCACTCACACCTGGACAGTGTTAAGCTCTGTGAGAATATTGTTCTTTGATTTCTCCTGCGCCTTTAATACAATCCAGCCCTCTCTGATGGGTGAGAAGCTGCTCAGGATGAGTGTCAGCTCCTCCACTGTCTCCTGGATTACTGATTCCCTGTCAGGCAGGCCTCAGTACGTGCGATTGGGGACCACCCTGTCCGACACTGTGGTCAGTAATGTAGGATCCCCCCGGGTACAGTCCTGTCTCTGTTCCTGTTCATTCTGTACTCTGATTTCCAGTACAGCTCAGGGTCCATCTGCAGAAGTTCTCTGATGACTCTGCAGTGGTAGGGTCCATCTGCAGAAGTTCTCTGATGACTCTGCGGTGGTAGGGTGTATCAGGGATGGACAGGAGATGGAGTACAGGACACCGATGGCAAATTTTGTGGAGTGGTCCCAGACAAACCATCTGCTCCTGAATATTGACAAGACCAAGGAACTGGTGATTGACTTCAGGAGAAAGAAGACCCCAGTGGAGCCCATCACCATCCAGGGCCATGATGTGGAGATTGTGGACTGCTACAAGTACCTCGGCATCCATGTGGACAACAGGCTGGACTGGAGGACAACTGTAATGCTGTCTACAAGAAGAGCATGAGCAGACTCTACTTCCTGAGGAAGCTCAGGGTCTTTCAGTGTGTGCAGTAGGTTACTGGAGATCTTCTACCAGTCTGTGGAGACCAGCACCCTGGATTTCGCTGTGGTTCTGCTGTAGGAGCATCACCAGTAAAAGGGACATCGGATAGATTGACAAACTGATCCATAAAGCTGGACACATGATTGGCTGTGAGCTGGAGACATTTGTCACAGTGAAGGACAGGAGGACATTGGACAAACTGTTCTCCATCATGGACACTCCTGCTCACCCACTGCACCAGACCATAGAGAGACAGATAATACTCCCTACAACTGTATATAGCTGGGATTGGATATTTTCATATTTTTCTATTTTATTCTGATTTGTACATATACGCTTATTATTTTTTATTTTTATAACTATGTCTCAGACTCGGCCTCTTGTTCTTTTTTTTTGCTATTCCATCCCATCATCATTTTTGTTCCCCTCTGTTATTTTATATTTGATGAGTGAGCTACTGTACCCAAATAATTTCCCTTGTGGATCAATAAAGTTTGTCTAAGTGTGAATCTGAGTGTGTGAGTGTGTGTCTCACCTCGGTGCGGTAAACCAGCTGCAATGTGGCGTCGTCATTGATTCGGTAAATCTCCAGAAAAGGGTCCGACTTTGTGAAAAAGTCCTGAAACACACGACATCACAGAATCACCACTTGAACTGTAAGAACTGTGTATGTGTGTTTGTTTCTCACTTTGTCGTCCAGTTTTCGGGCGCTGAAGGACAGCTCAATGTAATCGTCATTTCCCGTCAGCTCCTCTGCAGAAATCTGCAACACCACAAACCTGTTTAGTCCCGGGTTCTTCCTGGTGTAAACATGGTTCACAATGTGTTTGGATTGGTCTCACACACACACACACACACAGGAAGTGTGTGTCATATTTCTTGTGTTGGATGTTGTCGTGTAAATTGATCCTCGTCTGAATCTCTGTTTCCTTCAGAATGTTATTGATTTTGAGGAAAGATTTCAGCCTAGATGAAAGGCATAAGGGACAGTAGCGGCAGTGCTGTAGTACAGTATTGTAGTAGTAGAAGTAGTTGTTATAGTAGTAGTAGTGTGTAGAATCCCTCAGTCGTCCAGGTAGTACCAAAGGCAAAAGGAAAAATTCAATTTGTCAATTGGACAAAAGTTTATTTGTTCAAATCCGTTTCTCAGCTCATCCAAGCTGCTTCTTCAGTTCTGGTCAGACGCTGGTGGACATTGCCTATATCTGCCTGAAGGGGGCGCTAACTACAATGAAATGACTGAGACTACCACACTTACTTGTTTACAGTTTGTGTTAGTTAGGTGGGCCTATGAGATCTGCAGTGAGAGTGGAGTGTGGGTCTTGTTAGCAGAACCATTCAGGGCCATAATGGGTGTTTTTACCCCTCTGGACCTGGCCTGCTGCCCTATTGTTTTCTTTGTTTGTTTTTATTTAGGTTTGAGGATAGAATTATAGATGGGAGACAAATGATGTCTGAGACCTCTATTTCTGTTCAAGGAAGGATTCTCTTTCTTGGCAAAAATAGCCTCTTTAACTCCGCTCTCAAACCAGTTCTTTTCTCTGGCCAAGATCTGTACCTCACTGTCCTCAAAGGAGTGGCCCGTGGCTTTTAGGTGGAGACGTATGGCAGACTGAGGTCCTTTTAGGTGGAGATGTACGGCAGACTGAGGTCCTTTTAGGTGGAGATATATGGCAGACTGAGGTCCTTTTAGGTGGAGATGTATGGGAAACTGTGGTCCTTTTAGGTGGAGATGAATGGCAGACTGAGGTGGAATGGAATGGAACCTTTATTTGTCATTGTAAACAACGAAAAGACTTGGAAATGGACGGGTCCATGGACCTTAAAGCAGCCGACATGGGGTGCTAACGTCTCCCTCTCTCTTCAGTGATACAAGAACAAAAACAGAATAGGAATGCAATACAATCAATAACAATAGACAAAGACATAACACAGTGGAGTAGTTTACACAAGGAATCTTTTGTTTTCAATTCACGTGCAGCAGACAGTCAAAAACAAAGGAAGATAATTGCCAAGGGGGAGAATGAACATAATCAATACATTTTAACTTTAGAACTCAGGTGAATGGACAATTAGTCAGAAACCTGATACCGCAAGGCCTCCCAACCTTCAAGTCACCATGCAGCATTTTGACATAGTAGTAGTAGCAGTAGTAGTAGTAGTAGTAGTAGTAGTAGCAGCAGCAGTAGTAGTAGTAGTAGTAGCAGTAGTAGTAGCAGTAGTAGTAGTACAGACCGTGATGATGGTCTTGCTCACAGTTCCTCCGGGGCGGAGCAGGGCCTTGGACACTTTCCTCTGAGAGATGATCTGGAATATTTGCATAAATTAGCATATTTATATTTGATTGATAGATTTATACATATTTATACATTTACATGCGTATTCACTTTTTGTTAAAGGTTTTGTCTCTGAGTGAGAATCACCACAGCTCCAAATGAAGCTCATCCAGGCCAGAAGTTAAAGTGGCTAATCTGGAGCCACAGCAACCAAAGAGCCAATCACCCTGCCAAACCTCATAGCTGGTTTGGCAGGGTGCGGGCACTTAGCAACGCTGTCAATCAAACCTGTTGCTAACACTAACGGAACCCCATCCACCAGAGGGGTATTCCACGAACGCGGCTAAGCGCAAAGCCCGGCTTTATTCGACATTCCGCGCAAGTTTTAGTGAGAGTTCAGTTCCATGACTCTTGCTAACATTAGTCCCAGCTGAGTTACTGCGGCAACATGGTCCTCAGAGCTAGCCTGGTACCAGGCAGGCTAAAGACGAAGCTTAAACAGGCCGTGTCGCAGAGAATATGTACCGGAAGTAAACACAGTGTCAAAAAAAAGTTCTGCACACCTCCCGCATGATTATCTGTGTTGTCCGAAAACAATATCAACCTCCTGATATTGATTCCTCTTACTGATGTATTCATGCGCAAGTCAATTTTGTGTTACATTTTCACAAATTTACATTTGCCACACATTACACAAATGTGAATTAATTTAACGAACAATTCATCATATCATCATAGAACTTATATCAGCTGGGCCTAATATCACTCTCACTTGACGACATTGACACTTTATATTTTATGTGACATCTCTATCAAAGAATACAGTTAAAGGTAAACCTACTTTTAAAACAAAATGTAGCCAAATAACAGGCACACTCCATGATGCAACATTTCAATGATTCAACAAATTTGCTTCAGAGATGCTGTGCAAGCCTCTTTAATGAAATCCTATTTATCAATTTCCATCAATAGGCATAAAACAATAAAAGACATTATGTATGACATTCTGGTGTGAGGTCACTGCTGGAGGACTGCTGAGGGTCCAAGTGTACGCCATCTTCAGTAACTAGAACACAAGCATACTATTAAAATACACAAATGCTTGGATCACAGCTGAGTCAAGCATTAGCCTAGAGAATACCTTGAATATACTCTTCACAAGAACTCGCAGGAAGGATCTTTGATGGGCTCCCTCCTTCAATTACCTCCACCAGTGGGCGACCCCGGTTTAGGGCCAGTGCCACCTCCTCTGCAGGTGAAAGGTTTTGAGGGGGGGCTCCCACCTCCTGTGGCTTGGTAGCTTCATTTTAAATTAAATTAAGGTACCATTCCAACAGTATTACTAAATTCACTGAATAATAATATTAATATTAGCCTACTTACCACTTTATGCTTTGTCTTCACCTGTAAAACAGTCCTCTTTACATTATTCCTGCTCAAAGACAAGATTTAACAATTTAACATATTAGTTGGTGCAAATACTTTTACACAGTAAAAAAACTGACAAGACTGCTCTACAAATATGAATATAAACATTTTATGACATCAACTGCTGTCCTTGGGTATCAATCTCAGGTAGCGAGCCCTCTCCCCCACGGACCTGTCTCGATACAGACGGTAAAAACATACTTAAAAAACTCAAAATTCAGCACCGTTATAGAACTTAACTTATGCATTTAAGCAGTCGGCGATCTTCTGCCACTCCATGTCTCTCGCCGTGGTTATTGCAAGTGCATTGTAGAGTTCCAAAAGCAACTTTTGTTCTGATGCGCTGAAATAATGGCCCGAATCTTCAACATGATCGTGTTTTCAACGTCGTTTGTTCTGGGCTTCTTACGTCCCCCATGCACACACCTAGGCCAGGACTGGATAGGCCTGGCTGAAGTTAGCGCCGCTGAGGCGCAGCTAATCTGCGTTAGTGGAACGACGTCACGCTTTAGTCTAAGTTGCCACTTTTTCAGGCGAGGCTTAAACCACTTAGGCGCTGCTATGTTTAGCGACGTTCATGGAATACCCCCCAGGACTATAGGACCCATACTCCAGTTGATATCCACAGTGGGGTCGGTGTTGTTGTTGTTCGTGTGTTGTTTGTGTTGTTAGTGTGTTGCTTTTGTTCTGTTGTGTTGTTGATGGGTTTTGTTGTGTTTGTGTTGTGTTGTTGGTGTGTTGTGGTGGTGTGTTGTTGTTGTGTGTGTCTTGTGTTGTTGTTGTTGCTGCTGTGTTGTTGTTGTGTTGTTGTTGTGTTGTTGTTTTTGTTGTGTTGTTGTTGTGTTGTTGTTGTGTTGTTTTTGTTGTGTTGTTGTTGCGTTGTTGGTGTGGTGTTGTTGTGTTGTTTGTGTATTGTGTTGTCATTGTGTTGTTTTTGTGTTGTTATTGTTGTTGTTATGTTGTTGGTGTGTGGTTGTTCTTGTTGTTGTTTTTGTGTTGTTCTTGCTGTTGTTGTAGTAGTATTGTTGTTGTTATGTTATTGTTGTTGTGTTGTGTTGGTGTGTTGTTGCTGTTAGTGTGTGGTGGTGTTGTTGTTGTGTTGTTGTTGTTGGTGTGTTGTGGTTCTTGTTGTTGTTGTGCTGTGTTGTTGTTGTGTTGTTGGTGTGTTGTGTTGTTGGTGTGTTGTTTGTGTTGTTAGTGTGTTGCTTTTGTTCTGTTGTGTTGTTGATGGGTTTTGTTGTGTTTGTGTTGTGTTGTTGGTGTGTTGTGGTGGTGTGTTGTTGTTGTGTGTGTCTTGTGTTGTTGTTGCTGCTGTGTTGTTGTTGTGTTGTTGTTTTTGTTGTGTTGTTGTTGTGTTGTTTTTGTTGTGTTGTTGTTGCGTTGTTGGTGTGGTGTTGTTGTGTTGTTTGTGTATTGTGTTGTCATTGTGTTGTTTTTGTGTTGTTATTGTTGTTGTTATGTTGTTGGTGTGTGGTTGTTCTTGTTGTTGTTTTTGTGTTGTTCTTGCTGTTGTTGTAGTAGTATTGTTGTTGTTATGTTATTGTTGTTGTGTTGTGTTGGTGTGTTGTTGCTGTTAGTGTGTGGTGTTGTTGTTGTTGTGTTGTTGTTGTTGGTGTGTTGTGGTTCTTGTTGTTGTTGTGCTGTGTTGTTGTTGTGTTGTTGGTGTGTTGTGTTGTTGTTGTGTTGTTGGTGTGTTGGGTTGTTGGTGTGTTGTTGTTGTGTTGTTGTTGGTGTGTTGTGGTTCTTGTTGTTGTTGGTGTGTTGTTGTTGTGTTGTTGTGTTGTGGTGTTGTGGTGTTGGTGCAGACAGGGGGACCTGAGGCTCTGTCTGAAATTCTGATCTAATCTGAATATTCATGAATATTCATGAGGTCATTAACAAGAGAAAGAGGGAGGGGTGGTGCACATCACCTTTTATTTACACACAATCGGTCTCAGTCCCGGTCTGGTCCCGGTCTGGTCTCGGTCCCGGTCTCGGGTCGTTTTCACACCTGTCTTGTTTGGTTCGTTTAAAACGAACCAGAGTTCGGGGGGGGATTTTAACGGATTCATGTAAGAGTCTGGTTAATGCACCGGGCCCGCGTCTCACCGCGGCTCACCATGGGCAGTTCGTCTCTGGGCCGCGCGTATTCCGCGCGTAAGCCGTCGGGGGGGACACGTTACGCACAGACGGAGACACCGGGACCGGAGTCGGTGCGTCTCAGAGGAGACGTGGCACCGGGACTGAGGCTCAGGACGTGCCCGGGGGACGGCGCGTCTGCTCCGGCCTCCGCTCGGACCACACGGTCGGGAGCAGACGCGCTGAAAACGCGCGGAGCCTGCATAAACTAAGCCACACAGACCGATTTTCTGGGCACAAAAAAAAAAAAAAAGAAAGAAATCAGCGTGAGAAATGCGTGGCGTGTGAGCGTGTTAACACGTCGAATTGCGTGTGTCACACTCTCAATGCGTGAGACTTGAGAGCCCTGCAAGTTGGCTTTTTGTACTTAACGAGCTCCCGTCGTATGTCGAGCATTATGGGAAACCGAGGCTGGCAAAATTAAACGAAACGAAACAAAACTAAACTTACGAGGCTTACTTACGTTTTGAGTGAAGAGCAAGAGTCACAACTTGATGCGCGCATGAGCGCTGTCCTCCGTAGCTGTCTCGCCCTGTGTCTTCGACGTTTGGAAATTGATTGTAAAATAGTGTAAACCTCACGATGCTGCTCAAACATTTGTGAGAACTGCAAAAACTGAGCAAACCATATCGCTAAGGCTAGATTAAAAACAGCACGTAACACCGTTATTCTCCTCCTTCCGCGTTTGGACACGGCTCATTTTTGTCCAATGGCTGAGCGACCTCAGCACACGTGCTTTTGTTTATAGATGTTAGTTCACTTGGGGAAAAACTGCAGTGTGAAAGCGAACCGCACCAAAAAAAAAAAAAAAAAAATTTGGTCCGGACCAAAGCAAGTGAACTATCGGACTTTCCTGGTGTGAAAACGACCTCGGTCCTGGTCTCGGTCCTGGTCTCGGTCCTGGTCTCGGTCCTGGTCTCGGTCCTGGTCTCGGTCCTGGTCTCGGTCCCGGTCTGGTCCCGGTCTGGTCTCGGTCCCGGTCTCGGTCCTGGTCTCGGTCCTGGTCTCGGTCCTGGTCTCGGTCCTGGTCTCGATCCTGGTCTCGGTCCCGGTCTGGTCTCAGTCCCGATCTTGGTCCTAGTCTGGTCCAGGTCTGGTCCCGGTCTGGACTTGCCTGAGCCAGGGTGCACTCCACAGACCCGAGGAAGTCTGAGTCGTGAGGTCCAAACACGTCGAAGAGGTCGAAGCGCAGCCTCTGGACCTCCTCGAAGAAGAAGTCCAGGGTGAAGACCTTCGAGAAGGACGGGTTCATGGAGGTCTGGACCACCTCAGACCGGTCCACCTGCAAGAGACCAGAACCGGGTCAGAACCAGGTCAGAACCGGGTTAGAACCAGGCCAGAACTGGGTCAGAACCAGGTCAGAACTGGATCAGAACCAGGTCAGAGCCGGAAAGTTTGCTGTTTGAGTCTGCATGTTCTCCCTGTATCTGTGGAGTCTGCATGTTCTCCCTGTATCTGTGGAGTCTGCATGTTCTCCCTGTATCTGTGGAGTCTGCATGTTCTCTGTGTCTGTGGAGTCTGCATGTTCTCCCTGTATCTGTTTGAGTCTGCATGTTCTCCCTGTATCTGTGGAGTCTGCATGTTCTCCCTGTATCTGTGGAGTCTGCATGTTCTCCCTGTGTCTGTGGAGTCTGCATGTTCTCTCTGTGTCTGTGGAGTCTGCATGTTCTCCCTGTATCTGTGGAGTCTGCATGTTCTCCCTGTATCTGTGGAGTCTGCATGTTCTCCCTGTGTCTGTGGAGTCTGCATGTTCTCTCTGTGTCTGTGGAGTCTGCATGTTCTCCCTGTATCTGTGGAGTCTGCATGTTCTCCCTGTATCTGTGGAGTCTGCATGTTCTCCCTGTGTCTGTGGAGTCTGCATGTTCTCTCTGTGTCTGTGGAGTCTGCATGTTCTCCCTGTATCTGTGGAGTCTGCATGTTCTCTCTGTGTCTGTGGAGTCTGCATGTTCTCCCTGTATCTGTGGAGTCTGCATGTTCTCCCTGTGTCTGTGGAGTCTGCATGTTCTCTCTGTGTCTGTGGAGTCTGCATGTTCTCCCTGTATCTGTGGAGTCTGCATGTTCTCCCTGTGTCTGTGGAGTCTGCATGTTCTCTCTTTGTCTGTGGAGTCTGCATGTTCTCTCTGTGTCTGTGGAGTCTGCATGTTCTCCCTGTATCTGTGGAGTCTGCATGTTCTCCCTGTGTCTGTGGAGTCTGCATGTTCTCTCTTTGTCGAGTCTGCATGTTCTCTCTTTGTCTGTGGAGTCTGCATGTTCTCTCTGTGTCTGTGGAGTCTGCATGTTCTCTCTGTGTCTGTGGAGTCTGCATGTTCTCCCTGTGTCTGTGGAGTCTGCATGTTCTCTCTGTGTCTGTGGAGTCTGCATGTTCTCTCTGTCTCCGTGTGGAGTCTGCATGTTCTCTCTGTGTCTGTGGAGTCTGCATGTTCTCTCTGTGTCTGTGGAGTTTGCATGTTCTCCCTGTGGACTATCCTGGTGAAAAAAGGTCAATAAATAAAATAAAATGAGAAAATGAAACCACACCCACTGTGACACAGAACACTTTAGTCCTGGTTTAGTCCAAGTTTAGACCTGGTTTAGACCTGGTTTAATCCTGGTTTAGACCTGGTTTAGACCTGGTTTAGTCCTGGTTCTGTCCTGGTTTATTCCTGGTTTAGTCCTGGTTTAGTCCTGGTTTAGACCTGGTTTAGTCCTGGTTCCGTCCTGGTTTATTCCTGGTTTAGTCTTGGTTTAGTCCTGGTTTAGACCTGGTTTAGGCCTGGTTTAGTCCTGGTTTAGACCTGGTTCAGTCCTGGTTTAGACCTGGTTTATCCCTGGTTTAGACCTGGTTTAGTCCTGGTTTAGTCCTGGTTTAGACCTGGTTTAGTCCTGGTTTAGACTTGGTTTAGACCTCATTTAGTCCTAGTTTAGACCTGGTTCAATCCTGGTTTAGACCTGGTTTAGCCCTGGTTTAGAGCTGATTTAGACCTGGTTTAGTCCTGGTTTAGTCCTGGTTTAGACCTGGTTTAGACCTGGTTTAGTCCTGGTTTAGACCTGGTTTAGTCCTGGTTTAGTCCTGGTTTAGACTTGGTTTAGTCCTGGTTCGATCCTGGTTTATTCCTGGTTTAGTCCTTTCGTCTGAATAAACATGTTGGATCAGCGCCCTGTCACCAGGAGGTTGTGGGTTCGACTCCTCGTGTCAGGTCCATTTGCATCAGGACTAAAAATAAAACGACTCAGAGTAAAAGTGGAGCAGACAGACCCACCCCTCCGTCCGCTCTCTCCATTCTCCCCTCTGCTCTCCATCCTCCTCTTTTCTCTCTCCTCTCTCTGTCGCTCTTTCCCCCTCCCTTTTTCCTCTCTTTTTTCCTCTCTTTTTTCTCTCCTACCCCCTGCTCTCTCTTTCTCTCCCTCCTTCCTCTCCTCCTCTTTCCTCCTCCCTCTGTGATTGAAGGAGACACAGAAATCAAGAATCAGAAATGAGGTGCTGCAAACAGTCTGGACTAAACCAGTACGTAACCAGGTCCAAACCAGGTCTAAACCAGGTCTAAACCAGTTCTAAACCAGAACTAAACCAGTCCTGGTCTAGTCCAGGTCTAGTCCAGACCTGGACCTGGTCTGGTCTCAGGTCCTGGTCCTGGTCCCAGTCCCAATCTGGTCCAGGTCTCACCTCGGTCCAGTGTCCATGGGTCTTCATGTTGAGGGCCAGACAGGGGTCTGGTCTCTGGTCTCTGGTCCTGGTCCTGATCTGGTCTCTGGTCCTGGTCCTCATCCTGGTCTCTGGTCCAGGTCCTGGTCTGGTTTCTGGTCTGGTCTCTGGTCTTGTCTCTGGTCCAGGTCCTGGTCCTGGTCCTGGACTCTGGTCCAGGTCTTGGTCTCTGGTCCTGGTCTCTGGTCTGGTCTCTGGTCTGGTCTCTGTTCTCTGGTCTCTAGTCTCTGGACTCTGGTCCAGGTCTTGGTCTCTGGCCTGGTCTCTAGTCTCTGGTCCTGGTCTCTGGTCTCTGGTCTCTGGTCTCTGGTCTCTGGTCTCTGGTCTCTGGTCCAGGTCCTGGTCTCTGGTCCAGGTCTGGTCTCTTGTCTCTGGTCTCTGGTCTGGTCTCTGGTTTGGTCTGTGGTCTGGTTTCTGGTCTGGTCTCTAGTCTCTAGTGTCTGGACTCTGGTCTAGGTCCTAGTCTCTGGTCTGGTCCCTGGTCTCTAGTCTCTAGTTTCTGGTCTCTTGTCCAGGTCCTGGTCTCTGGTCCTGGTCTCTAGTCTCTAGTGTATGTACTCTGGACTCTGGTCGAGGTCCTAGTCTCTGGTCTGGTCTCTGGTCCCAGTCCCGGTCCAAGTCCAGTCTCTGGTCTCACCTCGGTCCAGTGTCCGCGGGTCTTCATGTTAAGGACCACGCAGGGGTCTGGTTTGGTCCTGGGGTCTCGGTCGGGGATGCCTTTACATGTGACGCGCAGCTCCACTTTGGCGAGACACGCCCCCTCCAGCAGCCCCAGCGAATGAGCTTCCAGCATGTCGGCCATCCGGGGGGAGGGGCTACAGTCGTCCAGGTCGATGGCGCGAGGCGACGAGCTGCTGTCTGTGCCGGTCAGCCACAAGAGGAGAGGTCACCAACAACAGGACTGAACAAGGACTAAACCAAGTCTAAGTCAGGACTGAACCAGGTCTAAACCAGGACTGAACCAGGTCTAAACCAGGTCTAAACCAGGTCTAAACCAGGTCTAAACCAGCACTGAACCAGGTCTAGACCAGGTCTAAACCAGGTGTAAACCAGGTCTAAACCTGGACTAAACCAGGTCTAAACCAGAACTGAAACAGGTCTAAACCAGGTCTAAACCAGGACTGAACCAGGTCTAGACTAGGTTTAAACCAGGTGTAAACCAGGTCTACACCTGGACTAAAGCAGGTCTAAACCAGGACTGAACCAGGTCTAAACCAGATCTAAACCAGGTCTAAACCAGGTCTAACCCAGGGACTGAACCAGGTCTAAACCAGGACTAAACCAGGACTAAACCAGGACTAAGCAAGGTTTCAACCAGGACTAAACAAGGACTGAACCAGGTCTAAACTAGGACTAAACCAGGTCTAAACCAGGACTAAACCAGGACTGAACCAGGTCTAATCCAGGACTAAACCAGGTCTAAACCAGGACTAAACCAGGACTAAACCAGGACTAAACCAGGACTAAACCAGGACTAAGCAAGGTTTCAACCAGGACTAAACAAGGACTGAACCAGGTCTAAACTAGGACTAAACCAGGTCTAAACCAGGACTAAACCAGGACTGAACCAGGTCTAAACCAGGACTGAACCAGGTCTAAACCAGGACTAAACCAGGTCTAAACCAGGACTAAACCAGGTCTAAACCAGGACTGAACCAGGTGTAAACCAGGTCTAAATCAAGATTAAACCAGTTCTAAATCAGGACTGAACCAGGTCTAGACCAGGTCTAAACCAGGTATAAACCAGGTCTAAATTAGGACTGAACCAGGTCTAAACCAAGACTGAACCAGGTCTAAACCAGGAGTGAACCAGGTCTAAACCAGGTCTAAACCAGCACTGAACCAGGTCTAAACCAGGACTGAACCAGGTCTAAACCAGGTCTAAACCAGCACTGAACCAGGACTAAACCAGGACTGAACCAGATCTAAACCAGATATAAACCAGGACTGAACCAGGTCTAAACCAGGTGTAAACCAGGACTGAACCAGGTCTAAACCAGGACTGAACCAAAACTGAACCAGGTCTAAACCAGGTCTTAACCAGGTGTAAACCAGGTCTAAACCAAGATTAAGCCAGGTCTAAACCAGGACTAAACCAGGTCTAAACCAGGTGTAAACCAGGACTGAACCAGGTCTAAAGCAGGACTAAACCAGGACTGAACCAGGTCTAAACCAGGTCTAAACCAGGTCTAAACCAGGACTGAACCAGGACTAAACCAGGTCTAAACCAGGACTAAAAAAGGACTGAACCAGGTCTAAACCAGGACTAAACCAGGTCTAAACCAGGACTAAACCAAGACTGAACCAGGTCTAATCCAGGACTAAACCAGGTCTAAACCAAGTCTAAATCAGGACTGAACCAGGTCTAAACGAGGACTGAACCAGGCCTAAACCAGGTCTAAATCTGGACTGAACCAGGTTTAAACCAGGACTGAACCAGGTCTAAACCAGGACTGAACCAGGCCTAAACCAGGACTAAACCAGGTGTAAACCAGGTGTAAACCAGGACTGAACCAGGTCTAAACCAGGACTGAACCAGGTCTAAACCAGGAGTGAACCAGGTCTAAACCAGGTCTAAACCAGCACTGAACCAGGTCTAAACCAGGACTGAACCAGGTCTAAACCAGGTCTAAACCAGCACTGAACCAGGACTAAACCAGGACTGAACCAGATCTAAACCAGATATAAACCAGGACTGAACCAGGTCTAAACCAGGTGTAAACCAGGACTGAACCAGGTCTAAACCAGGACTGAACCAGGCCTAAACCAGGTCTTAACCAGGTGTAAACCAGGTCTAAACCAGGATTAAGCCAGGTCTAAACCAGGACTAAACCAGGTCTAAACCAGGTGTAAACCAGGACTGAACCAGGTCTAAAGCAGGACTAAACCAGGACTGAACCAGGTCTAAACCAGGTCTAAACCAGGTCTAAACCAGGACTAAAAAAGGACTGAACCAGGTCTAAACCAGGACTAAACCAGGTCTAAACCAGGACTAAACCAGGACTGAACCAGGTCTAATCCAGGACCAAACCAGGTCTAAACCAAGTCTAAACCAGGTCTAAACCAGATATAAACCAGGACTGAACCAGGTCTAAACCAGGTGTAAACCAGGACTGAACCAGGTCTAAACCAGGACTGAACCAGAACTGAACCAGGTCTAAACCAGGTCTAAACCAGGTGTAAACCAGGTCTAAACCAGGATTAAGCCAGGTCTAAACCAGGTATAAACCAGGACTGAACCAGGTCTAAACCAGGTGTAAACCAGGACTGAATAAGGTCTAAACCAGGACTAAACCAGGACTAATCCACGTCTAAACCAGGTCTAAACCAGGTCTAAACCAGGACTGAACCAGGTCCAAACCAGGACTAAACCAGGACTGAACCAGGGCTAAACCAGGACCAAACCAGTACTAAACCAGGACTGAACCATGACTGAATCAGGTCTAAGCCAGGTCTAAACCAGGACTGAACCAGGTCTAAACCAGGACTAAACCAGGACTACACCAGGTCTAAACCAGGTCTAAACCAGGGCTCACCCAGGACTGAAACAGGACTAAACCAGGTCTAAACCAGGTATAACCCAGGACTGAACCAGGTCTAAACCAGGTTTAAAGCAGGACTGAGCCAGATCTAAACCAGGACTAAACCAGGCCTAAACCAGGACTAAACCAGGACTAAACCAGGACTAAACCAGGTCTAAACCAGGACTAAAAAAGGACTGAGCCAGGTCTAAACCAGGACTAAACCAGGACTAAACCAGGACTGAACCAGGTCTAATCCAGGACTAAACCAGGTCTAAACCAAGTCTAAATCAGGACTGAACCAGGTCTAAACCAGGACTGAACCAGGCCTAAACCAGGTCTAAATCTGGACTGAACCAGGTTTAAACCAGGACTGAACCAGGCCTAAACCAGGTCTAAATCTGGACTGAACCAGGTTTAAACCAGGACTGAACCAGGTCTAAACCAGGACTGAATCAGGCCTAAACCAGGACTAAACCAGGTCTAAACCAGGTGTAAACCAGGACTGAACCAGGTCTAAACCAGGACTGAACCAGGTGTAAACCAGGTCTAAATCAAGATTAAACCAGGTCTAAATCAGGACTGAACCAGGTCTAAACCAGGTCTAAACCAGCACTGAACCAGGACTAAACCAGGACTGAACCAGGTCTAAACCAGATATAAACCAGGACTGAACCAGGTCTAAACCAGGTGTAAACCAGGACTGAACCAGGTCTAAACCAGGACTGAACCAGAACTGAACCAGGTCTAAACCAGGTCTTAACCAGGTGTAAACCAGGTCTAAACCAGGATTAAGCCAGGTCTAAACCAGGTATAAACCAGGACTGAACCAGGTCTAAACCAGGTGTAAACCAGGACTGAACAAGGTCTAAACCAGGACTAAACCAGGACTAATCCACGTCTAAACCAGGTCTAAACCAGGTCTAAACCAGGACTGAACCAGGTCCAAACCAGGACTAAACCAGGACTGAACCAAGGCTAAACCAGGACCAAATCAGTACTAAACCAGGACTGAACCATGACTGAATCAGGTCTAAGCCAGGTCTAAACCAGGACTGAACCAGGTCTAAACCAGGACTAAACCAGGACTACACCAGGTCTAAGCCAGGGCTCACCCAGGACTGAAACAGGACTAAACCAGGTCTAAACCAGGTCTAACCCAGGACTGAACCAGGTCTAAACCAGGTTTAAAGCAGGACTGAGCCAGATCTAAACCAGGACTAAACCAGGACTAAACCAGCCCTAAACCAGGTCTAAACCAGGTCTAAACAAGGTCTAAACCAGGAATGAACCAGGTCTAAACCAGGACTAAACCAGGACTGAACCAGGTCTAAACCAGGTCTAAACCAAGACTGAACCAGGACTAAATCAGGTCTAAACCAGGACTAAACCAGGTCTAAACTAGGACTAAACCAGGTCTGAACCAGGACTGAGCCAGTTCTAAACCAGGACTAAACCAGGTCTAAACTAGGACTAAACCAGGTCTGAACCAGGACTGAACCAGTTCTAAACCAGGACTAAACCCGGTCTAAGCCAGGACTAAACCAGGTCTAAACAACCAGGTCTAAACTAGGACTGAACCAGGTCTAAACCAGGATTGAACCAGGTCTAAACCAGGTCTAAACCAGAACTGAACCAGGTCTAGACCAGGTCTTAACCAGGTGTAAACCAGATATAAACCAGGATTAAGCCAGGTCTAAACCAAGACTGAACCAGGTCTAAACCAGGTATAAACCAGGACTGAACCAGGTCTAAACCAGGTGTAAACCAGGACTGAACCAGGCCTAAACCAGGACTAAACCAGAACCAAACCAGGACTAAACCAGGTGTAAACCAGGACTAAACCAGGTCTAAACCCAATCTAAATCAGGACTGAACCCGGTCTAAACCAGGTCTAAACCAGCACTGAACCAGGACTAAACCAGGACTGAACCAGATCTAAACCAGATATAAACCAGGACTGAACCAGGTCTAAACCAGGTGTAAACCAGGACTGAACCAGGTCTAAACCAGGACTGAACCAGGCCTAAACCAGGTCTTAACCAGGTGTAAACCAGGTCTAAACCAGGATTAATCCAGGTCTAAACCAGGATTAATCCAGGTCTAAACCAGGTGTAAACCAGGACTGAACCAGGTCTAAAGCAGGACTAAACCAGGACTGAACCAGGTCTAAACCAGGTGTAAACCAGGACTGAACAAGGTCTAAACCAGGACTAAACCAGGACTAATCCACGTCTAAACCAGGTCTAAACCAGGACTAAACCAGGACTGAACCAGGTCTAATCCAGGACCAAACCAGGTCTAAACCAAGTCTAAACCAGGTCTAAACCAGATATAAACCAGGACTGAACCAGGTCTAAACCAGGTGTAAACCAGGACTGAACCAGGTCTAAACCAGGACTGAACCAGAACTGAACCAAGTCTAAACCAGGTCTAAACCAGGTGTAAACCAGGTCTAAACCAGGATTAAGCCAGGTCTAAACCAGGTATAAACCAGGACTGAACCAGGTCTAAACCAGGTGTAAACCAGGACTGAATAAGGTCTAAACCAGGACTAAACCAGGACTAATCCACGTCTAAACCAGGTCTAAACCAGGTCTAAACCAGGACTGAACCAGGTCCAAACCAGGACTAAACCAGGACTGAACCA
The DNA here is from genome assembly GCA_036785185.1 of Paratrypauchen microcephalus. Lineage (NCBI taxonomy): Eukaryota > Metazoa > Chordata > Actinopteri > Gobiiformes > Gobiidae > Paratrypauchen > Paratrypauchen microcephalus. The sequence goes on along the minus strand of JAVJIX010000047.1, from coordinate 4,520,999 downwards.
GGGCTAAACCAGGACCAAACCAGTACTAAACCAGGACTGAACCATGACTGAATCAGGTCTAAGCCAGGTCTAAACCAGGACTGAACCAGGTCTAAACCAGGACTAAACCAGGACTACACCAGGTCTAAACCAGGTCTAAACCAGGGCTCACCCAGGACTGAAACCAGGACTAAACCAGGTCTAAACCAGGTATAACCCAGGACTGAACCAGGTCTAAACCAGGTTTAAAGCAGGACTGAGCCAGATCTAAACCAGGACTAAACCAGGCCTAAACCAGGACTAAACCAGGACTAAACCAGGACTAAACCAGGTCTAAACCAGGACTAAAAAAGGACTGAGCCAGGTCTAAACCAGGACTAAACCAGGACTAAACCAGGACTGAACCAGGTCTAATCCAGGACTAAACCAGGTCTAAACCAAGTCTAAATCAGGACTGAACCAGGTCTAAACCAGGACTGAACCAGGCCTAAACCAGGTCTAAATCTGGACTGAACCAGGTTTAAACCAGGACTGAACCAGGCCTAAACCAGGTCTAAATCTGGACTGAACCAGGTTTAAACCAGGACTGAACCAGGTCTAAACCAGGACTGAATCAGGCCTAAACCAGGTCTAAACCAGGACTAAACCAGGACTACACCAGGTCTAAGCCAGGGCTCACCCAGGACTGAAACAGGACTAAACCAGGTCTAAACCAGGTCTAACCCAGGACTGAACCAGGTCTAAACCAGGTTTAAAGCAGGACTGAGCCAGATCTAAACCAGGACTAAACCAGGACTAAACCAGCCCTAAACCAGGTCTAAACCAGGTCTAAACAAGGTCTAAACCAGGAATGAACCAGGTCTAAACCAGGACTAAACCAGGACTGAACCAGGTCTAAACCAGGTCTAAACCAAGACTGAACCAGGACTAAATCAGGTCTAAACCAGGACTAAACCAGGTCTAAACTAGGACTAAACCAGGTCTGAACCAGGACTGAGCCAGTTCTAAACCAGGACTAAACCAGGTCTAAACTAGGACTAAACCAGGTCTGAACCAGGACTGAACCAGTTCTAAACCAGGACTAAACCCGGTCTAAGCCAGGACTAAACCAGGTCTAAACAACCAGGTCTAAACTAGGACTGAACCAGGTCTAAACCATGACTGAACCAGGTCTAAACCAGGATTGAACCAGGTCTAAACCAGAACTGAACCAGGTCTAGACCAGGTCTTAACCAGGTGTAAACCAGATATAAACCAGGATTAAGCCAGGTCTAAACCAAGACTGAACCAGGTCTAAACCAGGTGTAAACCAGGACTGAACCAGGCCTAAACCAGGACTAAACCAGAACCAAACCAGGACTAAACCAGGTGTAAACCAGGATTAAATCAGGTCTAAACCCAATCTAAATCAGGACTGAACCCGGTCTAAACCAGGACTAAACCAGGTCTAAACTAGGACTAAACCAGGTCTGAACCAGGACTGAACCAGTTCTAAACCAGGACTAAACCAGAACCAAACCAGGACTAAACCAGGTGTAAACCAGGACTAAACCAGGAATAAACCAGGTCTAAACCCAATCTAAATCAGGACTGAACCCGGTCTAAACCAGGACTAAACCAGGACTAAATCAGGTCTAAACCAGGACTAAACCAGGTCTAAACTAGGACTAAACCAGGTCTGAACCAGGACTGAACCAGTTCTAAACCAGGACTAAACCCGGTCTAAACCAGGACTAAACCAGGTCTAAACCAGGACTAAGCTAGGAATAAACCAGGTCTCAAATCGGACTAAACCAGGACTTAACCAGGAATAAACCAGAGGTTTAAGGGAGGAAGGGCATCTGGCACAGGGTCTGGTCTAAATCTGGACTTTGGTCTCAGGACTGAAACCAGAGCCGAGGAGGTAAAGTTCCACTCAATATATAATATCAGAATATCATATGATCAATACAATCAATATAATGAATATAATCAATACAAAACTCTGACCCTCTGACCATCCTCAGGGTTTGTCTGTATCAGATAAAGAACTTCAATTTTCTGCAAGACCTGATCCTCCTCCTCTCTGTCCCTCTCTTTTTGTCTCTCTCTCTCTCTGTCCCCCTTCTTTTTGTCTCTTTCTCTGTCCCCCTCTCTTTTTGTCTCTCTCTCTGTCCCCCTCTCTTTTTGTCTCTCTCTGTCCCCCCTCTCTTTTTGTCTCTCTCTCTGTCCCCCTCTCTTTTTGTCTCTCTTTCTCTCTGCCCCTTCTCTTTTTGTCTCTCTCTCTCTCTGCCCCCCTCTCTTTTTGTCTCGCTCTGCCCCCCTCTCTTTTTGTATCTGTCTCTGTCCCCCTCTCTTTTTGTCTCTCTCTCTGCCCCCTTCTCTTTTTGTCTCTCTCTCTGTCCCCCTCTCTTTTTGTCTCTCTCTCTGCCCCCCTCTCTTTTTGTCTCTCTCTCTCTCTGCCCCTTCTCTTTTTGTCTCTCACTCTCTCTGCCCCCCTCTCTTTTTGTCTCTCTCTGTCCCCCCTCTCTTTTTGTCTCTCTCTCTGCCCCCCTCTCTTTTTGTCTCTCTCTGCCCCCCTCTCTTTTTGTCTTTCTCTGTCCCCCTCTCTTTTTGTATCTCTCTCTGTCCCCCTCTCTTTTTGTCTCTCTCCTGCCCCCTTCTCTTTTTGTCTCTCTCTCTCTATCCCCCCTCATTTTTTGTCTCTCTCTCTGTCCCCCTCTCTTTTTGTCTCTCTCTCTCTGTCCCCCTCTCTTTTTGTCTCTCTCTGTCCCCCTCTCTTTTTGTCTCTCTCTCTGTCCCCCTCTCTATTTGTCTCTCTCTCTCTGTCCCCCTCTTTTTGTATCTCGCTGTCCCCCTCTCTATTTGTCTCTTTCTCTGTCCACCTCTCTTTTTGTCTCTCTCTCTGTGCCCCTCTCTTTTTGTCTCTCTCTGTCCCCCTCTCTTTTTGTATCTCTCTGTCCCCCTCTCTATTTGTCTCTTTCTCTGTCCACCTCTCTTTTTGTCTCTCTCTCTGCCCCCTCTCTTGTTGTATCTCTCTCTGTCCCCCTCTCTTTTTGTCTTTCTCTCTGCCCCCCTCTCTTTTTGTCTCTCTCTCTGTCCCCCTCTCTTTTTTTGTATCTCTCTATGTCCCCCTCTCGTTTTGTCTCTCTCTGCCCCCCTCTCTTTTTGTATCTCTCTCTCTGTCCCCCCTCTCTTTTTCTCTCTCTCTCTCTCTGTCCCCCTCTCTTTTTGTCTCTCTCTCTGCCCCCCTCTGTTTTTGTTTCTCTCTCTGCCCCCTCTCTTTTTGTCTCTCTCTCTGTCCCCCCTCTCTTTCTCTCTCTCTCTCTGTCCCCCTCTCTTTTTGTCTCTCTCTTTGTCCCCCCTCTCATTTTGTCTCTCTCTCTGTCCCCCTCTCTTTTTGTCTCTCTCTCTCTCTGTCCCCCTTCTCTTTTTGTCTCTCTCTGCCCCCCTCTTTTTGTCTCTCTCTCTGTCCCCCTCTCTTTTTGTATCTCTCTCTATCCTCCTCTCTTTTTGTCTTTCTCTCTGGCCCCCTCTTTTTGTCTCTCTCTCTGTCCCCCTCTCTTTTTGTCTCTCTCTCTGCCCCCTCTCTTTTTGTCTCTCTCTCTCTCTCTGTTCCCCTCTCTTTTTGTCTCTCTATCTCTCTGCCCCCCTCTCTTTTTCTCTCTCTCTCTGTCCCCCCTCTCTTGTCTCTCTCTCTGTCCCCCTCTCTTTTTGTCTCTCTCTCTCTGTTCCCCTCTCTTTTTGTCTCTCTCTCTCTCTCTGTCCCCCCTCTCTTGTCTCTCTCTCTGTCCCCCTCTCTTTTTGTCTCTCTCTCTGCCCCCTCTCTTTTTATCTCTCTATCTGTCTGTCCCCTTTTCTTTTTGGCTCTCTCTCTGTCCCCGCTCTCTTTTTGTCTCACTGTCTGCCCCCATCTCTTTTTCTCTCTCTCTGTTCTCCTTTCTTTATGTCTCTCTTTCTGTCCCCCCTCTCTTTTTGTCTCTCTCTGTCCCCCCTCTCTTTTTGTCTCTCTCTGTCCCCACTCTCTTTTTTTATCTCTCTCTCTCTGTCCCCCTCTCTTTTTGTCTGTCTCTCTTTCCCCTCTCTTTTTTGCCTCTCTGTCTGCCCCCCATCTCTTTTTGTCTCTCTCTCTCTCTGTCCCCCTCTCCTTTTGTCTCTCTCTCTCTCTGTCCCCTTCTCTTGTCTCTCTCTCTCTCTTCCCCCTCTATTTTTGTCTCTCTCTGTCCCCCTCTCTTTTTGTCTCTCTCTCTCTCTCTCTGTCCCCTCTCCCTCTCTTTTTGTCTATCGCTCTGTCCCCCTCTCTTTTTGTCGCTCTCTCTGCCCCCCATCTCTTTCTCTCTCTCTCTCTCTCTCTCTCTCTCTCTCTCTCTCTCTGTCCCCCTCTCTTTTTGTCTCTCTCTTATCCTTTTTCTTTCTGTGTTTTTTTTTTTTTTTTTTTTTTTGGTTCTTTTTCTTCTGCGGTCACGTGTTCTTAAATTTATCGGTCAAACCTCGGCTCCGGTGGCGCTCCGGTAGCGCACATTCTGCACTAAGTTTCGCGACTCGTACCTGACTCCTGGTCCATGGTCCTCGGGGTTCTGGGTCCAGTGTGCGGGACTCGGGTCTCGGGGTTCTGGGTCCGATGTGCGGGACTCGGGGTCCGGTGTGCGGGACTCGGGTCTCGGGGTTCTGGGTCCGATGTGCGGGACTCGGGGCTCTGGGTCCGGTGTGCGGGACTCGGGGCTCGGGGCTCTGGGTCCGGTGTGCGGGACTCGGGTCTCGGGGTTCTAGGTCCGGTGTGCGGGACTTGGGGATCTGGGTCCGGTGCGCTGGGTGTCTGGGTCTCGGGACTCAGGCGGTCTGTGTGGCCGGGGAAGAGCGCTCGGAGCCGTGGTGCTGCCGGTCTGTGGTGCCGGAGCGCGTCTGGAGCCGTGTGCGGAAAACAAGCGCTGGACCCGGGTTAAAACTGCGCTCAGGGAGAGAGGGGGGAGAAAGATGGGGAGGGGGGGGGAGAGAGAGAGAGAGAGAGAGAGAGAGGGGGGGGGGGTGTAGTACTGTGTTATACTGTAGTACTGTTATACTGTAACACTGTTATACTGTAGTACTGTGTTATACTGTAGTACTGTGTTAAGATAAGATAAGCCTTTATTGATCTCACACAGGAGAAATTTACTCGCCACAGTAGCTCCAGGACATTTGGACAAGAGGGAAAAAGTGCATGCAGGCAGGGAGGGGATAAAGTAAGTAATAAATAGTACAAATAGTAATACGTAATAATAATAATAATGGAAAATAGTAATAATGATAATAGTAACAACAAGCATCAACATGAAAAGGAGGATATTGCACGTCTGGCCTATATGTTAGAATTATACAGTCTGATGGCGGTGGGGATGAAGGATCTGCGGTAGCGCTCCTTCTTGCACTGGGGGTGCCTCAGTCGGCTGCTAAAGGAGCTGCTCAGCTCCTCTACAGTCCGGTGCAGAGGGTGAGAGGTGTCGTCCTTAATGGACATGAATTTGGCCAGTACCCTCCTCTCAGCCACCAGCCCAGGACAGAGCTGGCCCTCTTAACCAGCTTATTCAGTCTTTTTCTGTCCCACTCTGTGCTGCTCGGGGCACAGCAGACGACAGCGTAGAGGAGAGCAGAGGCCACCACAGAGTCATAAAAAGTCTTGAGCAGAGGCCTGCTCACTCCAAAGGACCTCAGTCTACTCAGGAGGTGGAGGCGACTTTGGCCCTTCTTGTACAGGGCGTCGGTGTTGTGGGACCAGTCCAGTTTATTGTTGAGGTGAACACCCAGGTACTTGAAACTGTCCACAGTCTCTATGTCCTGCCCCTGGATGTTCACCGGTGAGTGAGGTAGTAGTCTCCTCCTGAAGTCGATCACCAGCTCCTTTGTCTTACTGGTGTTAAGGCTCAGGTGGTTGCGCCCACACCGGTCCACAAAGTCTCTGATGACCGAGCGGTACTCCAGCTCGTTCCCCTCAGACACACAGCCCACAATGGCCGAGTCGTCGGAGAACTTCTGGAGATGGCAGCTGTCCGTGTTGTATGTGAAGTCCGAGGTGTAGATGGTGAAGAGGAAGGGTGAGAGGACAGTTCCCTGGGTTATAATGTAGTACTGTTATACTGTAGTACTGTGTTATACTGTAGTACTGTTATACTGTAGTACTGTTATACTGTAGTACTGTGTTATACTGTAGTACTGTGTTATACTATAGCACTGTTATACTGTAGTACTGTTATACTGCAGTACTGTTATACTGTAGTTCTGTGTTATACTGTAGTACTGTGTTATACTATAGCACTGTTATACTGTAACACTGTTATACTGTAGTACTGTGTTATACTGTAGTACTGTTATACTGCAGTACTGTGTTATACTGTAGTACTGTGTTATACTGTAGTACTGTGTTATACTGTAGTACTGTGTTATACTATAGCACTGTTATACTGTAGTACTGTGTTATACTGTAGTACTGTTATACTGTAGTACTGTGTTATACTGTAGTACTGTTATACTGTAACACTGTTATACTGTAGTACTGTGTTATACTGTAGTACTGTGTTATACTATAGCACTGTTATACTGTAGTACTGTGTTATACTGTAGTACTGTTATACTGTAGTACTGTGTTATACTGTAGTACTGTGTTATACTATAGCACTGTTATACTGTAACACTGTTATACTGTAGTACTGTGTTATACTGTAGTACTGTTATACTGCAGTACTGTGTTATACTGTAGTACTGTGTTATACTGTAGTACTGTGTTATACTGTAGTACTGTGTTATACTATAGCACTGTTATACTGTAGTACTGTGTTATACTGTAGTACTGTTATACTGCAGTACTGTGTTATACTGTAGTACTGTGTTATACTGTAGTACTGTTATACTGTAGTACTGTGTTATACTGTAGTACTGTGTTATACTATAGCACTGTTATACTGTAGTACTGTTATACTGTAGTACTGTGTTATACTATAGTACTGTTATACTGTAGTACTGTGTTATACTGTAGTACTGTGTTATACTATAGCACTGTTATACTGTAGTACTGTTATACTGTAACACTGTTATACTGTAGTACTGTGTTATACTGTAGTACTGTTATACTGTAGTACTGTGTTGTACTGTAGTACTGTGTTATACTGTAGTACTGTGTTATACTATAGTACTGTTATACTGTAGTACTGTGTTGTACTGTAGTACTGTGTTATACTATAGTACTGTTATACTGTAGTACTGTGTTATACTATAGTACTGTTATACTGTAGTACTGTTATACTGTAACACTGTTATACTGTAGTACTTTGTTATACTGTAATACTGTGTTATACTATAGCACTGTTATACTGCAGTACTGTGTTATACTGTAGTACTCTTATACTGTAGTACTGTGTCATACAGTAGTACTCTTATACTGTAGTACTGTGTTATACTGTAACACTGTTATACTGTAGTACTTTGTTATACTGTAATACTGTGTTATACTATAGCACTGTTATACTGTAGTACTGTGTTATACTGTAGTACTGTTATACTGCAGTACTGTGTTATACTGTAGTACTCTTATACTGTAGTACTGTGTTATACTGTACTACTGTTATACTGTAGTACTGTGTTATACTGTAGTACTGTTATACTGTAGTACTGTTATACTGTAGTACTGTGTTATACTGTAGCACTGTTATACTGTAGTATTATTTTACTGAGTGCTGTTATACTGTAGTACTCTATTATAGGCCTACTGTAGTGCTGTTATACTGTAATACTCTGTTATACTGTAGTACTGTGTTATACTGTAGTACTGTGTTATACTGTAGTACTGTTATACTGTAGTACTGTGTTATACTGTAGTACTGTGTTATACTGCAGTACTGTTATACTGTAGTACTGTGTTATACTGTAGTACTGTTATACTGTAGTACTTTGTTTTACTGTAGTACTGTGTTATACTGCAGTACTGTTATACTGTAGTACTGTGTTTTACTGTAGTACTGTTATACTGTAGTACTGTGTTATACTGTAGTACTAATATACTGTAATACAGTACTGTAGTACTGTTATACTGTAATACAGTACTGTAGTACTGTTATACTGTAGTACTGTTATACTATAGTAAAGTACTGTAGTACTGTTATACTGTAGTACTGTTATACTATAGTAAAGTACTGTAGTACTGTTATACTGTAGTACTGTTATACTGCAGGGCGTCTCCCTCTGGCGGCCACACGCAGGAACTGCACTAAAGTCAAACCAAGTGAAAATCGCCGCTTTACCTCAAATGAAGTATTTGAAATATAACACGGAGTATTTAGTCTGGTTAACACCTGACCATATCACAAGTGAGATAACCCAGTTCGAAACGAACGGAAGCGGCCTGGGAATTCCCAGGCTACGGAGTATTTGGAATATAACACGTTGTATTTGGAATATAACATGAAGTATTTGAAATATAACACGGAGTATTTGGAATATAACACGTTGTATTTGGAATATAACATGAAGTATTTGAAATATATCACGGAGTATTTGGAATATAACATGAAGTATTTGAAATATAACACGTTGTATTTGGAATATAACATGAAGTATTTGAAATATAACACGAACACGTAATCAAAATGAACTGGAGGAATCTGTGTCAGTGCTCTGGTTTTGGGTCTAGTTCTGGGTCTGGTTCTGGTTCTGCTCAGGTCGTTTTCAATCGGAAACTTGAAGTCCACTGAATCTACTCTTCAAAATAAAACTCTGTTCTGTGCTTTTATCGTGAAGAGCCCGGCAGAAGCAGCTCTCTGCGGTTTTGCGCACAGTTTGACGCAAAGTGAACGGACGCGGAAGTTTCGCCGCAGAAACACGCCATAAACAAAAAGTGCACAGACATCACCGGACACGAACCGAGCCCGAACCAACCCAGACCGACCGGACCAGGTGAGTCCAGCCCGAAAAGAGACACTCAGACCCGGCTTCGTGACCGCCGCTCCCCGGGACTTAAGGCGTCTCCCGAGGCCACGGAAAGTCCTCAAAAGCGTCTCTTTTTACGCACTGTGTCTCCTGTCAGAGTTCTGGTCCCGGAGGACGGATAAAGACTGGACCGGACCGGGTTTGGACCGGGGTTAGACGTTATTTATGTCCACTTTTAAAGCTACGAGTTTGAAGTGGTGCCACGTTCAGTGATGGTTACGCGCGTTTCCTTTCGCGTTGGTCCTGGTTTTGGTCCTGGGTTAATCCGGGTTTAATTCTGTGTCAGTTCGGGGTTTATTCGTGAGTTTTGTCTCGGTTTAACCCGGTTTAACCCGGTTTAACCCGTGTTCTTTCACTTTTCGCACTGTGGTTTCACAGTTTGGTCTTCAGCATCACCAGTGCGCATGTGCGTCCCACGCGCCCGTTCCACCGCGTCTGTGTCAGTACTTCACGGGTCAATACTTCAGAGGTCAGTACTTCAGAGGTCAGTACTTCACGGGTCAATACTTCAGAGGTCAATACTTCAGAGGTCAGTACTTCACGGGTCAGTACTTCACGGGTCAGTACTTCATGGGTGTGTACTTCACGGGTCAATACTTCAGAGGTCAGTACTTCACGGGTCAGTACTTCACGGGTCAGTACTTCATGGGTGTGTACTTCAGAGGTCAGTACTTCATGGGTGTGTACTTCACGGGTCAGTACTTCACGGGTCAGTACTTCACGGGTGTGTACTTCACACGTGTGTACTTCACAGGTCAGTGCTTCACGGGTGTGTGCTTCACGGGCGTGTACTTCACGGGTAAGTACTTCATGGGTCAGTACTTCATGGGTCAGTACTTCACGGGTGTGTACTTCACGGGTGTGTACTTCACGCGTGTGTACTTCACGGGTCAGTACTTCACGGGTAAGTACTTCACAGGTCAGTACTTCACGGGTAAGTACTTCACAGGTCAGTGCTTCACAGGTGTGTACTTCACGGGCGTGTACTTCACGGGTAAGTACTTCATGGGTCAGTACTTCATGGGTCAGTACTTCACGGGTGTGTACTTCACGGGTGTGTACTTCACGCGTGTGTACTTCACGGGTAAGTACTTCACGGGTCAGTACTTCACGGGTGTGTACTTCACGGATGTGTACTTCACGGGTCAGTACTTCACGGGTGTGTACTTTACAGGTGTGTACTTCACGGGTCAGTACTTTACGGGTCAGGACTTCACGGGTCAGTACTTTACGGGACAGTACTTTACGGGTCAGTACTTTACGGGTCAGTATTTCACGGGTCAGTACTTCACGGGTGTGTACTTCACGGGTGTGTACTTCACGGGTGTGTACTTCATGCTTGTGTACTTAACGGGTGTGTAGTTCACGGGTCAGTAGTTCACGGGTCAGTAGTTCACGGGTCAGTAGTTCACGGGTCAGTAGTTCATGGGTTCTAATATACTAATTTGAATGTTACACAAACCCATTTCTCTTGGTCTTGGTCTGTTTTTTGAGGACACTTTTAAAGACTTTGTGGTGATGTTTTGCTCTTTTATTTTGACAGGACTTGGACTTTTATTGTGACATAGCCAAAATGACCGACTCCGTTTACGCCCCGACGACGGCGCCGAACCCCAAAGACAAGTGCTTCCTGGTCCCCACTGACCTCCTGGACCTCAAGAGGTTCTTCGTCAAACTCGCCCAAGTGGTGAGTCCTCGTTTAGTCCGGGTTCAGTCCTGGTTTAGTCCTGGTTTAGACCGGGTTCAGTGCGGGCTCAGTGCGGGTTCAGTCCTGGTTTAGTCCAGGTTTAGTCCGGGTTTAGATCAGGTTTAGTCCGGGTTTAGACCAGGTTTAGTCCTGGTTTAGTCCAGGTTTAGGCCTGGTTTAGTCCGGGTTCAGTCCAGGCCTGTTTCATAATCCTGTTTTGTGACCGTTTGATAAAATGAGAAGTGAAATTTCAACCTCAGCAAAAAGTTTGTTACAACACATCCGCTTCTCCTGGAGCCCGGTCCAAATCCTCCTTTCAAGATCCACATCCGGATCTCGAGATCCAGATCCTAGACTGGCGCTTTGTCGTCATGACGACCACGTCAGCTCCACTGGACGCCACAATTTTCTCACACCAAAGTCTGAGGACGTGTTCCTTTAACTTTTTATTGTCTGAGCATAAAGCGGTTCTGACTGTCCTGTTTAGTCCCTGATCAGACCCGGTTCCGACCCAGTTCAGTCCCGGTCCAGGCCCGGTCCAGACTCGGTTCAGGCCTGGTCCAGGCCCGATTCGGTCCAGGCCTGGTCCAGACTCGGTTCAGACCTGGTTCTGGCCCGGTTCAAGCTCGGATCAGACCTGGTTCAGTCCTGGTCCAGGCCCGGTTCAGTCCTGGTTCTGGTGTCTCCTCAGCTCGTGTCGGTGGTGGCGTTCGTCCAGGAGGAGCTGGTGTCTTGGTGCGTGGCGTGTGGGGCGTTATACTTCTTTGAGTTCGTGAGCTGCACGGCGTTCCTCTTCACGGCGCTGCTCCTCGGGCTCCTCGCCACGCCGCTGCACCGGAGAGTCGGCATCACCTGCTGGAGCATGCTGGTATGGCGACATGCGGGGAGGTCACCTGACATGCGGGGAGGTCACCTGACATGCGGGGAGGTCACCTGACATGCGGGGAGGTCACCTGACATGCGGGGAGGGGGGGCCACAGCAGCTGCACTCTGATTGGCTGTTGTTTTTCAGGACTTCCTGTACACGGCGGCCATCTTGGTCCTGTTCTTCGTCGCCTCCATCGCCTTCATCGCCAACAACAGCGGCTCTACCCTCGAGAAGAGCGCCGCGGTAAGACCGGGACCGGGACTGAACCAGGACTGAACCAGGACTGAACCAGGACTGAACCAGGACTGAACCAGGACTGAACCAGGACTATACCGGGACTAAAGCCGGTCTCTGTTTCAGGTCTTCGGGTTCCTAGCCTCTCTGTTTTTCTTTCTGGACCTGGTCTTGTTCTATCGGACTCACGGACTTCCATGGAAACCCGCCCAGAACCTGGAAAACCCGACCCACGGACCTTCTGCCCCCGAGGCCGAGAAGCTCAACGAGAACGGGGCCTAAACCAGGACTGGACCTCGTCTGGACCGGGTCTGGACTCAGCTGTGGACTTGGGTCTTTTTTTAAATTTAAAAAAAAATATTTTCTTAATGGATTTATCTGGGACAAAACCAGGACTAAACCAGGACCAGACTAGAACTAAACTAGAACCAGACCAGAACTAAACCAGGACCAAATTAGTACCAAACCAGGACTAAACCAGGTCTAAACTCGGACCAAACCGGCAGGACCAAACCAGGACTAGACCAGGTCCAAACTTTTATATTAATGGTTATATTTTTGTGCTGTACTTTTGCTGTATGTTTTCGTCCTGATGATGTTTCATGTTTTCTGAGATTTGAACCGGCGACCGCGTGGTTCTGCGTGGTTCTACGGGAGCAGGACTGCGGGTTTAGTCCCAGATCTGAAACGGTCATTGTGTTCTGGACAATTCTGTTTTATATTAAAAGAACCTTCCCCCAAATCTGAGTCATTTTCTCCTCAAAATACTGGACCAGGACTGGACCAGGACTGGACCAGGACTGGACCAGGACTTGACCAGGACTTGACCAGGACTAGGCCAGGACTGGACCAGGACTAGGCCAGGACTGGACCAGGACTGGACCAGGACTGAACCAGGACTAAACCAGGACTAGACAAGGACTGAACCAGGACTGAACCAGGACTGAACCAGGACTGAACCAGGACTAGACCAGGACTAGACCAGGACTAGACCAGGACTAGACCAGGAGCAAACTGGATGAAGCTGTGAGCTGTGACCTCTGACTTCAGATTGGTCTTTAGGTGGTTTGGGGAGTTGGATTTGGCAGTGATTCGGTGAGTAAATCCATTGAGTCGTTGAGATGAAGAACTCGCCCTCGAACTCTAGAGGGGGGCACTGCAGCGTCTTCTGCAGCTGAAGCGGAGTTCTAAACACCTGTTCACCTCAAATGTAATATTCAAACTTTTAAAAATGGGCGAGAATAAAACAGTAAATTGTGTTTTGGCCCGAAATATTTCTATTACAGAAATGGGTTAGTCCTGGTTTAGACCTGATGTAGTCCTGGTTTAGGTTTAGTCCTGGTTTAGACCTGGTTTAGTGCTGGCTTAGAACTGTTTTAGACCTGGTTTAGAACTGGTTTAGACCTGATGTAGTCCTGGTTTAGACCTGGTTTAGTCCTGGTTTAGACCTGATGTAGTCCTGGTTTAGTCCTGGTTTAGAACTGGTTTAGACCTGATTTAGACCTGGTTTAGTCTTGGTTTAGACCTGATGTAGTCCTGGTTTAGTTCTGGTTTAGTCCTGGCTTAGACCTGGTTCAGTCCTGGTTTAGTCCTGGTTTAGACCTGGTTCAGTCCTGGTTTAGTCCTGATTTAGACCTGGTTTAGTCCTGGTTTAGTCCTAGTTTAGTCCTGGTTTAGTTCTGGTTTAGTCCTGGTTTAGACCTGATTTAGACCTGGTTTAATCCTGGTTTAGTCCTGGTTTGTGCTCTTTATACTTGTCCATGTTTTCTAATGTGTGCATTGTGTTTCCATGGTAACTGCTGAACTTTCCACCATAGAGGTACATATAGAACCCCTGGCGTGACGTCAGTGTATCAAGACACACAAACGTTTTAAGTGTTTTTAAAGGTTTTGGATTTCCCTGACTCGCCGTTTTACACAGGAAAAGTACCAGAGAGCTCAGCCAATCACAGCGTGGCGTTCAAGAGCCCTCCTGAGCTCGGCCAATCACAGCGTGGCGTTCAAGAGCCCTCCTGAGCGCCGCCAATCACAGCACGGCGTTGAGAGCTCTCAGTTCTGACCCGCTGGACCATGAGAACCGTATGGACTCAGCGTGACTCAGCGCTCTGGGACTTTATAAAGAGTCCAGGTCCAGACCAAGACTTGACCAAGACCCAGATCCTGACCAGAAACATGGACCGGACCAAGACCCTCACCTGGGTCCTGATCAGCCTCTGCTCAGCTCCTCTGTGGGCCAGACCCTCTGGTAAGACCTGGTTTAGTCCTGGTTTAGACCTGGTTCAATCCTGGTTTAGCCCTGGTTTACTACTGGCTTAGACCTGGTTTAGTCCTGCTTTAGACCTGGTTCAGTCCTGGTTTAGACCTGGTTTAGAATTGGTTCAGTCCTGGTTTAGTCCTGGTTTAGTCCTGGTTTAGACCTGGTTTAGTCCTGGTTTAATCCTGGTTTAGCCCTGGTTTACTACTGGTTTAGACCTGGTTCAATCCTGGTTTAGTCCTGGTTTAGTCCTAGTTTAGTCCTGGTTTATACCTGGTTTAGTCCTGCTTTAGACCTGGTTCAGTCCTGGTTTAGACCTGGTTTAGAACTGGTTTAGAACTGGTTCAGTCCTGGTTTTGTCCTGCTTTAGACCTGGTTCAGTCCTGCTTTAGACCTGGTTCAGTCCTGCTTTAGTCCTGGTTTAGTCCTGGTTTAGACCTGGTTTAGTCCTGGTTTAGACCTGGTTCAATCCTGGTTTAGCCCTGGTTTACTACTGGTTTAGACCTGGTTCAATCCTGGTTTAGTCCTGGTTTAGTCCTGGTTTATACCTGGTTTAGTCCTGCTTTAGACCTGGTTCAGTCCTGGTTTAGACCTGGTTTAGAACTGGTTCAGTCCTGGTTTTGTCCTGGTTTAGACCTGGTTCAGTCCTGCTTTAGACCTGGTTCAGTCCTGCTTTAGTCCTGGTTCAGTCCTGCTTTAGTCCTGGTTTAAACCCGGTTCTGAACCGGTTCTGTGTCCTGCAGAGTACCAGTTGGAGGACAGGCTGAGTCCCTGTGAGCGACTCAGAGAATCTGGTTCTAGACCTGGACTTCGCTGCACCGTGGACGGACACTTCAGGTATGGCCTGCGCACTCTCACCACGAGCTCCCAGGGTCACGCCTCTGACTCTTACTCCAGTAATCTACTCTACAGAGTAACAAAGTCAACTTTATTGTCAAAAAACATATGTACAAGTTGGACACACAGTGTTATTTAAGCAGCATTGTCAGTGTCATTTAAGCAGCAGTGTCAATGTCATTTAAGCAGCAGTGTCATTGGGGAGGGCAGGGAGAGAGTTCAGCATCCTGACAGCTTGGTAGATGAAGCTGTCTTTCAGTCTGCTGGTCTTGGCCCTGAGGCTCCTCAGTCTCCTTCCTGATGGCAGCAGACTGAAGAGGCAGTTGGATGGGTGGGTGGGATCACCCAGAGGGCTTTGCGGGTGAGGGTAACAGTACTTTGACAACAGTAACAGTACTCGTTCCTCTGCGTCTGAAGGACAAAGTCTGAAATCATCTGAACGTTTCTATCTCATTCAGTTCGGATCATTTTTGTGTCTCTTTGAAATCTCCAGATTTTGGGATTTATTTAAGTTTTTTTTTTTTTTTTTTCATTTTTTTTAATTTCAGGTTTTGTCTCATTCACCAGAATTATAAGCCAGATGCCCCACCCCACAGTTAAAGGATAGGGGGTGTTCTGCCAAATCACAGTTTTGTTTCTTCACCCCACAGCCCAGTGCAGTGTGCTGACGGGTGGTGTTGGTGTGTGGACGCCGAGGGACAGGAGCTGAGCGGGACTCGAACTGGCAACTCTGCTCCTCACTGTGAGTCTAAAGCTCCACTGTAGAACTTTGCCCCGGGTCTGTTGTGTCACCTGTCACCTGTCTGTGTCAGGTGGGACTCCCTGTCAGCGGCAGGCGTCTCTGCGCTGCTCGTCCTCGGGACACTACGAGCCAGTGCAGTGTGACTCCAGCAGGGGGCAGTGCTGGTGCGTGGACAGAGACGGGACCGAGATCTATGGGACGAGACAAAGAGGACGCCCCGAGACATGTGAGACACCTGCCACACCTGCCACACCTGTCACAGCTGACACACCTGACGTTTAGGAGCTTTGACAATTTAAAAATTCAAACTAGTGTTTTGTAAAAATACAGAAAAAATACAGAAGAATCCTACAAAGCTTGTTGCCCTGTCAGAGAATGGGCCGTTTGAACTCACATAAATGAGGTCAGAGGTCAAACTTTATTTATGGAGCCGTTTAAAGGTCCCATGGCATGAAATTTTCACTTTCTAAGGTTTTTGAACGTTAATGTGAGCTCCCCTACCCTGTTTAGGGCCCCCCCATGGCTAAAAGTTGCGAAATGTGTAAACGAAGCATTTGCGATCCTTTTCCGCGTTTGAAAAAAGACAGCCCAAACGGACGATTCTGAACAAGGGAATTTTCTGATGTCACATTCGTGGAAAGGTTTCCACCCCCCGTCTGGATGTCTACCCACCGTCTCTGGAAATCACGCCTAGAGAACTTGGATCTCAAACGAGCTACTCAATGCAAGATGCGTTTTTTTTATTTGCCTGGAGACACGTGAGAGTGTTTCCAGACTCGGATGTCCTTTATCCGAGCCTCTGAACCTCTGAAATAGCAGTGGTTTAATTTTATTTTCTGTGGAAATGTGTTTTTTTTAATGCAACTCGTCTCATATCTTCCTCCGCGCTTAGACACACGGAAGTGGGGCCAGTGCACAGCGCACTGCTAAAATGAGGAACCAGCGGAGAGTTTGGCCACACCCCACCTGCTGCACTGGCCTGTCTCTGTCCTCCTCATTTGCATTCAAGCAACAAAGCCCAGAATAAAGCGTTTTAGAGACATATTTAGCCTCATGAAGACAGTCAGAGTCATATCTCATGCACTGAGGCTTGATTTTGGAGAAGGATTCATTTACAGTATTAGGGAACCATTAAGGTGCCATATAAAAGCATCAAGAAGTACCATGTCATGGGATCTTTAAACAATCTGAAATAAAACGCACTGAGGAACACGTCACTGCTGAAGCCCGTCTGAACCTGAACACAACCGGAGCCTAAGCCAAAGTCTGTCACGGTCAGGGGTCAGAGGTCAGGGGTCAGAGGTCAGGGGTCAGAGGTCAGGTTCTATGGGACGGTAGTTTCTGGGCCGGAGCTCCAGGAGCTGTAGTACCCGGAGCGTCCACTAAAGGGGAGTGTCTTATCCAGGTGTGATTATAGATCCATGGACGCTACCACTGAGGCCTGGTGTGGACAGAGACACGTCACCTGACACCTGTCCATGCGTGTGCACATTCACCTGTTATGTTTGGCAGGTCCCGGTCCCTGTCTGGTCCTGTCACGTGGGCTCCTTCACTCCTTGGCTCCTCGCTCAGCTCCTCAGTGCTCAGACGACGGAGAGTTTCTCCCTGTTCAGTGTCGATTCATCAACTCCACCGACAGAAGAGAGATGGACCTGACCTCGGCCTTCAACAGGTGAGAGGAGGAGGAGAGGAGGAGAGGAAGAGGAGGAGGAGAGGAAGAGGAGGAGGTTCAGATGGTGTAGAGGAGGTTCAGGTGGGTGTGGAGAAGGTTCAGGTGATGTGGAGGATGTTCAGGAGGTGTGGAGGAGGTTCAGGTGGTGTGGAGGATGTTCAGGAGGTGGTGTGGAGAAGGTTCAGGTGATGTGGAGGAGGTTCAGGACTTGTGGTGTGGAGGAGGTTCAGGACTTGTGGTGTGGAGGAGGTTCAGGACTTGTGGTGTGGAGGAGGTACAGGACTTGTGGTGTGGAGGAGGTTCAGGACTTGTGGTGTGGAGGAGGTTCAGGACTTGTGATGTGGAGGAGGTTCAGGTGGTGTAGAGGAGGTTCAGGTGGTGAAGAGGAGGTTCAGGATGTGGTGTAGAGGAGGTTCAGGTGGTGAAGAGGAGGTTCAGGATGTGGTGTAGAGGAGGTTCAGGTGGTGTGGAGAATGTTCTCTGTGCAGGGTTCCTGAGGTGTTCCAGAGCTTCTCGAGTTTCAGGCGTTTTTTTCCGGATGTTTCTGCGTTTTGTTTCTGCTCCGACAAAAAAGGACGAGAGCTCCAGGACACAGGTCAGTGCACCTGTCCCACCTGTCTGCACCTGTCTCACCTGTCCCACCTGTCTGCACCTGTTCCACCTGTCTCACCTGTCTGCACCTGTTCCACCTGTCTGCACCTGTCTCACCTGTCTGCACCTGTCCCACCTGTCTGCACCTGTCTCACCTGTCCCACTTGTCTGCACCTGTCCCACCTGTCTGCACCTGTCCCACTTGTCTGCACCTGTCTGCATCTGTCTGCACCTGTCCCACCTGTCTACACCTGTTCCACCTGTCTGCACCTGTCCCACCTCTCTCACCTGTCTGCACCTGTCCCACCTGTCTGCACCTGTCTCACCTGTCTGCACCTGTCTCACCTGTCTCACCTGTCTGCACCTCTCCCACCTGTCTCACGTGTCTGCACCTGTCTCACCTGTCCCACCTGTCTGCACCTGTCCCACCTGTCTCACCTGTCCCCTGTCTGTCCCTCTCGGTCCAGGTCTGGAGTTGGTTCTGGATCAGGTCTATGACTCGGCATTCTCTGGACTCACGTCGGGACGAAGCTTCTCTGAGTCCAACATCTACAGAATCCTGAAGAGACGCCTCCTGGGGCTCCGGCTCCTCCAGACCGGGACCTTCAGATGTGAGTACGGCCAAGACTTGACTTAGACCTGGTTTAGACCTGGTTTAGTCCTGGTTCAGTGTGTGTGACTGTACTTCATACAAGTTCAAAGTTCAAAGTCAGCTTTATTGTCAAAAACCATATGTACAGGTTGCACACATTCATTCATTCATCTTCTTCCATTTTCCATTTTCTGGGTCGCGGGGGCAGCAGTCCAAGCAGTGTTCTACTGCCCAGAACACAATGCACCAGCCCCCATGAATCCTCCCGCGGGTGGTGGGTCAACAGGAGGACGGCTCCGGTTGCACACACAGGATTTGAAATTGCAGCGCCCCCTAGGCCCACAGTGAACATAAAACATGTGATAAACAAGACAATAAACACCATGACTAAAACATCACATATACCTGTAGCAAAAGTACAAAAGGCTTGTATATAATATAAATAAGTAAAACTCACAATGTGGAGCGGAATAAAGCTCAAATGTGTCATTTAAGCAGCAGTGTCAGTGTCATTTAAGCAGCAGTGTGATTGGGGGAGGGAGGGCAAGGAGAGAGTTCAGCATCCTGACAGCTTGGTAGATGAAGCTGTCTTTCAGTCTGCTGGTCTTTGCCCTAAGGCTCTTCAGTCTCCTTCCTGATGGCAGCAGACTGAAGAGGCAGTTGGATGGGTGGGTGGGATCACCCAGAGGACTTTGCGGGTGAGGCGGGTGTGGTAGATGTCCTGCAGGGAGGGGAGAGGGACACCCATGATTCTCTCAGCTGCTCTCACTACTCGGTGTAGCTTATTCCTGCAGGACACGGTGCAGGTGCCATACCACACAGTGATGCAGCTGGTGAGGATGCTCTCTATGGTGCCTCTGTAGAAGGTGCTCATGATGGGACCTGGGGCTCTGGCTCTCTTCAGCTTGCAGAGGAAGTAGAGTCGCTGTTGGGCTTTACTGGCCAGTGATGCAGTGTTCTTTGACCAGGAGAGGTCCTCAGAGATATGCACACCCAGGAACTTGGTGCTGCTTACTCTCTCCACAGCAGCCCCGTTGATGGTGAGGGGGGCGTGCTGGTGTGTGCTCTCCTGAAGTCTACGACAATCTCCTTTGTCTTCTCCACGTTCAGGGAGAGGTTGTTGTTACTGCACCACTTGACCAGGCGGCTCACCTCGCTCCTATAGTGAGTCTCACCATCGTCGCTGATGTGACCCGACACAGTCATATCATCTACAAACTTGATGAAGAGGTTGGAGCTGTGTGACGGTGTGCAGTCGTGGGTCAGCAGAGTGAAGAGGAGGGGGCTCAGCACACATCCTTGGGGAGCCACACTATGTAGTACACAGTATGAAGTATACTGTGTACTTCATACTTGTACTTCATACTTGTACTTTTGCACTCGGTGACGTCAATGCGTTTCCTCCTCAGGCCCCTCCCCCTGTGAGTCTGTGGACGGAGCTTCGTGTGAACCTGATGGCTCCTTCAGCCCCACCCAGTGCCAGGAGGGGGTACTATGCTGGTGTGTGGACCCTGACGGGAGAGAGATCCCCGGAACCCTGGCCCCGCCGGAGTCTGTCCGCTGCGGTAAGACCTTGTCCAGTCCTGGGCAAGTCCTGGTCCAGTCCTGGTCTAGTCCTGGTCCAGTCCTGGTCTAGTCCTGGTTCTTGGTTCTTTTTGCAGGTTCTGGTTCTTCGTGTGTCTCCCAGCAGCGTTCTGCTCTCCTCGTCCTCTTCTCTCCTCCTCTATCCTCTCCTCTCTCCTCTCCTCGCTCCTCTTCTCCTCGCATCTGCTCCTCTCTCCTCCAGACCCTCTCAGACCTGGTCCCGGTCCAGACCGAGCCTCAGACCCTGTTGAGTCCTCTGGTCCAGATCTTGGATGGTCTGGTCCCGTCCGTGGACTGGACTCTGCAGGCATTAGCTCGCTCCTCTCCACAGCGCTTCCTCCAGAACCTTTTTGGAGGAAGGTTCTTAAAGATGGCGGCGGAGGGGGACACGGGGTCTTTGGGGATTAAAGGACCGGGTCTAGACCGGGTCAGGTCCGAGTCCGGACTCCAGAGCATCAGGACTCATAGAGATCTGGTTATGATCCTGGTCCAAGTCTTGGAAGATCCTGGGTTTCTGTTGCTGCTGAAGAACTTTCTGAAAGAGCTTGACCCAAAGCTGTCCATCAAACAGGTGAGAAGTTTAGTGCTGGTTAGACCTCCTCCTCCTGTTCTCCTCCTCCTCCTGTCCTCATTTTCCTGCTGTCCTCCTCCTCCTGTCCTCCTCCTTCTTTCCGCCTCCTCCTGTCCTCTTCTTCCTGTCCTCCTCCTCCTGTCCTCCTTTTCCTCCTGTCCTCCTCCTGTCCTCCTTCTTTCCTCCTCCTCCTGTCCTCTTCCTCCTGTCCTCCTTCTCCTGTCCTCCTCCTGTCCTCCTCCTCCTGTCCTCCTCTTGTCCTCCTCCTCCTGTCCTCCTCCTGTCCTCCTCCTCCTGTCCACCCCCTCCTGTCCTCCTCTTGTCCTCCTCCTCCTCCTGTCCTCCTCCTCCTAACCCTCTCTCTCTTTCAGGCCCTCTCTCCTCTCCTCTCCTGCTCCTCCTCTCCTGCCTCCTCCTATCAGGATCGCTCTTCGGTGCCGTTCGTTCCTCTGTGCTCCTCTTCTGGCTCCTTCGCTCCGGTCCAGTGTGAGGGGGCGGAGTGCTGGTGCTCGGAACCGGATGGTCGAGAGGTCAGTTAAAGCTTCACTGTGGAACATTTTTGAATGTGTAATGTTGTTTCCTCGTCACAGACTTAGCACGGGTTCTTGGGCGGTATGACCAAAAATTGATATCACGCTATTTTTCAAAATTTAATCGGTGTCACGGTATTTGACGTTTTTATTTTTTTATTTTTTTTATGCATGACTCGGTGTTAACCCCATTTCCTAATAATTACGAGAATAATTACTGCAGTAAATTGGACTTGGTAAAACATCTCTGGGTCCAGTGCTTTAATCATCTCCCTGAAGCTCCTTTCTCAACAGGACTAAGTGGTTCCATGTCTTTGGTGAAATGGACAGTAACAGCGTTGGTAATATCCTTCCGCCGTTTGCTTTTCTTGTCGTAGACCGTCCCTTTAGCAAACGCGTTTTTGAGTGACGTCTGAGTCGCTACAGCTTTAGCCCAACAACATTTACAGAATATGCTTGTTTGATCAGTGTCAGATTTCTTAAAGCTGAAGTTCTTCCACACAACTGACACGGCTCCTCTTTTCGGTATAAGTTCCTCTGTTTCTATCAACAACGTCCATGTTGTTCACCACTCAACACACACTGTAGCCGTGTCCCAATTCGAGGGTTATTGATCTGTGTGCGTAATTTGCGGGGTGCGCTTTGTTAGCATTAGCAGTGTGTCTGGGCGCTGCGAGCGGCTCCATGGACCTGTCCTATGTCCCTTGCGGTCCACGGAGGGTAGTTCGAGGGCTGCAGCTTTTGCAGCCTTCAGAGCCACCGAAAAAGTGGCCGAAAAAGTGGCCGAAAAAGCAGCGGAGGCTACAGCCCTCGAATGGGGACACAGCTTACGCTTCCAACGCTCTCATGCCACTGCAAAACAGTTCCCCGGCGCGACGTTTCGCCGCTCTGTGTTCCCGACGTTTTGTACGCACATACTCACCGTTATTGCAGTAAATGAAAAATTCATATAATAAAAAAAAAATACCGGTATTCGATATGAACCGGTATACCGGTTCATATCGGTACTTATCGGTACTTTTCTGACTCAGTCGCCATAGCAACAGTATCCATGATCTTCATTTTCTTTACACACTTTTCCCGCTTTTTTGGACCAATCACGGCACAGATTGAGGGGAGTCGGGTCAAAGGTCGTCCGCGATGCCCCTCCCCCTGTGAGCGCCAGAGGAGTGCTGCCCTCAGACTGCAGGGGGCGCTCTCAGCCGGGGCAGAACTCCATATCCCAGCATGCTCGGCGGAGGGCCACTTCCTGCCTCTGCAGTGCGTCGGGGAGAAGTGCTTCTGTGTGAATGAAGAGGGTGGAGCCACAGAGGAGCGCGCCCCCCACTGTGAGAGATCAGAAACACTATCTGTTTACCGCAGATCTGTTCTCCAAACTGTTCTCCTCAGATCTTTCCCCCTGTTCTCCTCAGATCTTTCCCCCTGTTCTCCTCAGATCTTTCCCCCTGTTCTCCTCAGATCTTTCTCCGTGTTCTCCTCAGATCTTTCTCCAGGTTCTAGTCGTTTTAACTGTTCAGATCAGATTTTCTAATGCTGAAGTCAGAGCACTTGAGCTGAGTCAGAACTGAAATGGTTTTAGATCAAAATTGAGACGTCACAGTGAGAACAGAAAGATCTACTCTGACACTGATGTTTGTTTGTGCAGGTGCTCAGACGGTGGGACAGAGCCAGACTTCAGGTGAGGAGGGGCTTTGCACAGGAGGTGGGGCTAAGTACAGGGGGAGGGACTAAGCCGTTGTGATTTCAGACTCCGTCACGTTTTCTCGTTCTCTGTCGTGTTCTTTACCTTCAGGCTCGTGCTCTGACGCTGTGGCTGAAGTCTCCGCCTTCAAACAGAAAGTGATGTCACTGGTGGCGCTCTCTAACTCCTCCCACTTACCCATGGGCCTCGGCTTCCTATTGGCCAAAGGGTTCCGCTTTACCACTGAGATTGGCCAATCAGAGTCTCCTCTGCTGGAGCTGCTCAACAACAACGATGCCACACTGCGATTGGCCGCAGTGTCAGGTGAGACTCCTCCCCCCTCTACACTAACTCCTCCCCCTCCAAACTGACTCCTTCCCTCCATACATGT
The DNA here is from genome assembly GCA_036785185.1 of Paratrypauchen microcephalus. Taxonomy (NCBI): domain Eukaryota; kingdom Metazoa; phylum Chordata; class Actinopteri; order Gobiiformes; family Gobiidae; genus Paratrypauchen; species Paratrypauchen microcephalus. The sequence goes on along the minus strand of JAVJIX010000047.1, from coordinate 4,497,855 downwards.
TTGAGTAATCTAGTGATCTCTCCTGTTTGAGTAATCTAGTGATCTCTCCTGTTTTTAAACACAAATGGAGGCTTAAGATAAAACCCACAGCTGCTGTTTAAACGTCCCATAATCCTCTGACCTCTGACCTCTGCTCTGTCCTGTTCTAATGTCGTTTCCTCATCACAATCAGAAAACACCCTGATCCACCTTGTGATGTCATCATGTGGTGATAAAGGAAGTGCTCCACTGTGTTTTTAAACTCCACACACCTTCACTAGAATCATTTGGATCATTTCAGTCCTGGAGTTGCCGATCTCGACTGTACTGTATCTCACTGTTCACTTGGAAACTCCCACTTGACGACATCATGAGGTGGAACAGAGCGTTTGGAGCTTTGGAGATGTAGACAGACGAATAATAAAGATATAGATAAGAGATAACAAAATATGTGAATGAAACAAACACAACTCTAGGTCTGTGTGAGAAGGAACATCAGGAGATCAGGATACGACTTAAGTTTGTGGGGTTCAGGAGCAGCAGAACCTCCGACCTGAAGCTTGATGGTTTGAGTGGACATGGTTGCCAGGTAACAGTTATGGAAATCTCCTTTGTGATGTCATGATTTCAAATGAGGAAGTAAAATGTGAATCCCCTAAATGTCCAAACGGGGATTTACACACTGTGCTGCATTAAAGCTGCAGTGTGTAACTTTTCTGGTGGAGAGTCCGTCAGATGCTTTTCTCCATGGACATTACTTGCTTTGCTTTGTCTGAAAGGCTCCACAGTATGGCATTAAACCTTTCTATCTCTATGGAGACCAAACCACACCAAGTTCCGGGTCAGATCTGTGGAGAGGCGACCCCGCTCACAGTCAGAATGTCTGTTTTCTAGGTATTGTCGTTTTTCATGGTATTTTTGAGCTCTAAAACCACCTGTGATTGAATAAATGTAAAGTAGAGCTGTTTAATGTCACACTGCGGAACATTCCAGGCAGAGCAGTGACGTTTCCAGAGAAACAAGCAGGTGACGGACCCACTACTGAAAAGTTGGGATCTTCAGTGTTTCAGTCAAATGAGTTCTGCTCTGCGCATAGGGGCTGACCTCTGACCCCAGCCTGACCCCAAATTGACCACAGCCTGTCATCTGACCCCAGCCTGACCTCTGACCCCAAACTGACCCCAGCCTGACCTCTGACCCCAGCCTCACCCCAGCACAGTGTGTGTGACGTGTTGTTGCTGTTTCAGTATATCAGCAGTTGGTGGCGCCAGAGCGACAGAGTTTACAGATCTACAGTCCTCAGTGTGACTCCAACGGAGACTGGATCCCCACCCAGTGCGACCGGAGCTCAGGTCTGCTCCTCTGACCTCTGACCTGACCTCTGACCTGACCTCTGACTTCTGACCTCTGACCTGACCTCTAACCTCTCTCCTCTCTCTCCTCAGGTGTGTGTTGGTGTGTCGATGAAAAAGGCCGTTTCCTTTCAGGATCTTTGACCAATCGCAGAGCTCCAAAATGTGAGTCACTTCCTCCTCCTTAAGGTTTACAGGTGCCACAGGGGGGCGCCAGTCGCAAAAACTGTTGTTTTTTCCTTAGGAAAGACACTTCACCCACATTACCTAGTATGAAAATGGTGTGTGCGTGAGTGTTGGAGGTGGTCGGAGGGGCCGATGGCGCAGATTGGCAGCCTCGCTTCCGTCAGTCTGCCCCAGGGCAGCTGTGGCTACAAAAAGTATCTTACCACCAAGTGTGGAGTGAATGAACAATGAACTGTAAAGCGCTTTGGGTGCCATGAAAGGCGCTATATAAATGCTAAAATGAATTAATATTAATATTAATATTAATATTAATATTAATATTAATATTAATATTAATATTAATATTAATATTAATAATAACAGTACGAGCCTGTACGAGGCTCCGCCCACAGGCCTACGTCCCCCATACTCCCACAGTATGCAGGAGGTTCATCAGGAGGTTCATTAGTGCGACGCTCTGAAGGGGGAGGGGGTTAGAGCAGAGAGTAAAGAGAGGAGAGACTCAGAGCGACAAAAACTAAAGTGAAACTTCTAAAACCTGTTAGAGAGGTAAATCCCCTGTTTAAAGCAACACTGTGGAGTACTGGCATCTCCATGGAAACGGCAGGAGGTGTTCACCTGTGGAACCCTGTGTCCTCCAGGTGAGAGCAGCTGTGACTCTGCACGCGCCCAGAACCTTCTCTCTGATTGGGTGAGAGTCCCTGCCCAGTGTGAACAGGTGAGACACGCCTGTGACCTTTGACCTGTGCTGGGGCCAGACTGTGACCTTTAACCTTTTGTTTTCAGATGGAGATGTTTGGATCTCCTCAGTGTGAATCTGACTCTGACTGTGACAGTGAGTACTACAAATACTACTACTACTGCTACTACTACTACTGCTACTACTACTACTACAGTTCTCCTTCAGGTCCTCGTTGCCCCGTCCCGGACATTTCCCATGGTGCTTTGCGGTGCGGTCCAGTTGCCAACGGTTTCCAGCGCTGTGAGCTCGTCTGTTCCCATGGTTACTACAACGCACTTCCTGTCAGCCACTTCCAGTGTGAGGTCCAGACCAAGTCCTGGACTGAGGCCAGACCGGAACCTCAGGCCTGTCAGAGTGAGTCCCACAAAATCCTGGTTTAGTCCTGGTGTAGTCCTGGTGTAGTCCCGGTGTAGTCCTGGTGTAGTCCCAGTGTAGTCCCGGTGTAATCCCGGTGTAGTCCCGGTTTAGTCCTGGTGTAGTTCTGGTTTAGTCTTGGTTTAGTCCTGGTGTAGTCCTGGTTTAGTCCCAGTGTAGTTCTGGTGCAGTCCCGGTTTAGTCCTGATGTAGTCCGGGTGTAGTCCTGGTTCTGACCCTCTCTCTCTGTCAGTCCCTCAGCCTCTCCAGACCTGGTCCTGGACTCAGACCTGGTCTTGGGTCCAGTCCTGCTCTGAGTCTGGTTCTGTGGAGGAGGTGCTGTGGAGCGCTCTGTCCAGCAGGGGGCTCTGCTCTGCTCAGGTCAGTCTCACGCTGCGGTGACCTCACGCTGCGGTGACCTCACGCTGCGGTGACCTCACGGTGTCCTACGTGTATGTCTATGGTGGAATGTTTAGCAGTTACCATGGAGACAGAAGGCACATAAGCAAACACTGACAAGAAGTTTAACTCAAATGTGGTCTAGTCCTGGTTTAATCCTGGTCTAGTCCTGGTTCAGTCCTGGTTCAGTCCTGATTTAGTCCTGGTTCAGTCCTGGTTTAGTCGTGGTTTAGTCCTGGTCTAATCCTGGTCTAGTCCTGGTCTAGTCCTGGTCTAGTCCTGGTTTAGTCCTTTTTTTAGTCCTGGTTTAGTCCTGGTCTAGTCCTGGTTTAGTCCTTGTTTAGTCCTGGTTTAGTCCTGGTCTAATCCTGGTCTAGTCCTGGTTTAGTCCTGGTTTAGTCCTGGTCTAATCCTGGTCTAATCCTGGTCTAGTCCTGGTCTAGTCCTGGTCTAATCCTGGTCTAGTCCTGGGTTAGTCCTGGTTCAGTCCTGGTCTAGTCCTGGTTTAGTCCTGGTTTAGTCCTGGTTTAGTCCTGGTTCAGTCCTGGTTTAATCCTGGTTCAGTCCTGGTTCAGTCCTGGTTCAGTCCTCGTTCAGTCCTGGTTTAGTCCTGGTTCAGTCCTGGTTCAGTCCTGGTTTAATCCTGGTTTAGTCCTGGTTCAGTCCTGGTTCAGTCCTCGTTCAGTCCTGGTTTAGTCCTGGTTCAGTCCTGGTTCAGTCCTGGTTCGGTCCTGTCTGTGTCCAGGCCCCAGTCTCGGCTCGGTCTCTGTCTCTCTGTGGTGGTTCTACAGTTGGGCTTCAGTGTCAGGGAGACTCTGTGACCCTGAACCTAACCTGGACTCTACACCTGTCAGAACTCAGACCTGAGGACCTGCCAGACCTCCACACCCCAGGTAAACCAGATGCCCTCCCAGTGTCAGTCCTGGTCTAGTCCTGGTTTAGTCCTGGTTTAGTCCCAGCTCGGTGCTGACTCAGGTGTGTTCCAGGTATGTTCCTGAACCGGACTCACTTCCTGGAGGGCGTGCAGGGCATTCTGGGAAACCTGATGATGTCACAGATGATGTCAGAGCTGCGGCTGGTCACCGTGACGACGCCGGAGTTCGGTTGCGAGTCAGGGTTTGGCGTCAGCGGCGAGAGAGAAGCCTGCCGTGAGTCTAAACGCCATTTTGTTTTATAGTTCTGTTCTGAAACAAGATGGTGTCCTGTCTCTCCTTTTGTTTTATCTCCTTTACTGGTGATCTGTGTCCTCCTTTATTTATTTATTTATTTATTTATTTGATTGGGACAGAGTTAATGGACAAACATGACACATTGTCCCTCAGGCTCATTTCCATCCGTTGTCCCAAAGGGCTGAGGTCACAGGGCCAAACAATAAAATATTGCACAGTTCCCATTATTTTGCACTATGTTGTCACTTTGGCCAGTGTGGTGTGTGAAAATTAATTTCTCTTTGGGGACAATAAAAGTCGAAAAAAGTAAAAAAAAAAAAAAAAAAGTCACACCTTCAGTACCTGCAAATAAGAAGATAGAAGAAGATAGAAGATCAATTAAAATCCCAATGCTCCTGGACATGAGGACATGTTTGGTTTGACCATCACCAGTGTTTCATTTGAGCTTTAAAAGAGCTGGACGTAAATGGTCACATTTGTATATAGCGCTTTTCCACCAACAAGGAACCACTCACCCATTCACACACTAGTGTACGCAGACACTGGGGGCAAGGTGGGTTAAGTGTCTTGCCCAAGGACACAACGGCAGCATTCATCTGTGAGAGCTGGAATTGTACCACCAACCTGTGGGTCAGTGGATCTGACCGCTCAACAGTGGATCTGTTTCTTATGTCAAGAACGGGATTTGAACTGCCAACCTTTGGATCAGTGGACAAACGCTCTATCAACTGAGGTATTGCCGTAGGACATTGTCTCAGTGTTGGACATAGGACGTTCTCTCAGTGTTGGTTTAGATCAGTGCTTCTCAATTATTTTCTGTGACGCCCCCCCTAGGAAGAAGAAAAAATTTCATGCCTCCCCCATCCCTGCGCGCAACTATTAATAGTATTATTTGTCTAGAAAATTGTTATTAGTACACCTCTGCATAACATTGTATCCTTTATTAACATTAAAAACCAAAAAGAAAGAAACTTACAACAAAGACTGCACTGTCTTTTTGCACTGAGGACTCAAGTATTGATGTTTTTAATGCAGCTTTGTGCACATTTGTTTACGTTTTACAGAAACTAAACTTAAAACCACATTGCCAATTTGCATAAACTAAACGCGCTGAAAAAAAACCCCAAACGCTCTCTCCTTGTGCCGCTGATGCGTCAGCTTCTGTCGGACTAAAGTACATGACTCAGTGGAATATACGGGTTTTTTTCTGTGACAGAGGATGTTCTGCTGATGGTGAGTCTGTTCTGTATATCGCGTATTTAAGGTTGCCGACCCCTGCCCCAGAGCGACAATGAGAACGCCACTGCCAACTACTGTTGTTGACGTGCAATTACACTTAGTTCTAGTATAGTACGGCAGAAAAGCATGTTGCCCAGGGTCACACGCGCCCCCCCCCGGCATCACACCGCGCCCCCCCAGGGGGGCCCGCCCGCTATTTGAGAAGCACTGGTTTAGATTCCACAGATTCCACCTTGGACAAAAGACACATTCTGTCCTAAGGTCTGTCTGTGGGGTGTGACCAGGTCACCCCTGGTGGTGCTTGTGTGGTCCTTTCTGCAGTGTCTTTGCGTTTGATGTTCTCCTTTACGCGGTGGAGGTGTGAGGGAATTTGATGTTCTCCTTTAGCGGTGGAGGTGTGAGGGAATTTGATGTTCTCCTTTAGCGGTGGAGGTGTGAGGGAGTTTGTTGTTCTCCTTTAACGGTGGAGGTGTGAGGGAGTTTGATGTTCTCCTTTAGCGGTGGAGGTGTGAGGGAGTTTGATGTTCTCCTTTAGCGGTGGAGGTGTGAGGGAGTTTGATGTCCTCCTTTAGTAACTTTGTAAATTAGACCAGCCCTTTTAAGGATGACCATGTCCTCAAGTCCAAAAGCCTCAGCTTTTTCAGAACGTGACAGTGGTGGTGGGAAATCGGTTTTATCAAGTATTTTTGACCTCTTTTATAGAGGTTTTCAGTGGAAGTGTTGTGGGACCAAGTGGTTAAACAATAATCTATGTGAGAAATAATCCTGGAGGAGAAATACGTTTGAGCAGCGTTCGTGTTTAAGTTGTTCCTGATGTGACGAAAATTCCGATTATTGAATTGGACCTGAGAGACTTTTTAACATGACTTTTGAATGACAATATTGGGTCTAGAATGACTCCAAGGTATTTAAGTTCTGGGACCAGGTCAAGTTCTACTCCATTAAGTTTGATTGCTTCAATTTGGTGTGACGTTTTAAAAAGTACAGTATGTTTTTTTGGTGTTTAACAAAAGGCACGAATCCTTGAGCCAGATATGCTCAGACGAGAGGCCATCTGTGAGCAGCTGTGAGGTCATGAGCAGCTGTGAGGTCATGAGCATCTGTGAGGTCATTAGCAGCTGTGAGGTCATGAGCAGCTGTGAGGTCGTTAGGAGCTGTGAGGTCATGAGTAGCTGTGAGGTCGTTAGCAGCTGTGAGGTCGTTAGCATCTGTGAGGTCATCAGCATCTGTGAGGTCATGAGCAACTGTGAGGTCATGAGCAGCTGTGAGGTCATTAGCAGCTGTGAGGTCATGAGCAGCTGTGAGGTCGTTAGGAGCTGTGAGGTCATGAGTAGCTGTGAGGTCGTTAGCAGCTGTGAGGTCGTTAGCATCTGTGAGGTCATCAGCATCTGTGAGGTCATGAGCAACTGTGAGGTCATGAGCAACTGTGAGGTCATGAGCAGCTGTGAGGTCATTAGCAGCTGTGAGGTCATGAGCAGCTGTGAGGTCATGAGCAGCTGTGAGGTCATGAGTAGCTGTGAGGTCGTTAGCAGCTGTGAGGTTGTTAGCAGCTGTGAGGTCATGAGCAGCTGTGAGGTCATGAGCAACTGTGAGGTCATGAGCAGCTGTGAGGTCATTAGCAGCTGTGAGGTCATGAGCAGCTGTGAGGTCATGAGTAGCTGTGAGGTCTTTGGCAGCTGTGAGGTTGTTAGTATCTGTGAGGTCATGAGCAGCTGTGAGGTCATGAGCAGCTGTGAGGTCATTAGCAGCTGTGAGGTCATGAGCAGCTGTGAGGTCATGAGTAGCTGTGAGGTCTTTGGCAGCTGTGAGGTTGTTAGTATCTGTGAGGTCATGAGCAGCTATGAGGTCATGAGCAGCTGTGAGGTCATGAGCAGCTGTGAGGTCGTTAGCAGCTGTGAGGTCATGAGCAGCTATGAGGTCATGAGCAGCTGTGAGGTCGTTAGCAGCTGTGAGGTCATGAGCAACTGTGAGGTCATGAGCAGCTGTGAGGTCATGAGCAGCTGTGAGGTCATGAGCAGCTGTGAGGTCATGAGTAGCTGTGAGGTCTTTGGCAGCTGTGAGGTTGTTAGTATCTGTGAGGTCATGAGCAGCTATGAGGTCATGAGCAACTGTGAGGTCATGAGCAGCTGTGAGGTCGTTAGCAGCTATGAGGTCATTAGCATCTGTGAGGTCATGAGCAGCTGTGAGGTCATGAGCAGCTGTGAGGTCGTTAGAAGCTCTGAGGTCATGAGCAGCTGTGAGGTCGTTAGCAGCTGTGACGTCATGAGCAGCTGTGAGGTCGTTACCAGCTGTGAGGTCGTTAGCAGCTGTGAGGTCGTTAGCAGCTGTGAGGTTGTTAGCAGCTGTGAGGTCGTTAGCAGCTGTGAGGTCGTCAGCAGCTGTGAGGTCATTCGCAGCTGTGAGGTCACGAGCAGCTGTGAGATCATGAGCAGCTGTTAGGTAGTTAGCAGCTGTGAGGTCATGAGCAGCTGTGAGGTCGTTAGCAGCTATGAGATGATTGTGTCATCCACATACATCTGTGGGAAAACATTTGGACAAACATTTGGCAAATTATTGATGAAAAGGGAGAATATCACTGGCCCAAGGATTGACCCTTGTGGGACACCAACATCACAATCCAAACATTGAGATTTTACACCATCAGCTTCCACATTCTGTTTCCTGTGGGACAGATACGATGTAAACCACTGAAGAACTTGACTGGAGATGTTAAACTGAGTCACCCTGGAGAAGAATCTGAAGGTTTACAGAGTCAAAGTCTTTCTCCAGGTCTAAGAAGACACATGGAGTCCTGTGGAGCTCTTCGTGTTTTCTGTTAGCGGACACAGGGCAGTGTCTGTGGAGTGATAGGCCCAAACTGTAGCGGGTATTGATTATGCTAAATTTCCCGGTGTAATTAATTGTCCTGAAAATGTGATTCAACTGGACTTTGTTTTGACTACATCTTCTGCACAAACACGTCCAAGGTCACAGCTGGGGCCTTATCTTACACAGTACTCTACAAAAGAAAACAACACATTCCATTCGGCTCACACTGACATTTTTATGTAAAACACTCTGCCCTGTCTATTTAGTAAGTCTGCCTCTGTGTCAGTTTCCGATCAATTATTGATTTCCAATCTGATCCCCCCACCCTTCCTTCTGTTACCAAAGAAAAAGATCACTGTATGTTTACCTCTCCAAGTGTTTCTTCTGTCATTACATGTTGTAAAATTGTCTGCATCTTTTATTTTTGTTTCTACTCTGTTGTAACCAAGTTGGCGCCGCGAATGGCAGCCCTGGTGCTCGGAGTGTCTGTCCGCTCCAGGTATCGAAGCAAGTTCCTAATGTTGTGAACCTGTTCACTCATATGGCAATAAAAACCTTCCTGATTCCTGATTCCTGGTGTAGTGAGGGTTGGGTGTTTTCCAAATGAGCCGTAATGAGTATAACCACCCACTTCTCAGCTATTTTAGATATAACAGGAAGTATGCTTATTGGCCGATAATTAGCCATGTCTGTTTTAGCACCGGATTTAAAAATTGGTGACAGATATTTTCCAATCAGTTGGAACAACCGAGTGTTTGAAGGATGTATGAGGAGATGCGTGAATCCTTAAATTCATTCAGGAAATTTGTATTTAGACCAAATGCATCAAGTGCTTTTAAATTTCTTAAGCCTGTAATTAATTTGGCACCTTCATGGTGTGAAATATCATTGATCCTGAACATGGCCTGATCAGGGTCATTCATATTATCAGAGCAAGTGGAGTGAAGCGTTGATCTCCATTACGGAGTTTATGAAGAAACTGTTTAAATGAGTGTCTAAGGAGAGAGGCTCTAACAGTGGAGTTATTGACATGTCGCTCCATTGTCTTTTCGTTTTTTGTTTAACTGATGACCAAGCAATTAATTTAGATGTTGCCAAATAATTTGACCATTGCCTTTTGCACTCTCTATTACATTTATGAAAAAGTTAGTTTGCCCGCCTTAAACTCGCAGTTACTTTATTTCGTTTATGAGTAAACCTCTGTCAATAATTAGACCAGATTTCAAAAATAGTTTCAATAACCGGGCTTTAGTTTTCATCAGATCCCGACGTTCTGTGTTCAGCCGTGGAAATGACATTCCTCCTCTGATGGTTCTTTCTTCTCGTCTTCAGTCCTGTGTCCTCCTGGGACCTTCTCGTCTTCGGGGGCATGTCTCTTCTGTCCATCAGGAACCTATCAGGACCAAGAGGGGCGAGACTCCTGTGTCACATGTCCCCGAGGCTCCTCTGTGATTGGAGCATCATCTGTCCATCAATGTGAGTCCTGGTTTAGTTCTGGTTCAGTCCCGATTTAGTACTGTTTTAGTCCTGGTTTAGTCCTGTTTTAGTCCTAGTTCAGTCCTGGTTTAGTCCTGGTTTAGTCCCGGTTCAGTCCCGGTTCAGTCCCGATTTAGTCCTGATTTAGTCCTGGTTTAGTCCTGTTGTAGTCCTGGTTTAGTCCCGGTTCAGTCCCGATTTAGTCCCGATTCAGTCCTGGTTTATTCCTGGTTTAGTCCTGGTTCAGTCCTGGTTTAGTCCTGGTTCAGTTCTGGTTTAGTCCTGGTTCAGTCCTGATCCAGTCCTGATTTAGTCCTGGTTTAGTCCTGGTTTAGTCCCAATTTAGCCCCAGTTTAGTCCCAGTTCAGTCCTGGTTTAGTCCTAGTTTAGTCCTGGTTCAGTTCTGGTTTAATCCTGGTTCAGTCCTGGTTCCGTCCTGGTTTAGTCCTGGTTTAGTCCTGGTTTAGTCCTGGTTTAGTCCTGGTCCAGTCCTGGTTCAGTTCTGTGTTCCAGGTGAGTCGGTGTGTCAGCGGCGTAGGGGGCGGTGCTCAGAGTCAGGTGACTTCCTGCCGGCGCAGCCTGACTTCCTGTCTGGGATCTGGGGGTGTGTCACTAAAGAAGGGGCGTGGCTTCAGTGGACCAATAGCGAGATGCCACTGACCGACAAAGAGTGCACAGGTGACACGGAAAAGTTCCACAACGAACCTTTAAACAACCATAAATATTAAACACAGTCCTCTGCTCTAATGTAATTTCCTCCTCAAATGAAAACACTGTTCCACCTTGTGATGTCATCATGTGGTGATAAAGGAAGTGCTCCACTGTGTTTTTAAACTCCACACACCTTCACTAGAATCATTTGGATCATTTCAATCCTGGAGTTGCCGATCTTGACTGAACTAAAGGAAAAAGGAGCTGTTCACTTGGAAACTCCCACTTGATGACATCACAAGGTGGAACAGAGCGTCATGATGTGAATTTCCTCATGAAGAAATAAAAGAAAAACATCTGACCTCTGACCCGTCCTCTGCTCTGACCTCTGACCCGTCCTCTCCTCTGATCTCTCCTCAACTCTGACCTCTGACCCCTCCTCTGCTCTGACCTCTGACCCGTCCTCTCCTCTGACCTCTCCTCTGACCTCTCCTCTGACCTCTGACCCGTCCTCTGCTCTGACCTCTGACCCATCCTCTCCTCTGATCTCTCCTCAACTCTGACCTCTGACCCCTCCTCTGCTCTGACCTCTGACCCGTCCTCTCCTCTGATCTCTCCTCTGACCTCTCCTCTGACCTCTGACCCGTCCTCTGCTCTGACCTCTGACCCGTCCTCTCCTCTGACCTCTGACCCCCAGCGCTCAGTAACTTCCAGCTCCTGTCGGACTCTGAGGTCCAGTTTGGTTCAGATGAGGCCCAAATCCTCAGGACTGAGTCAACAGACCAGACCAGCTGCTTAAGAGGTAATGGGACCTGGTTTAGTCCTGGTTTAGTCCTGGTTCAGTCCTGGTTTAGTCATGCATTAGTCCTGGTTTAGTCCTGGTCTAGTCCTGGTTTAGTCCTGGTTTAGACCTGGTTCAGTCCTGGTTTAGTCCTGGTGTAGTCCTGGTTCAGTCCTGGTTTAGTCCTGGTTCAGTCCTGGTTTAGTCCTGGTGTAGTCCTCTTTAGTCCTGGACTACACAACAGTCCAGGACTGTTGTGTAGTCCTGGTTTAGTCCTGCATTAGTCCTGGTTTAATCCTGGTCTAGTCCTGGTTTAGTCCTGGTTTAGTCCTGGTTTAGACCTGGTTCAGTCCTGGTGTAGTCCTGGTGTAGTCCTGGTTCAGTCCTGGTTCAGTCCTGGTTTAGTCCTGGTTTAGTCCTGGTCTCAGTCTGCTCTCTGTTCAGATTGTGCACTGGACTCGTCCTGTCACCATGTGGCGCTGTTGAGCGAACAGTGTGAGATGTACAACACAAACCCCGAGAACACAGAGTGCACCACCGCTCCCCAGGTACTCGCTTTGGACCGGGTTTAGTCCTGGTCTAATCCTGGTTTAGTCCTGGTTCAGACCTGGTTTAGTCCTGGTCTAGCCCGGGTTTAGTCCTGGTTCAGGCCTAGTTTACTCCTGGTTTAGTCCTGGTTTAGTCCTGGTTTAGTCCTGGTTCAGGCCTGGTTTAGACCTTACTGTTCTTTTCTGTTTTCCCACAGACCAAAGGGTTTTTGGGTAATCCTGAGGCGGAGCATTTTGATTGGCTGCACTGCTCTGTGAAGGTGAGGGGCGGAGCTTCAGGTCGACAGGTGTTCAGGAAGACAGGTGAGTGCGACAGGTCCTGCGTCCGAGCCAAACTGTCATCCAGTCACATCAGAGTTTATTTGAGTACTTTTGCGGAAATGGTGTGGACCCCCTCCCGTTAAAATAACGAGTGCGTTCCTGCATCACCACGGCAACACAGACAAAAATCAAACTAATTTGGTGGAAATTTCAAACATTTTCAAAAATACTTAAATTTTAACCCTCAGAAAGAACAATTGTTTCATTCACATGTTTTGTATAAACCTGCAGATTTAGCACGAGTTCTTCTCTCAAACTGAAAACACTTAGAACATCAGAACACCAGAACATGGCTTATAGCTCAGAGTGCTGCAGGAACTTTGAGATGTTTCTTGTTTATCAGTTTGTGGGGCTCAGAGTTTGGAGCAGTGTTCTCCAGCCGATGACTGTCATGTTCTTTAGAGGAACCTATGGAGGGACCTGTTCTTTAAACAAAACTGTTCTTTAGAGGGACCTGTTCTTTAGAAGGACCTGTTCTTTAGAAGGACCTGTTCTTTAGAAGGACCTGTTCTTTAGAGGGACCTGTTCTTTAGAGGGACCTGTTCTTTAGAAGGACCTGTTCTTTAGAGGGACCGGTTCTTTAGACGAACCTGTTCTTTTGAAGGACCTGTTCTTTAGAGGGGCTGCTCTTTAGAAGGACCTGTTCTTTAGAGGGACCTGTTCTTTAGACGAACCTGTTCTTTTGAAGGACCTGTTCTTTAGAGGGGCTGTTCTTTAGAAGGACCTGTTCTTTAGACAAACCTGTTCTTTAGAGGGGCTGTTCTTTAGAAGGACCTGTTCTTTAGAGGGACCTGTTCTTTAGACGAACCTGTTCTTTTGAAGGACCTGTTCTTTAGAGGGGCTGTTCTTTAGAAGGACCTGTTCTTTAGACAAACCTGTTCTTTAGAGGAGCTGTTCTTTAGAGAACCTGTTCTTTAGAAGGACCTATTCTTTAGAGGGACCTGTTCTTTAGACAAACCTGTTCTTTAGAGGAGCTGTTCTTTAGAGAACCTGTTCTTTAGAAGGACCTTTTCTTTAGAGGCACCTGTTCTTTAGACAAACCTGTTCCTTAGAGGGACCTATTCTTTAGAAGAGCTCTTCTTTAGAAGGACCTGTTCTTTAGACAAACCTCCTTTTTAGAGGGACCTGTCCTTTGAAGGACCTGTTCTTTAGAAGTACCTGTTCTTTAGATGAACCTGTTCTTTAGAAGGACCTGTTCTTTAGAAGGACCTGTTCTTCAGAGGGACCTGTACTTTAGAGGGACCTGTCCTTTAGAGGACCTGTTCTTTAGATGAACCTGTTCTTTAGAAGGACCGGTTCTTTAGAGGGACCTGTTCTTTAGGCAACCTTGTTCTTTAGAAGGACCTGTCTGTAGAGGGACCTGTTCTTTAGACGAACCTGTTCTTTAGAGGACCTGTTGTTTAGAGGGACCTGTTTAACTCACATATTCACCTGGTGGACTTCAGATCAGGCCGTTCAGCTGCTCAGGTCCCACTCCATCTGACCTGTGACCTCTGACCTTTGCAGGAGACCGGTATGCGTCCGGGTCCAAGTCCGAGTATTCGACCTCTGACCTGGTGACCCTGAAGAGGGCGGAGTCAGGCGTGTACAGGACCCAAGTGTTCTCAGCCAATCAGAGTGCCCGAGCCGACGTGCAGCGCTTCTGTCTGAGTGTGTGCAGAAGAGACCCCTGCTGTGACGGCTACGTCCTGAACCAGAACCAGATCCACTCAGGTCAGACCAGACCGGGTCCAGTCCAGGTTCAGTTCTGGTTTAGACCTGTTTTAATCCTGGTTTAGTCCTGGTTTAGTCCTTGTTTAGTCCTGGTTTAGTCCTGGTTTATTCCTGGTTCAGTCTTGGTTCAGTCCTGGTTTAGTCCAGGTTTAGTCCTTGTTTAGTCCTGGTTTAGTACAGGTTTAGTCCTGGTTCTGACCTGGTTCTGGCCCAGTTCTGACCCGGTTTGCTCTTGTAGGGTCCATCATGTGTGGGTATCTCAGGACTCCATCAGTGCTCATGTGTGCGGAGCAGGACTGGGACATGACTGGCAGAGGAGCCGCCAATCGAGACTGTGGGGTGGGGCTTAAGTCCAACGAGAAACGAGACGACTTCCTGTTTGACATCGAAGGTCACAAGTTCACCTTCAGTAAGAACTACAAAGACCATGATGCTTTGCTCTGCTTTAGTACTGACCTACTTTAGACCTGGTTTAGACCTGGTTTAGTCCTTTTTTAGACCTGTTTTAGTCCTTTTTATAGACCTGTTTTAGTCCTTTTTAGTCCTTTTTATAGACCTGTTTTCGTCCTTTTTTAGACCTCGTTTAGTCCTTTTTTAGACCTGTTTTAGTCCTTTTTAAGACCTGGTTTAGTTCTGGTTTAAACCTGGTTTAGTCCTGGTTTTAAATAAATATTGAATAAAGTTTGTTTGATTGACAGGTGCCTCCGGAGCCCATGTGTCGCCTGTGACCTTCAGCAGCATCCACCTCGAGACAGGTACCAGGGTCCAGACCTGGACCGAGCACAAGTTTAGGGTTTAGAATCCTGATTTAGACCAGCTCGATTCAGTGTGACTTTGTTTGGTTCCTTTGGTCTTTTTTTTCAGGACAAAAGCCGGACTCTGTGGGATCCTGCCCCGCTCTTCAGTCCGGTCCTGGGTCCAGTCCTCCTGTAGACCCCTCGGTTCTGGACTTGTTCCAGTCTCTCTCTGTGGACCAGGTGGAGGTGAAGCCTCAGAAGAAACAGCCCAGACTGACCTTCTGGTTCAACAAGAAGAACTACGACTCCCAGCATGCCCTGCTCGCCTGCCTGCAGCGTGAGTCCTGCTTTAGACCTGGTTTAGTCCTGGTTTAGTCCTGCTTTAGTCCTGCTTTAGTCCTGCATTAGTCCTGCTTTAATCCTGGTTTAGTCCTGCTTTAGTCCTGGTTTAGTCCTGCTTTAGTCCTGGTTTAGTCCTGCTTTAGTCCTGGTTTAGTCCTGCTTTAGTCCTGGTTCTCCTGTTTCTCTCTTCAGGCTGTGTTTTGGAGAAACTGTGCTCGGTGGCGGACATTTTGGATCTCCACTCTGACTTCTTCTTCTGTGAGTTGTTCCCGGACACTGGAGTCTGCGGCGCCTACGATGAGCCCCTGCGCCGCCAGTGCCGCCCCCTACTGCCCCGCATGCCCAACAACACCTACATCAAGACCGGTATGCCCCGTGTGTCAGATGCCCTCCCCGTGTGTCAGATGCCCTCCCCGTGTGTCAGATGCCCTCCCGTGTATCAGATTCCCTCCCTGTGTGTCAGATGCCCTTCCCGTGTGTCAGATGCCCTCCCCGTGTGTCAGATGCCCTCCCCCAGTGCATTCTTGAGTTCAAAGTTCAGGTTTCAGTCTCAGATGTTACCGCTCCTGGAGTTTTTTAAATCTCATGAAACCAGGTCTAAGCCAGAACTAAACCAGGACTCTCCCGGGGTCTGTTGCAGTGGACCTGTCTGGACCTGTGAAGAGCTTCTACCAGAGAGTCCCCTTTAAGAAGATGGTCTCGTACTCGGTCCGGTCCAGGGTCCCGATTCCAGAATCCACTCCTCTGTCACAGGGGTAAGTCCAGGTCTGAACCAGGTCTGAACCAGGACTAAACCAGGTCTGAACCAGGTCTGAACCAGGACTAGACCAGGACTGAGCCAGGACTGAACCAGGACTGGACCAGGACTAAACCAGGACTAAACCAGGACTAAACCAGGTCTGAACCAGGTCTCAGTCCACTCTTGGTTCAGATCTCTGTTCAGTCATTTAAATAAAAAAGTGTAATTTTTTATTTTCACGTTAGTTTTAAAAAGTGGCGGCTTTGTAGCTGCAGTACCCTCTGACCCCTGACCTCTGACCTCCAGGTTCCGGGACTGTGAGCGCCGCTGTGACGAGGACCACTGCTGCAGAGGCTTTGGTCTGATCCGAGACCCCAAATCTGGATCTAAACCAGGATCTGAACCTGGACTGGTCTGTCTGTCCCTCATCAGCCTCGGAGTCCAGACCTGCCCAGAAGACCAGACTAACTGGCCCACCCAGGACTGCAGGTAAACCAGGACTAAACCAGGTCTAAGCCAGGATCAAACCAGTACTAAACCAGGTCTAAACCAGGTCTAACCCCGGTCTCTTTAGTCCCTCAGAGCTCAGGACTTCCCCGGAGCCTCTGGGTTGGTACATGAAGCCCGTCCACCAGTGGAGTTCAAGTCCTGGTCTTTGTCCGGACTTCAGCCTGCCTCAGACCAGGACCAGTCTGGACCGAGATCTTTGGAGCCCCATTTCTGGTCCCGCCCATCTACTGGTAGACCCCACCCTCTCCACCTATGACATCATCTTCCTGAGTCGTGACAGCGCAGACCGAGAGAAGGCGCTGGACTGGTGCCTCCATGGTGAGTGTAGTCCAGACCCAGAAACCGGTCTCTGGTCTCAACCCGGTCTCTGGTCTAAACCCAGTCTCTTCTCTCTGTGCTCAGCCTGTCAGGAGTCCGAGTCCTGTTTCTCGGTCTCGGTCTCGTTCTTGGACTCTGGATCTCGTTGTCTCCTGTATCCGGACATTAGAGTCTGTGGCCCCGCCCCTTCGTGTCAGCTGACCATCCGAGAGCCCGCCCCCCAGGTGTACGTGCGCACAGGTGAGTCTGAATTTGTTTTTGTTTTTGTTTTTTTAAAGTACATTCATAAATGATTTTTGCAACAGCAAATAATTTCCAACTCAACTCAACTGGCTTCTTCACTAAATTCTCGAGCTTTGTCTTTGTTCTGACCGCCAACTGCACTTGCGTTGCGGGGTAAGTAACATACTACGACTTAATTCACGAGTCACAGATGTGACCTCAGTCATGTCAAATGCCATTTTTGATGGTCATGCGAAAACTTATCATGCATTTTAACAAAGTTATTCGTGTTCGTTTACATGTGTCTGTCGTAGAGGTTACACGGTTAATATGTCTGTGAGCTTTGCGGTGTCCTGTGCTTGCTAGTTAATCAGCATGATTAAACACCATTGAACACCTGGGCAAATTACCCTAAACAAGCAGCAGGTGTTCACTTGTGTGTATGTCAGTTGAATGATATGAACTATCATTTATTCCATCTGTTTCTCTTTATTTCACGTCGAGTTCTTCTCTTCTATATCTTCACTGGGGGTTTTATGACAGCAGTGGCTTTGTTTTGAGTCAGCACTGCGCGCGCATTCAGTGATGACGTAGCTTTGAAACTGGTCTATATCGGTGGGTAATGTCTGCCTCATTACAGGCAGCATCGAGGGTGTGGGGAAGTTTTATCGGGGTCAGTAAAACAGCTCTAGAATTCGCTCCAGCAGAAGCGCCAGGAATATAGAACTTTGGATGGGCCGTGACCGAAGTGTCTGTGTTTGTGTAACTCTGTGTGTAACTCTGTGTGTAAATCTGTGTGTATGTGTGTGTGTGTTGTGTGTAACTCTGTGTGTGTGTGTGTGTTGTGGGTAACTCTGTGTCTAACCCTGTGTGTGTTGTGTGTGTGTGTGTAACCCTGTGTCTCAGATCGTCAGGTCCAGTCTCAGATCTTGGACCTTCCTGGGTCTCGGACTCTTCAGGGCCAGACCATGGACGTTGTCTTGGACGGGGGCCGGACCCGACCTGTGGTGCGGTTCCTGGGCGTCCCCTTCGCCCGTCCCCCCACCGGATCGCTGCGTTTCAGTCCTGCCCTTCCCCCCAATTGGACGGGAGCCCTGGACGCTGCGGAGCCCCGCCCGCCCTGCGTGGAGCCGGGTCAGAGAGAGAACGGGGCGAGCGAGGACTGCCTGTACCTGAACGTGTTTACGCCACAGCGCCACAGGGGAGCGCTACCTGTGCTCGTGTTCTTCTACAATGCCCCCTCAGGTCAGGACCGAACTAGGACCAAACCAGGACCAAACCAGGACCAAATCAGGAGTAAACCAGGACTAAACCAGGTCTAAACCAGGACTAAACCAGGACTGAACCAGGTCTAAACCAGGACTAAACCAGGACTAAACCAGGTCTAAACCAGGACTGAACCAGGACCAAACCAGGTTTAAACCAGGACTAAACCAGGTCTAAACCAGGACTAAACCAGGACTGAACCAGGTCCAAACCAGGACTAAACCAGGACTAAACCAGGTCTAAACCAGGACTGAACCAGGACTAAACCAGGTCTAAACCAGGACTGAACCAGGACCGAACCAGATCTAAACCAGGACCGAACCAGGACTAAACCAGGACTAAACCAGGACAAAACCAGGACTAAATCAGGACTGACCCTCTGCTCTAATGTCATTTCCTCATCATAAACAAACCTGTTTGTGTTTTATTTCATTCACATGCTTAACACACAAACTTGTAGTACTAATGTACTAGTACTGCAGTAGTAGTGTAGTAGTATTGTGGTAGTACTGCAGTAGTACTACAGTAGAACTGCAGTAGTACTGTAGTAGTATTGCAGTAGTACTGCAGTAGTACTACAGTAGTACTGCAGTAGTACTGTAGTAGTATTGCCGTAGTACTGCAGTAGTATTACAATAGTACTGCAGTAGTACTACAGTAGTACTGCAGTCGAACTGTAGTAGTATTGCAGTAGTACTACAGTAATATGTGTCTCACAGGTTTCTTGGACGGGTCCCTGTTGGCTGCTCAGGGGGACATGGTGGTTGTTACGGCCCCATATCGGA
This sequence comes from Paratrypauchen microcephalus, assembly GCA_036785185.1. NCBI lineage: Eukaryota > Metazoa > Chordata > Actinopteri > Gobiiformes > Gobiidae > Paratrypauchen > Paratrypauchen microcephalus. Next base: position 4,479,218 of record JAVJIX010000047.1, on the reverse strand, counting down.
GCTCCGTTCTGGGCTTCGGTCTGTCGGACGCCGGCCTCTCGGATCAGGAGGCGGTGCTCCGCTGGGTCTCCGCCCACATTCACCTGGTGGGCGGGGCTAAGGACAGGGTGACGGCAGGGGCAGAGCGTCAGGGAGCGGACATGCTCAGTGTGCACCTGTCCACACCTGGACCACCTCTGTTCCAACGACTCATACTCATGGTACAAGTACTACAAGTACTACAAGTACTACTACTACTGGTACTACTACTGCTACTGCTACTACTACTGCTACTACTACTGCTACTGCTACTACTACTACTACTACTACTACTGCTACTACTGCTACTACTATTGCTACTACTACTGCTACTACTACTGCTACTACTACTACTGCTATTACTACTACTGCTACTACTACTACTGCTATTACTACTACTGCTACTACTATTGAGTGTGGGTCCTTGGGCAAGACCCTTCACGGTACTGCCCCCCGGGCGCTGAAAGATGGCTGCTCACTGCTCCTGAAAAAGGATGGGTCAAATGCAGAAGTCAAATTTCTCCCGTGTGTCACTGTGTGTGAGACCAATACAGGCTTAATCTAATCTAATCTAATCTAATTGCTACTACTACTGCTACTACTACTGCTACTACTGCTACTACTACTACTACTACTACTACTGCTACTACTACTACTACTACTGCTACTACTGCTACTACTACTACTACTGCTACTATTGCTACTACTACTACTACTGCTACTACTACTGCTACTGCTACTAGTGCTACTACTGCTGCTACTGCTACTACTACTGTAATACTCTAGAGGAGGGGGTCAGGGGGTCACTGGTTCCAGGACTAAACCCGGTCTCATCTCTGGTCTCTTCTTGTCTCAGGGGGGTTCGGTCTTCTCTCCGGTTCTGGTTCGGTCCGAGTCTGAGCCCCGGCGTTTGACCTTTGACCTGGCGAGAGACCTGGGCTGTGACATCACAGACGTGGGTCATGTGACTCGCTGCCTTCAGGACGTGGACCTGCAGAGACTCAACGAGGCTCAGACCAGAATCTTGGCCCGAACTGGACCCCTGAGGGCATGGGGTCCGGTCCTGAAACCCGACCGGGATCTGGACCGAGGTCTACACCGGGTGGACCTCCTCCTGGGGACCTCAGAGCACGATGGTCTCATCAGCAGAGCCAGGAACATCAAGGTATAGAGGAGGACCAGACCAGGACCAGACCCAGACCCAGACCAGGACCAGACCAGGACCAGACTAAGACCAGATCAAGACCAAGACCAGACCAGGACCAGACCAGGACCAGACCAGGACCAGACCCAGACCAGGACCAGGACCAGGACCAGACTAAGATCAGATCAAGACCAAGACCAGACCAGGACCAAACCAGGACCAGACCAGGACCAAGACCAGACCAGGACCAAGACCAGGACCAAGACCAGACCAGGACCAGACCAGGAACAGACCAGGACCAGACCAGGACCAGGACCAGACTAAGAGCAGACCAGGACCAAACCCAGACCAAGACCAGGACCAGACCAGGACCAGACCAGGACCAGACCAGGACCAGGACCAGGACCAGGATCAGGACCAGACCAGGACCAGACCAGGACCAGACCAGGACCAGACCAAGACCAGACCAGACCAGGGCCAGACCAGGACCAGACCAGCTCCAGACCAAGACCAGACCAGGACCAGACCAAAACCAGACCAGGACAGAACTAAACCTTAAACTCAAATTCTGAATCAGATTTAAAGCTGCACTGCGTGACATTTCTAGTGGAGGGTCTGCCACCTCCTTGTTTCCATGGAAATAGTATTGCTTTTCTAGAATGTTCCAGTGTGCAGATTAAACCTCTATCACCATGGGGACGAGCAGGTCAGATCTGTGGAGAGGCGTTTCTGTTCACAGAAGGAATGACAGAACTTCTAAAAACACCAGGAGTAAATAAATGCTACAGATATGTTTAAAGTCATACCATGGAACATTCCAGGCAAAGCACGAACATCTCCATGGAGACGAGCAGGGTATGACCTCCCAACAGAAAGGTTGCACAGTGCAGCTTTAAAAGTGTTTGTGGTTCTTTTGTGCAGAACTTTGAGGAGCTTTCAGGCCGAGCTGAGTCCAAGACGGTCTTCTACGAGGCTCTGGTCCGGTCCCTGGGTCTGGACCCGGATCGTAACCAGACTACAGGTCCAAACGGGGACCTGCTGAAGGAGGCAGCGTCCTGGTTCTACTCCCTGGACCACAGCCCCACCCCCTCGGCTTACAACGTGTTCTCCAGAGCCCTGAACAACGCAACCAGGTCTGGACCAGGACTGAACCAGGACTGAACCAGGACTGAACCAGGACTAATCCAGGACTAAACCAGGACTAAACCAGGACTAAACCAGGTCTGGACCAGGACTGAACCAGGACTAAACCAGGTCTGGACCAGGACTGAACCAGGACTAAAACCAGGACTAAATTTCGTTTCCCCGCTAACCAGGCAGGACAATGATAGAGTGGCTGGGGAGGGGCCACGTGCATGTGCGCACCGCCGACTCGGACATACAGAGTGGAAAAGACGCAATTACAATCAATGACAATTATTCACAACATGTAATGACAGAAAAACAATTGGACAGGTAACGTACGGTGTTTTTTTCTTTGGCGACAAAGGGAAGGGTAGGGCAAGGGAGCAGATCAGAAATCAATCAGAAAACTGAAGTAGAAGCAGACCTAAAAATAGACATGGCAGTATTACAGAAATCATATCAGTATGAGCCAAATGTGGAGTGCTTTGTTCTATTTCATCCCTCCTGACCGCCAGAGGGCGGTGCTGAAAGCACTGAATGTTCCCTTCGCACATGCGCAGTTCGAGTAGTAATACCAAATGAGTCACACCTGTGACCCAGGATGACGCCCCGGAGGTAATATAGTCCCTCGTCATCCGTGACTCTGTTCCTCTTTTCTTCTCGCGTGCGGTTCGTACCACATGGCATTAGCCCTAACTCAGAACCTTGTTTTGTCTACTGTCGCCGGACGCCCGTTCACCGTTTCGGTAGGAGCTGCGGCTTTCCGCCCTCCGAGGGCTGTGACAGTTGCGTGTTGCTAAGGATTGAGGTACCACTTTCAATATTTTACAGCCTTTTGTTTGTGATGGCTGCGTCCGCGCCCCCTCTCCAAACACTTGGCGTTTGACTTGCACTAATCTGTTTGGTGAAGGCTGCGTGCGCGCACCCTCCCACATCGGACACATCTGTTTGTTAGCAGTACATTACAGACTTTATGTTGCTAACTGATAAAGTATGTGATTGATTCTTTTTCTGGTGACGGTCGTGTTCACGCACCCTCTCCCATTAAGTAAGTTTTGTTTTCTGAGCGGTACACTGCAGATTTCTGTTAACTATAAGATATTTTGGTTAATTTTCTCTGGTGACGGTCGCGTGCACGCACCCTCTCCCATCGAGTACGTTTTGTTAGTAGTACACTGCAGGTTTTTCTGTTGTTGATTATAAAGTATTTGATTGATTCTTCTCTGGTGACGGTCGTGTAAACGCACCCTCTCCCATTAAGTACGTTTTGTTTTCTTAACGGTACACTGCAGATTCTATTAACTATAAAATATTTTGGTTTTCTCTGGTGAAGGTCGCGTTCACGCACCCTCTCCCATCGAGTATGTTTTGTTTTCTTAGCGATACACTGTAGATTTTCTGTTGACTACAGTACTTTGGTTAAAATTTCTCTGGTGACGGTCGCGTTCATGCACCCTCTCCCATCGAGTACATTTTGTTTTGTTAGCGGTACACTGCTGGAGCGACTGCTAACGTTGTTAGCCGTTTTGTTTTGATTAATTTTGGCCTATTTGATTTTGGCCCTAATTGGTGAAGGCAGCGTTCGCGCCCCCACTCTCAGTTCTGATTTTTGTGGGCCACATACCATCTGCTATAATTAGCGGGTGTTCATATCCCGCATTTGTACCTTGGTTGGTGAAGGTCGTGTTCCCGCTCCCTCTCCCACCTTGGTTTCCTGACTTACCAATTGACCGCTGTCTACGCTGTCTGGTTTTTCTTATACATACTAGTTGTGGTCGACCATCGCACCACATTGATGGACGGCTCCCATTGTTGTGTGGCCTGTGGGTCCACGCTTCAGGTGGATGATGGCCATGACCTGTGTCCGACATGCCTCGGCCCTGACCATTTGAGGGAGGCATTGTCTGATGACCCATGCATGAACTGCAGCTACATGCCACTTGCTGTCAGGGTGGCAAGGATGGCACAACTAAACCCCGCAGGTAGTGGTGATCTCCCACCATCGGTGCAGGTACCATTGCCCCTTCCAAGGCGTTCAAAACGCCGTCCCGAGTCTACAGTTGCAAGGGCCCCTTCAAAGAAGAAGCCCAGATCTGATGATGATCTTGCCTCTAAAGTGGAGCAGTTGTCGGCAGACTTGGAAACAATGAAGTCTTTACTGCAGGCTCATCGTGTGGACGCACCTGCTTCAGAGGCTGGGACGTCTTCCCAATTAATGCCCGTTCTGGCCCCAGAGGATGATGTGCTCTCTCTGGCAGCATCGGCCTCTTATTTTCAGGAGGCAGAGCATGCACCATCCTCCCGTGTTTCTGAGGATGGTTCGTACTCTTCCACGCAGAGCCTGGATAGTGACTCGACGAATGGCTCCATGCGGGATGTTATGTGCAGGGCTCTGAATCGTTTGCAGCTGGAACTTCCAGAGCCTGAAAGGCCTGGCCCTGGTAGCGCTTTCTTTAGATGCGGGCGTGCCCCTACACCTTTTGCTGTACCCCCTCTGTGGAGTATCTCAGAGAGTTGCATGCCTGTTGGAGGGATCCAAGCGCTCTCTCCAGGCTCTCATCAGATGGCCGGATTTTGGCTGCTATGCACAATGCACCGGCAGCTGGTTTGGATCGCATGCCTGCTGTTGAACCTGCTGTGGCTTCCCTTATTGTTTCACCTGAGGAGGCCCTGCGGCAAGATGTTAGGTGTCCAAGACCCCAATGCCGGGTGACGGATGACTTAATCACCAAGGCCTATAACTCCGGTGCGCGGGCTGGTAGACTGGGCAATTCTTTGGCCCACCTGCTCTTGGCCCACTCTGCCTCCCTCCAGGAGGGTGATGGTGCTGCAACAGCCGCAGAATTTAGTGATGCGGCACTGCAGGCCTTTGCACTGATGTCAAGGGAGCTTGGACGTGTTATGTCTTTTTTGGTTCAGGCTCGCCGGCAGATTTGGCTCGCTCAATCTCCCCTGACGGAGGCGTGCCGCAGGACCCTCCGCAGTGTGCCTGTGGAGCCCGGGCAGTTGTTTGGTTCAGCTGCCTTGGAGGCATTGGAACGTACTGTCCATGCTCGACAGACGAGGCAGCAACTTTCTGGCCTCAGTAGAGCTATGCCTCCTCCTCGGCAACCAAGGCACCCGACTGCTGGCCTCAGTGCTCGGCCACCCACTCGCAGTCGGCCTAGTGATGGACGTTTCCATCAAGACAGACCTGGCAGGACTTTTCGGAGTGAACCTCACCAGCCACCGCAGCGGCCTAGACACCCAAACTCTGGTCGCTGCCCCCAGGGCCCCTAGGGGTCGTGGGGCCAGGAATTGAAAGCTCGAGGCCGGCCGTCGGATACTTCTCCCATCAGCAGCTCAGTTATTGGGCTGCTCATGCATCGGACCCGTGGGTGGTTGCCACTTTGGCTCATGGGTACCGGCTGCAGTTCCGACGCCGGCCACACATGACAGGCCGGGTCAAGATGACTATAATCAGCGACCCGGTGAAGGCTCAGGCATTGGATCGGGAGTTGTCCGCCCTCCTGGCCAAAGGGGCCATCGAAGCAGTAGATCCCTTGCTGCAGCCCAAGGGCTACTACTCCACATATTTCCTCGTGCCCAAGAAGACAGGCGGATTTCGTCCCATTCTAGATCTACGGGGACTCAATCGTTTCATGAAGGTCTTGCCGTTCCATATGCTCACCACAGCAGAGGTTCTCCAAACCGTTGCAGTGGGGGAATGGTTCACTTCTGTAGACCTCAAAGATGCATACTTCCATGTGCCTATCGCTCCACAACACCGGAGATTTCTCAGGTTTGCTTATCGGGGTCGTCATTGGCAATTCCGGGTTCTCCCTTTTGGGCTCTCCCTCTCTCCGAGGGTGTTCACCCGATGCGTGAAGGCGGCCCTTGCTCCGTTACAAGCCGCTGGGCTAAAGATATTGCCTTATCTGGACGATTGGCTGATTTGCGCCCCATCCAAAGTGTGTGTGAAGCAGGACACTGATTGCCTGCTTGCACATGTGGCCCGGTTGGGCTTCACGGTGAATATGGAGAAGAGCAACCTGACGCCAACTCAGGCAACAACTTTTCTTGGCCTGGACTTGGACACTGTGACAATGAAGGCTCGCCCGTCCCTACGTCGCAGAGACGATATTCAAGCTTTGGTCTCTCGCTTCAAACTGGGCAGTCTGCATCCATTTGTCAGCTTTCTTCAGCTTGTGGGAAAGCTGACTTCTGTCACACGAGTTGTGCCTCTCGGCCTGCTGTCACTGCGTCCGCTGCAAATGTGGCTGAACAGTTTTCATCTGGACCCTGCAAGGGATCGACGACGGATGCTCAGAGTGACGTGGCAGTGCTCCCGTGCACTGACCCCATGGAGGGACGGGAGTTTTTTGTCACAAGGGGTCCCCATGGGTCTGGTGGTGTGTCGCAGGGAGGTGGTCACGACAGATGCCTGCCTCACAGGATGGGGTGCTGTATGGCAGCACAGGACAGCTCAAGGGGTTTGGTCTGCCAGAGATCGCTTAGACCACATAAATGTCTTGGAGTTGCGTGCTGTCCATTTCGCTCTCAGGAGCTTTCTGTCACACCTGAGAGGGAAACACGTTCTTATTCGGTCGGACAACACTTCGACTGTTTATCACATAAACCATCAGGGGGTGTCAGATCAGCACGACTTCTCGGGGGTTGCTCGAGATCTGTTAACATGGGCTGCGTCTCATCTGTCCACGCTGCGAGCAATGTATTAACCGGGAGACGGAAATCAAGTGGCGGATTATCTCTCCCGGAGGGAACCTTCTCCAGGGGAATGGCGTCTTCACCCGGAGGAGGTGCACAGGATCTGGACCCTTTTGGGCAGGCGGAGGTAGATCTGTTTGCCTCAAAAGAGTCGACTCACTGTCCCCTGTGGTTCTCCCTCGTGAGGGAACCAGGTTCTCTGGGACAGGATGCACTGGCACACACTTGGCCCCAGTGCCTCCTCTACGCTTTTCCCCCTCTTCGTCTGATTTGGCCAACCCTACAGAGGGTTCTCCGGGAAGGCCACAGACTGTTGCTGGTCGCACCATACTGGCCAGCACGACCATGGTTCCCATTGCTGTACAGTCTGTGTTGCGGTCTCCCATGGCGTCTTCCGGCCAGGAGAGATCTGCTGTCTCAGTTGGGGGGCCAAGTGTGGCATCCGAGGCCCCATCGACTCCAACTGTGGGTATGGCCATTGGCAGGCCCGAGCTGCAGCTGATCGGTCTCACCGATCCTGTTCGGCAAACGCTGTTGAATGCCAGAGCGGCTTCCACTCGTCAGCAGTATGAGAACAGGTGGAAGTTGTTTTCTCACTGGTGCTCTGCCCGCGGTGAGGATCCTGTGTCTTGTTCGGTGCCTATTATCCTGGAGTTCCTCCAGTCTCTCCTGGATAATGGACGGTCTCCATCCACTCTCAAGGTGTATGTTGCTGCTATATCCTGCCATCATGGTTTGGTTGGAAGCTGTACAGTTGGGGGCCATAACTTAGTTTCTCTTTTTCTACGGGGTGCTCGCAGATTGCGCCCACCAACTATACCACGGGCTCCAATGTGGGACTTGCCATTGGTCCTGGAGTCTCTATGTGGTCCTCCATTTGAGCCTTTGGCACAGGCGGACCTCAAGTGGCTTTCATGTAAAACTGCTTTTTTATTGGCTATTGTGTCAGCGAAACGGGTCAGTGAGTTACATGCCCTTTCTGTCAGCCCTTCCTGTCTCAGGTGGAGTCCGGATGGTTCTGGTGTCACTCTGTGGCCAAACACAGCGTTCATGCCGAAGGTGTTGCCCCGGTCTCATTGTAACGAGCCTTTGGGCTTGGCTCGGTTTGAGCCCCCGCTTGGTGAGGACGGGGACAAGCTACAGTTGTTGTGCCCGGTCCGGGCACTGAAGGTCTATGTCTCAGTCACAGCAGGTATGAGGCGTTCAGACCAGCTGTTTGTGTGCTATGGGGGTACTAGGAAGGGCTGTCCTCTTTCCAGACACCGCCTTTCACACTGGGTCGTTGAGACCATTCACCATGCCTACAGTATTGCAGGTCGCGACCCTCCATCTGGTGTGAGGGCCCATTCTACTAGAGGCGTCTCCACTTCATGGGCGGCCATGAGAGGGGTCCCTTTGGAGACAATATGTGCTGCTGCATCTTGGGCTTCCCCAAGCACATTTGCCAGATTCTACAACGTCAATGTGATCTCTCCCCATCCTCTTGGCGTGGTTCTTCATGAATCTCTGGGCCCCTCTCAGTGAGGTATGTGCTCAGGATTCTTCGTGACATAGCTGGTATTAGTCATTCAGTGCTTTCAGCACCGCCCTCTGGCGGTCAGGAGGGATGAAATAGAACGATAGTTACGTATGTAACTACGGTTCTATGAATCCCGGATGACCGCCAGAGATTCTCTGTCACTCAGGATCCTTGCGTTTCCGCGAGAAGATTCTGAAGGAACAGAGTCACGGATGACGAGGGACTATATTACCTCCGGGGCGTCATCCTGGGTCACAGGTGTGACTCATTTGGTATTACTACTCGAACTGCGCATGTGCGAAGGGAACATTCAGTGCTTTCAGCACCGCCCTCTGGCGGTCATCCGGGATTCATAGAACCGTAGTTACATACGTAACTATCGTTTTATAGAGTGCTGTGAGATAAGCCGCAGCTGTCGGCTTTGGACGTGTTTGTGCAGAAGAAGTGCAGAAGTCTGTGCGACTCGCAATCCTCCCCCTGGCACGTAATGATAATGAATACAGACTGCACCGCTCTTCCCCACAGTTCCATATATCCATTTATCCACAATGTTATCCAGTGCCAGGGGGTTTCCACAGATTGGATGGAACAGTTCATCTGTGTTTTCTCCTTCTGATGTTGCCCCCCCGAGTTCACAGTTCCCTGTAAATGACTGTCCGGTGGATTGGGGCTCTTTTATCCGCTCAGCTCCAATTAGTGATGGGTCAGAAAACATCCCCCAGGCCAATCCAGATGTCCTGCCATCAAAATTCCATTAGTAATCGCTTCGTGTCCTGCGGTGCCCGGTGCACGACGCGTCCCTTGTGTATCAGGCAGCGCGTTCCCTAGGACTGACTGGCTCTCAGGACCGGCGCTCCTCCGTGAAAAAAAATAAATACCAGTTGCGTTGGGACCAGCTTTATAACCAATTCATGATTTAGTACCAGGACTGAACCAGGCCTAAACCAGGACTAAACCAGGTCTGGACCAGGACTGAACTAGGACTAAACCAGGTCTGGCCTAAACCAGGCCTGAACCAGGACTAAACCAGGACTAAACCAGGACTAAACCAGGTCTGGACCAGGACTGAACCAGGACTAAACCAGGACTAAACCAGGACTGAGCCAGGACTAAACCAGGACTAAACCAGGTCTGGACCAGGACTAAACCAGGACTGAACCAGGACTAAACCAGGTCTGGACCAGGACTGGACCAGGACTAAACCAGGTCTGGACCAGGACTAAACCAGGACTAGACCAGGACTAGACCAGGACTAGACCAAAACTAAACCAGGTCTGGACTAGGACTGAACCAGGACTAAACCAGGACTAAACCAGGACTAAACCAAGACTAAACCAGGTCTGGACCAGGTCTGGACCAGGACTGAACCAGGACTAAACCAGGACTAAACCAGGTCTGGACCAGGACTGAACCAGGACTAAACCAGGACTAAACCAGGTCTGGACCAGGACTAAACCAGGACTAAACCAGGACTAAACCAGGACTAGACCAAGACTAAACCAGGTCCGGAGCAGGACTAAACCAGGACTAGACCAGGACTAAACCAGGTCTGGACCAGGACAAAACCAGGACTAAACCAGGACTAGACAAGGACTAAACCAGGACTGAACCACGACTAACTCAGGTCTTTTGCAGGGACCTGTTTGTGGTGTGTCCGTCTCTGAGGATGGCTCAGGTCTGGGCTCAGACTGAAGCAAAAGTTTACCTGTACCACCTGCCGGCCATGCCCACCAGGTGAGTCACATGTCCCAGACCCCACCCACCAGGTGAGTCACATGTCTCAGACCCCACCCAAAAAAAGAAATAAAAGAGAAAAATCGACTGACAGAAAAAAGTGAAGACACGAAGAGCACAGACTCAGGGTAAAAACTAAAAGAATAAAAAGTGTGAACAGTTTCCAACGGCCCCACAGAAACATGTCCCTTTACGGGCGGGGATACTGAGGAATACTTTATATCTGCACATGAAGGTAAAAGAGAAACATTGTTTTACCTGAAAAAATTAGAAATTCAGTTTGTCAACTGGACAAAAGTTTATTTGTTCGAATCCGTTTCTCAGCTCATCCGAGCTGCTTCTTCAGTTCTGGTCAGACGCTGGGGGACACTGCTTATATCTGCCTGAAGGGGGCGCTAACTACAATGAAATGACTGAGACTACCACACCAACTTGTTTACAGTTTGTGTTAGTAAGGTGGGCCTATTAGATCTGCAGTGGGAGTGGAGTGTGGGTCTTGTTAGCAGAACCATTCAGGGCCATAATGGGTGTTTTCACACCTCTGGACCTGACCTGCTGCCCTATTGTTTTATTAGGGGGCCAAGCACCGAAGGTGCTAGGCACCCTATAGGAATTGCTTTGCGTTGCCTAGGCAAGTTGCCTAGTAACCCTTTGATCTTTCCTTTGATGTTCTGGTCTCAGGATTATTATTATTATTATTCTCCTCCTATAGGAAGTCTATGGCAGCCCCTAGAACCGTCCGGTAAAAAGTTGTGAAATTTGGCATGCACATTCCAGCCGGTCTCCTCATTATCCACAGCAATTTATAGGTCCCCAGCCCCAACCGTCTAGTGGCACCAGCAGGTCAAAGTTGCAGAAATTTGTCAATTGCCTAGCAACGCACCTAGCAACCTTTGATCTGTCTTTGATGTGTCTGTTCTGACAGGGTTAGACCCTGACCTTGTCAGACCCTGTCAGACTCTGTTAGATCCTGTCAGACCTTGTTAGACCCTGTCAAACGGTGCTTTGCCCCCAAATTGCTGCTTGCAGCTATATTTTGTTTTGATTTAGGTTTGAGGATAGAGTTATAGATGAGAGACAAATGATGTCTGAGACCTCCATTTCTGTTTAATGAAGGGTTCTCTTTCTTGACAAAAATAGCCTCTTTAACTCCCCTCTCAAACCAGTTCTTTTTACCTGAAAAAAGGCCAGGTCCACACACACACAGGACCTTCTGTAGATTTGTACAGAACTGTTGAATTGTTCACAACACATTTTCCCTTCCAAGAAAATACTTTTCACAATTAATATGGAACATTTCCATGAACTCACTGTTTGCTCGGATCAGATGGAATCGTCTATGTTTGGAAAAAGAACATTGACAATGGAACAAACTGGAATATCGACAGAAGCTGTGTGTTTCCAAATCGTTCCCAAATCCAGATCTGAACATTAAGAACAGACCAATCAGATGCCCTCTTTCCCCGAGGACCTGCCCCAGGTTTGATTGACAGCTTTACTAAGTGCACGCCCCCTGCCAAACTAGCGTTGCGGTAAGGGGCGTTACCTTCAACAGCCTTGCTCCTGATTGGCTCGTTGGTTGTTATGATCCTCACAAAGGAGATTGTCGTAGACTTCAGGAGAGCACACACAGCACGCCCCCCTCACCATCAACGGGGCTGCTGGAGAGAGTAAGCAGCACCAAGTTCCTGGGTGTGCATATCTCTGAGGACCTCTCCTGGTCAAAGAACACTGCATCACTGGCCAGTAAAGCCCAACAGCAACTCTACTTCCTCCGCAAGCTGAAGAGAGCCAGAGCCCCAGGTCCCATCATCAGCACCTTCTACAGAGGCACCATAGAGAACATCCTCACCAGCTGCATCACTGTGTGGTATGGCAGGAAAAAGCTACACTGAGTAGTGAGAACAGCTGAGAGAATCGTGGGTGTCCCTCTCCCCTCCCTGCAGGACATCTACCACATCCGCCTCACCCGCAAAGCCCTCTGGGTGATCCCACCCATCCAACTGCCTCTTCAGTCTGCTGCCATCAGGAAGGAGACTGAGGAGCCTCAGGGCCAAGACCAGCAGACTGAAAGACAGCTTCATCCACCAAGCTGTCGGGATGCTGAACTCTCTCCCTGTCCTCCCTCCCCCAATGACACTGCTTCTTAAATTACACTGACACTGCTGCTTAAATGACACATTTGAGCTTTATTCCGCTCCACATAGTATGTTTTACTTATTTGTATTATATACAAGCCTTTTGCTACAGGTATATGTGATGTTTTAGTCATGGTATTTATTGTCTTGTTTATCACATGTTTTATGTTCACTGTGGGCTAGAGGTAAGATCGGGCCTAAAAAATCCAGCCCGACCCGACCCGGCCCGCGGGTATTAAAGCCCGACCCAGCCCGAGCCCGACCAATTAACTTGATTTGCAGGCCCGAGCCCGAAGCAAACCCGAAATTTCATATTTTATTTGTGAGGGGCGTTTTTTTGAAACAAATGATAATATAGATGTTTGACGATCATCAATTTTGCTAGTACAGCTGTTTAAATGCCTGCTCAGCGTCGAGGTCAATGTTCCCCCTAATGTTTTATGTGTCTGAGCAAACACACTAACTCCCTGAGCGCTCCTTGGACTCCTGTGCGCGACATCCGACATGCACCCCCCCGGTACACGCGGAAAGAGCTGCGCGTGCTCGCGGCTTGCGCGTGCTCGTGGCTTACACCGGTAGAAGTTTAATACGAGACACATACTTTTGTTTCTGAATACTGGACGATTCCCCCGTATTCAGATGACCCCGCGGCTGAAAAAAAAGCGGAACTCTTTCATCCCTGCGCTGCAGAGGTTTTCTTGTGCGCTGAGAATGTGTGAGCAGTGCGCAACTGCACAGGCGCGCAGCTTAGAGAGAACGTCGAGGTGCCAGTCTTTTTGCTCTCGTATGAAAGCAAAGCGCCACATTGACTACATTCAGCGAAGCCAACGCAAGTTTCTGTAGCATTTTCAACAATCAATTTGAAGCTTTTCCACACCTCACTCTTACCGGTGCGTGTTTGTCTTTTCAGTTCTCCGGTCTTTAGTTTATCCTTAACTTCTTGCTCCTCCATATTGGGGATACCAGGTCAAAATAGATGCGGACTTGTGGAGGGGAAGATTATTAAGAGCGGCTCCTGTTTAATAGTTAAACAGCAATTACCTTACAGCGCCTTCTCTGTTTTATCCAAATTATTTATTTTAAAACAAGTATTCCTTAGTTTAGTATCCACACATCGTTTTATTATACATTTTTATAAACATATATTTATTTTTTTTAAAAGTCAGCGAGAGAGAAGCACGACCCGACCCCGACCCGAAGCAATGATTGACATTTTAGGCCCGGGGTCGGGTTCGGTCGGGCTCGGGCTCGGTCTTAAGATCTTACCTCTACTGTGGGCCTAGGGGGTGCTGTAATTTCAAATCCTGTGTGTGCGACCTGTACATATGTTTTTTGACAATCAAGATGACTTTGAACTTTGAACTCTCTCAGGGCTGACGTGCGCGTTCCTCTTGACGTGCACTTCCTGTTTGGGGAGCCTCTTCGTCCAATCAGCTCTCAGCGTTTCTCATCGTCAGAGCGACGAATGTCCGAGGCCCTGATGACCTACACGACCAGCTTCATCCACCAGGGGTCAGCACCAGGACTGAACCAGGACTGAACCAGGACTGAACCAGGACTGAACCAGGACTAAATCAGGATGCTAATCAGTTTTCCTCCTCCACAGAGACCCAAACCAGTCTGCCATTGGTCCGGAGTACACCCTGCCGCACTGGGGGCGTGTCCTTCCCTCTGAGACCACACCCACTTACCTGGAATTAAGCCCCGCCTCCAGATCCCTGCAGGGACTCAGAGCCAAAGAGTGCTCCTTCTGGAACCAGCTGGCCCCAAAGCTGAGAGGTAAACCAGAACCAGGTCCAAACCAGGTCTAAACCAGGATTAAACCAGAACTAAACCATGTCTAAACCGGCTCTAGACCAGGTCTAAACTGGATATAGACCAGGTCTAAACCGGATCTAAATCGGGTCTAACCTGGATCTAGATCAGGTCTAAAACGGATCTAGACCAAGTCTAAACCGGGTCCAAACCGGCTTTTTCAGTTCTGATACTGATTTCGATACTGTAGCTCTAAGTATCTGCTGATTACCGATATCTGCCGATACCAGAAGACGGGCTGAAAACAGCGTTTATTTCCTTCAACATTCTGAGACTTTCTGGACCAGTTACAACCAGTAAATTGTCTGACTGCACAAATGTTCCAGTATCTTTTTTGTTACAGGTCAACTGGAGGCGGAGCCCGTCCCCACTGCCACTCCCCGCTCGTCTGTGGGCCAATCACAGCCTGAGAAGGACGGCTACAGCAGCTAAGCCCCGCCCTCTCCTCTTCATTCATAAAATCAAATATTTTTCTTCAATAAACGCATCTGAAAAACTGCTCCTGGGTCTGTCCTGTGTCTGTCGTAGTATTTGCAGTAGTCGTAGTAGTATTTGCAGTAGTAACAGTATTTCCAGTAATAGTAATAGTATTTGCAGTAGTAGTAGTATTTGCAGTAACAGTACATACGTATATGAACAAAACTTCATAAACTTCAAACGTGTCCCTCCCAATGATTCAGTGTTTAGTCAAAGCTCACTCAGAGATCGCTCATTTGATATTAAGAGGTGATGTCACACCTGTGCCACGGCTCCGCCCACACCTGTGCTCGGCCCCGGCCCCTGTAGGTGAGAGCAGCAAGTGTTTGATAAAGGAGACTTTCACTGAGTAAAGAGCTGTAAGAGAGAGGAAGACCTGGACTAGAACCAGACCAGAGACCAGACCAGAGACCAGACCAGAGACCTGACCAGAGACCTGACCAGAGACCTGACCAGAGACCAGGACAAGAACCAGACCAGGGACCAGAACTAAACCATATAGAAACCAGACCTGGAGAAGATGGAGGCTGTTCTTGGGTTCTGGATCCTGCTTGTCTCGTCTGTTTCAGGTAAACCACCTCTTGTCACCTGTCACCCATCTGTCACCTGTCTGTTCTGGGCACTAACCGGACTAGAGTTGCCACGATACTGAAACTTCAAACTGGACTTCGATTCTAAAGAATAGATTCGATACTCGATACCGATACCACAAAAAAAAAAAAACTTTAGACAATATACTGTGATATTCCTGATTAAATGGTAAAACTTTCTTTTCTATTCAGGTATGTTCTTCAGTGGTCCTGTAGGTTCCTCAGTGGTCCTGACAGTTCCTCAGTGGTTCTGAAGGTTTCTCAGTGGTCCTGTAGGTTCCTCAGTGGTCCTGAAGGTTCCTCAGTGGTCCTGAAGGTTTCTCAGTGATCCTGATGGTTCCTCAGTGGTCCTGTAGGTTTCTCAGTGGTCCCTGGGTGTATCGTTCTAAATACCTTCAGGAAAGGTTCTGCTCTGTCCTGAAAATGGGACTGTTTTAGGATCAAGACCTGAGAAACATGAGGAGATAGTTTCGATTCTCATTTAGTATCAATTAGTGTCCAATTTTTGATACTTTGAGCAGCCATAACTTGGACATTTTTAGCATCAAAACTATAAACCGGTTCTGTTCTGAACCCGGAAACACAAGAGCGTCTCACCTATTTTAGTCACCCTTATGCCCCCTCTCGGGTCACCCTTATGCCCCCTCTTGGGTCACCCTTACGCCCTCTCTTGCACTCTCGGGTCACCCTTACGCCCCTCTCGCATCCTTGGGTCTCCCTTACACCCCCCTCTTGCACTCTCAGGTCACCCTTATGCCCTTCTCGCACCCTTGGGTCACTCTTATGCCCCCTCTCGCACTCTCAGGTCACTGTTACGCCCCTCTTGCACTCTCAGATCACCCTTACGCCGCTCTTGCCCTCTCGGGTCACCCTTATGCGCCTCTTGCACTCTTGGGTCACCCTTATGCCCCCTCTCGCACTCTCGGGTCACCCTTACGCCCCTCTTGCACTCTCGGGTCACCCTTACGCTCCCTCTCGGGTCACCCTTATGCCCCCTCTCGGACCCTTGGGTCTCCCTTACACCCACCTCTTGCACTCTCAGGTCACCTTTACGCCCTCTTGCACTCTCGGGTCACCCTTACGCCCCCTCTCGGGTCTCCCTTACTCCCCCTCTCGCACTCTCAGGTCACCCTTACGCCCCTCTCGCACTCTCAGGCCATCCTTACGCCCCTCTCGCACTCTCAGGTCATCCTTACGCCCCCTCTCGCACTCTCAGGTCACCCTTACGCCCCTCTCGCACTCTCAGGCCATCCTTACGCCCCTCTCGCACTCTCAGGTCATCCTTACGCCCCCTCTCGCACTCTCAGGTCATCCTTACGCCCCCTCTCGCACTCTCGGGTCACCCTTACGCCCCTTCTCGCACTCTCGGGTCACCCCTCTTGTGGGCCCCTTCTGCCACTTGCAGTTTAGAAACATTAAAGCCCCAGTGCATCAGTTTTTAGCCAAAAAATAGACTTAGGGTGTTTTCACATATGGTCCCCTTTAAGCGAACCGAACTCAGTCCCCTAAAAGTGGACCAACAAGGGGACCAAGAGAACACAAACTCAATTCTGTTTGTGTTCACATTGTGAAAGAGGACCGAGTTCTCTTTCTGGTCCACTTAAGCTCTGATGGAGCCTCAGTCCTCTTTCTGTTCACACTGTAGCTTCTCTAGAGCTCTGAGACCTTCACTCCTTGGCATTCTCTGTGATGGCCATCCCTCTTAATCATGGCCCCAGTTCAGAGAAAACCCACAAAATAGAACCGGGGTCCTATTCCATTATTCCTAGCTGCAGTATTCAGGCGACCGTGCCTGCCCTGAACACTCTAATTTTTTCAAAGTAAACGCTTCGGACCCCGCGGGACACTCAGCCAAGAGCATCGAGGGGGCGCCAAGAGCCAGGGGCTGGGACAGACGGGGGCCCACGTCGCGGCGGACCGTCAGCTCGGACCCAAGATCCAACTACGAGCTTTTTAACTGCAGCAACTTTAATATACGCTATTGGAGCTGGAATTACCGCGGCTACTGGCACCAGACTTGCCCTCCAATGGATCCTCGTTAAAGGATTTAAAGTGTACTCATTCCAATTACAGGGCCTCGAAAGAGTCCTGTATTGTTATTTTTCGTCACTACCTCCCCGTGTCGCTGTCTACAGGAAGCTTAGAAGGTAATAAAACTGCACAAAAGGCAAAGTGAACCCGGAGCGTTATGTGTACACACTGCGCAGGTTAGGCGAACCGTACTGAGACCACCTCCCGAGATGGTCTCAGTTTGGTTCGTTTTAAAGGGGTCTGAGTGCGCTTAGAGTGTTCACATATAAACCTATAATGCTCAGTTAGCGATCTGAGTTCGCTTTAAACGCTGAAAGGGACCAAACACCCTTAAATTAAAGTAGGGCGGCAGTAGCTCAGTTGGTAGAGTGCTTGTCTAGTGATCCAGGGGTTGGCGGTTCGACGGGTTGACCGTGTGTGATCCCAGCTCCCACAGATGAGTGCTGCCGTTGTGTCCTTGGGCAAGACACTTAACCCCACCTTGCCCCCAGTGTCTGCGGACACTGGTAGCCCCCATGGCAGAAGATACATCAAGGCCTGTTGTGACGTGAGCCGTCCTCCTGTGGACGCACCACCTGTGGGAGGATGCATGGGGGCTGGTGCATTGTGTTCTGGGCAGCAGATCTGCTTGGACTGCTGCCCCTGCGACCCAGAAAATGGAAAAGTGGAAGAAGATGAATGAATGAATGAAATTAAAGTATTTTGGTTACGTTTACTGCACTTAAAAACCTGCGTCTTTACAGTGAGTGGGCTCGCCTTTCCACAAACCTGACTTGTTTCCATGGAAATGTTGTTCCTTTGGCATCTACCACCAGTGTTTTAACTTTTTGGGTTATTTTTTTCTATTCAATTCTGGGTTGTATTTTATTACTTTGGGTTCATTCTACAAAATCCATAAGTTAAATGTTTATAATGAATAAATAAAATTATCTCATTCAAATGTCAATAACTATTATTATTATTAACTATTATTATTTTAGATTTGAAATGACCCATCCTGTTGACCCAGTATTTGACACAACTCTGTGAAAATAACCCCCCAAAAATGACCCAACAGCCCGAACCAGCTGCTGGGTACAAAAAATAACTCGTGTTTTTTAGGGAATGAAATGTTCTTTTTATGTTTTTCAGTTTTCAGTGTGGACAGCTCCACTTTGGCCCCACCCACGGCTTCAAACACCGCCACTCTGAGCAGCCAAACAAATCTCACCACTCAGAGCAGCCAATCAAATCTCACCACTCTGAGCAGCCAATCAAATCTCACCACTCTGAGCAGCCAATCAAATCTCACCACTCTGAGCAGCCAATCAAATCTCACCACTCTGAGCAGCCAATCAAATCTCACCACTCTGAGCAGCAACGAATCAACCATCACCACCTCCAACAGCAGCCAAGCAGGACTCAATGTGACCTCTGCTCTGCCCGGCAACAGCACCGCCACCTCCAACCAATCACCAGCCACCTCCATCGCCCCCTCGGGCCAACCATCAGCCGCCACGACCGCGAGCGGCACCTCCTCCTACCAGTCGACCTCCACCTCCTCCAGCGCCCCCTCCACGGCACCCCCTGCAGGCGTCCCGGGGTGGGCCATCGCGCTGCTCGTGCTGGCGGCGGTGGCTCTGCTGTTGCTGCTGCTGCTCCTGCTCGCCCTGGTGAGACACGCCCCAGCCTGGACACATGAGCAGTCAGGGAGGGCATCAGGGCTAAAATGAGGGAAACCCAAACTCAGACATCTACACGTATGTGAGGAGAGTTCAGCCCAGTGAAAAGGCAGTGTCTGGGAGGGCATCTGGAGTAAAAACACCAGACCTAATAGTGCACCAGAGGGAACTACATTTCGCATGATCCTCTTGTGTTTGTGGTTGCAGATAGTGTGGTTCTGCTGTAGGAGGCGCTCCGGCAGCTCGCACATGTATGACAACTACAGAGACGACATCCCCCTGTACAACACCCACGGGCGCTTCGAGAGGACGCCAGGCGCACAGGTGACTGACCCCTGACCCCGCAACCATGACCCCGCAACCCTGACCCCACAACCCTGACCCTGCAACCCTGACCCCGCAACTCTGACCCCGCAACTCTGACCCTGATCCCGCAACCCTGACCCTGCAACCCTGAGCCTGCAACTCTGACCCTGCAACTCTGGCCCTGACCACGCAACCCTGACCCCGCAACCCTGACCCCACAACCCTGACCCCACAACCCTGACTCCTGACCCCGCAAGCCTGACCCTGCAACCCTGACCCTGCAACCCTGACCCCACAACCCTGACCCCTGACCCCGCAACCCTGACCCCGCAACCCTGACCCCACAACCCTGACCCCTGACCCCGCAACCCTGACCCCGCAACCTTGACCCCACAACCCTGACCCCTGACCCCGCAAGCCTGACCCCGCACCCCTGACCCCGCAACCCTGACCCCACAACCCTGACCCCTGACCCTGCAACCTTGACCCCTGACTCTGCAACCCTGACCCTGCAACCCTGACTCCTGACCTCACGTGTCTTTCCCTGGTTTAAGTCAGGCATGCTAACCGTTAGCTTGACTTTATTTTCATGATTTGACTCCAGAAACAGATGCATGTTCTGAATGTTCTGAATGTTCTGCCAATGAACCCCACACACACATAGAGTGAGCAGGAGCAGAGAGACAGAGGCAGAGTGAAACTGAGGTGTTCAGAGTGAAACAGAAGCGATCAGAGTGAAACAGAAGTGTTCAGAGCGAAACAGAAGTGTTCAGAGTGAAACAGAGGTGTTCAGAGTGAAACAGACGTGTTCAGAGTGAAACGGACGTGTTCAGAGTGAAACAGAGGTGGTCAGAGTGAAACAGACGTGTTCAGAGTGAAACAGAGGTGTTCAGAGTGAAACAGACGTGTTCAGAGTGAAACAGACGTGTTCAGAGTGAAACAGAGGTGTTCAGAGTGAAACAGAAGCGATCAGAGTGAAACAGAAGTGTTCAGAGCGAAACAGAAGTGTTCAGAGTGAAACAGAGGTGTTCAGAGTGAAACAGACGTGTTCAGAGTGAAACAGACGTGTTCAGAGTGAAACAGAGGTGGTCAGAGTGAAACAGACGTGTTCAGAGTGAAACAGGTGTTCAGAGTGAAACAGACGTGTTCAGAGTGAAACAGACGTGTTCAGAGTGAAACAGAGGTGTTCAGAGTGAAACAGACGTGGTCAGAGTGAAACAGAGGTGTTCAGAGTGAAACAGACGTGGTCAGAGTGAAACAGACGTGTTCAGAGTGAAACAGAGGTGTTCAGAGTGAAACAGACGTGGTCAGAGTGAAACAGAGGTGGTCAGAGTGAAACAGACGTGTTCAGAGTGAAACAGACGTGTTCAGAGTGAAACAGACGTGTTCAGAGTGAAACAGAGGTGGTCAGAGTGAAACAGAGGTGTTCAGAGTGAAACAGACGTGTTCAAAGTGAAACAAGTGTTCAGAGTCTGACGACACCACCGCTCAGCTCCTAATGAAGCTCATCGGGGGCAGCAGTTACAACGGCTGATCTGGAGCACGGGTCCATATCTGGTTCTGTCCCCGAGAGGAGGTTGTGTGTTGGATTCCCGGGGTGTGGGAGGGCGCGCCCTTTAATGGTTTTCAGTGTTTGCTCTGGGCCGGTCTGTGTTTGCTGATCTTTGTGAGCAGGACAAAGAAAATGCCTGATCTCCGTGACGCAGAGAGACAAAAGACTCAGAGTTTCACCCACAGACTCTCGCCTGCTCCAAGGTCCCAAGACCCCAGGGCCCCGAGGCCCCAGTTCACTTGTTAACTTGAAATCTACCAGTGATTTTGAAGAGGTCACAGCTTTAGAACAGGACTTAGAGCTCACAGGAGTTCGGTGAGGTCCAGGAGCTTTAAAGGAAACGCTCACAGGAGTTTGGGTTAGGGTTGAAAAAGCCTGGCTCAGACGTGGGACACAAACACATCTGTCCAAGGGCGTTCCTCCTGACTCCGGTAGAGGTTTATGGTCAGATGTTTGGTCCATTGTTGTGGTCAGATCCAAAGAGCTCAGGCTCTTTCCTCTCTGTTCCACTTGGTTTGGTTTGGACCTCCTGGACCACACCTGCTCCTCAGGAGGACCTCAGAATGAATGGGCCGATTATTCAGTTTAAGTGACAGGTGAGATGGTAGGTGAAATAAAGTACAAAAGTACACATGTGTGCACTTTGCAGATGATGTCATCAGCATTCTCTGGGGGTGTGATGCTAACTGTAGGCACTGCGCTGTCTGACGTTAGGCTTCAATCTGAGCTTTGTTTGAACACAAGGATCCTGATTTAGTCCTGGTTTAGTCGTCACGTCATTAACCAGTCACAAACTCAATCTCCCATGATGCTCTGTTTCAGGAAGCAGCTGCAGGAGGAATACGTGCCTGACCAATCACAGCGCTCCGCCCGGGCCTGACCAATCACGTGGTTCCGCTCG
>JAVJIX010000047.1:4447500-4452500 GCA_036785185.1 Paratrypauchen microcephalus | reverse complement strand
GTCTAGTCCTGGTTCTAGTCCTGGTTTAGACCTGATCTAGTCCTGTTCTAGTCCTGTTCTAGTCCTGTTCTAGTCCTATTCTAGACCTGATTTAGTCCTGGTCTAGTCCTGGTTCTAGTCCTGGTTTAGACCTGTTCTAGTCCTGTTCTAGTCCTGGTTCTAGTCCCGGTCTAGTCCTGGTCTAGTCCTGATCTAGTCCTGGTCTAGTCCTATTCTAGACCTGATTTAGTCCTGGTCTAGTCCTGGTTCTAGTCCTGGTTTAGACCTGATCTAGTCCTGTTCTAGTCCTGGTCTAGTCCTGGTTTAGTCCTGGTCTAGTCCTGGTCTAGTCCTGGTCTAGTCCTGTTCTAGTCCTGTTCTAGTCCTGTTCTAGTCCTATTCTAGTCCTGGTCTAGTCCTGACCTAGTCCTGGTCTAGTCCTGGTCTAGTCCTATTCTAGTCCTATTCTAGACCTGGTCTAGTCCTGGTCTAGTCCTTGTTTGGTTTTCAGTCCAGTGTGGTTCTGCGGATGACTCAGATGCCTCTTGTCCAGTCAGCGCTACAGTCCTTGAGCTCCGCCTATGCTCAGGTAAGCCCCGCCCCCTGTGTGGTTGCCATGGTGATGCTGTAAGCCCCGCCCCCGTGTGGTCGCCATGGTGCTGGTGTAAGCCCCGTGTGGTCGCCATGGTGCTGGTGTAAGCCCCGCCCCCGTGTGGTCGCCATGGTGATGGTGTAAGCCCCGCCCCCGTGTGGTCGCCATGGTGCTGGTGTAAGCCCCACCCCCGTGTGGTCGCCATGGTGCTGGTGTAAGCCCCGCCCCCGTGTGGTCGCCATGGTGATGGTGTAAGCCCCACCCCCTGTGTGTCAGTGGTGATGGTATAAACCCCGCCCCGTGTGGTCGTTATGGTGATGGTGTAAACCCCGCCACCATGTGGTCACCATGGTGATGGTGTAAGCCCCGCCCCCTGTGTGGTCACCATGGTGATGGTGTAAGCCCCACCCCGGTGTGGTCGCCATGGTGATGCTGTAAGCCCCGCCCCCTGTGTGGTCACCATGGTGATGCTGTAAGCCCCGCCCCTGTGTGGTCGCAATGGTAATGGTGTAAGCCCCGCCCCCCGTGTGGTCGGTATGGTGACGCTGTGACTGACACTGAACCGGTCGCCCTCAGGTGAAGGGACGTCACCCGCTGCTGCAGATCATGGGGGGCGTGGCCGAAGTGGGCGTGGTCAGCGTGTCACAGGCGGCGTTCAGACAAGCCACGCCCCTCCTCACCAGCCTCCAGCCTCAGAGTGAGTACTCCTATAAAGTACTATAAAGTACTATGAAGTATTATACAGTACTATGAAGTATTGTGGAGTATTATGGAGTATTATAAAGTAATGGGTCAAATACAGAGTACTTCAAACACACCCTCCTCAAAGGCCTCAGAGTACATGTAGTACTATGCAGTACTATGAAGTACTACTACTACTACTACTACTACTACTACTACTACTACTACTACTACTACTACTAGTAGTAGTAGTAGTAGATTAGATTCGCCTTTATTGTCTCCAGAAGGAGAAATGCTTTTTGGATCAAGGGGCATCACAACAACACAAAACACACAAAACACACAAAGTTCCACCTCAAATCCACCAGAGCGACACATTACAGGAAATAAATAATATTTATTATTGCACATTTCATTCGATAAATCTCTTAAAACCAAAAACACAGAAGAACTGCCTTAGCCCTGCTGGCCTAAAGTGCACTTTTATATTTATGAGGTGCAGTTAGCCGTACACTTCCATGATTACGATGCTTCGGTCTTACTCAGAATCCAGAGGATCAACCCCAAGATTCATGAGGAGGAGCTGGAGGAAGTGTCCGGGGCGAAGGAAGTCTGGGAATCCCTGACCCCCGCAACATGAGGAGGGCAGGACCTCATATTGATCAGAACATGAGGAGGAGGGCAGGACGCCATACTGATCAGAACATGAGAAGAATCACTTTTGCCGTCCCTGTTTAATGGCCGTCTCTAAAATATAATTCAAATGGGGGGGCAGTTACTTTTCCCGCTCTCTCTCTGACTTGAGTTTGACTGACAGGTTCCCAGCCCATGTTGTGATCCCAGATCTGATCATGGATCAACACAAGTTCTAAAGAAAAGCAGCAGAACACTTTTATCCACACCATGGACTCTCAGCTGCCTTAAAAAATACAGGTGCTGAGCAGAGCCTCCACGTGTGCGACCCACTGAACCTGGGGATCCAAAAGTATCTCCAGGTCCTTGTAGGACACGACCTGCTCTGGGCTTTGTCCTCCACGGTCCCAGCGCTGTGGTCCCCCGCCCCTTTAGGTTCAAATACCGTTTCTTTAGTTTTTGTTGCGTTCACAACCAGACTGTGCTGGTCACACCACTCAGCTCCTCGTTTCACCTCTGAATGTCTCAGCCCCTGTGTCCTTTCCAAGTCGGCTGAGAAGGACTGTGTCATCTGAACATTTGATCACATCATTATTTAAAAACACACTCTGGCAATTGTTTGTGGAGAAGGCGAAAAGAAATGAGCTCACACAGGCCTGAGGTGCCCCTGAGCTACACACCAATACAACTTCAGGCGTATTAAAGGCGGAACTGAAGTCCATGAACAGAAGACGTGTATATGATGAGAGGTCTTCAGGTGTTTTAGGATCAAGTGTGTAGTTGTTATTAAAGCTTCATAAGAACTCCCGTCCCAGTATGCAAACTGGTCCAACAGGTGCTTCACATCGTCCTTTAAAAACCCGACCATGATGCGCTCAAATGATTTCAGAACCACTGACGTGACCATTATCATTATTTCCCTGCGGACACAATCTCTTCGGCACCGGAACAGTTAACAGAATAACAAACACCACAGTCCACAGAAAGCTGTCAGAGAAGGTCCAGGCTGGGCTCAGTTCCTCCGCCAGTGTTTTCAGGAGCTGAGCTGAAACCCCGTCTGGACCTTTGAAAACTTTCATCACATCATCTGAGTGAAGGAGATGCCCAACATGATCTGCCACGTCCAGAAGATCAGATGATCCTGTGACTCAAAGTTCTCCCTCTCTGTGCAGTTGGAGCCGTCACTTCTTTGGCTCTTCTTGGTTTGGATCGACTGGAGCAGAACTTCCCTGTCCTCCAACAGTCCACAGACCAGGTGAGACCAGAGACCGGATCTGGACCAGAGACCGGGTCTGGACCAGGACTAGACCAGAGACCAAGTCTGAACCAGAGACCGGGTCTGGACCAGGACTAGACCAGAGACCGAGTCTGGACCAGAAACCGGGTCTGGACCAGGACTGGACCAGAGACAGAGCTTGGACCAGGACTAGACCAGAGATCCGAGTCTGGACCAGAGACCGGGTCTGGACAAGACACCAGGTCTGGACCAGAGACCGGGTCTGGACCAGGACTAGACCAGAGACCGAGTCTGGACCAGAGACCGGGTCTGGACAAGACACCAGGTCTGGACCAGAGACCGGGTCTGGACCAGGACTAGGAAGGGGTTTGGGAGTGGACAGGGGGCGGTCCCTGTTTCAGCACTTCTATAGAGCCGTGTGTTTCCATGGCGACTACAGCAGCCATCTTGTGACTGTGAACGTCCGAAAATGGAGGATTCTCTGATTCAAAAAAAAAAAAAAAAAATTGGTTTTACGTAAAACATTTTATAAAAACAGTCAAATGAGTTAAAGAGTGCAGGTTTATCTGTCCATCTCTGGCAGGTGTCGTCTCACCTGCGTGACGCCCTGGCCCTGACCCTGGACGACCTGCAGCTGTGGGCGCTGGGGGGCGTGGACGTGGCGCTGGAGGGGGCGGAGCTTGTGTTGGAGCGGGGGCGGAGTCTCCTCAGGGCGCTGCAGGGGTCAAAGGTCGGGCAGGTAGCCTCCTCCGGCTTTGACGACCTCCTGACCAGACTCGAGGAGGTCACGACCCTGTACCTGCCCCTCCCCCCCACACTGCGTAAGGCAGATGCCCTCCCGTGTGTCAGATGCCCTCCCAGTGTGCCAGATGCCCTCCCCGTGTGCGATGCCCTCCCGTGTGTCAGATGCCCTCCCCGTGTGCCAGATGCCCTCCCCGTGTGCGATGCCCTCCCGTGTGTCAGATGCCCTCCCCGTGTGCCAGATGCCCTCCTGTGTGTCAGATGCCCTCAGATTGCCTCAGATGCCCTCCCCGTGTGTCAGATGCCCTCCCCGTGTGCCAGATGCCTTCCCGTGTGTCGGATGCCCTCAGATTGCCTCAGATGCCCTCCCCGTGTGCCAGATGCCCTCCCCGTGTGTCAGATGCCCTCAGATTGCCTCAGATGCCCTCCCCGTATTCCAGATGCCCTCCCGTGTGTCAGATGCCCTCAGATTGCCTCAGATGCCCTCCCCGTGTGTCAGATGCCCTCAGATTACCTCAGATGCCCTCCCGTGTGTCAGATGCCCTCAGATTACCTCAGATGCCCTCCCCGTGTGTCAGATGCCCTCAGATTACCTCAGATGCCCTCCCGTGTGTCAGATGCCCTCAGATTGCCTCAGATGCCCTCCCATATGTCAGATGCCCTCAGATTGCCTCAGATGCCCTCCCGTATGTCAGATGCCCTCAGATTGCCTCAGATGCCCTCCCGTCCTCAGGCCTGCAGTGGGAGCAGAAGGTGCAGCAGTTCGAGGAGGAGGACGAGGATGAGCCCAGTTTTTGGACCCGAGTCCGGAGTCTGGTTCTGATTCTGGTCCTTCAGATCTACCACCGCCTCCTGAAGACCCGAGAGCAGCTGAGGAGGAGCCTCCAGACCACCGTCCACGCTGTGAGTCCTGAGACCGGGATCAGACCAGGGCCAGACCGGGTTTAGACCTGGTTCAGTCCTGGTTTAGTTTTAGTCCTGTCTTAGACCAGGTTTAGACTGGATTTAAATTGGGTTTAGACCAGGGTTAGACTGTGATTAGACCAGATTTGGTCCTGGTTCAGTCCTGATTTAGTCCTGTTTTAGACCTAGTTTAGTCTTGTCTTAGTCCTGGTTCTGTTGTCTCTCAGGTGGGTC
>JAVJIX010000047.1:4377500-4440000 GCA_036785185.1 Paratrypauchen microcephalus | reverse complement strand
AAAGACGTTTACTTTCATGTGCCCATTGCTCCACAACACCGGAGATTTCTCAGGTTTGCTTATTGAGGTCGTCATTGGCAATTTCGGATTCTCCCCTCTGGGCTCTCCCTCTCTCCGTGGATGTTCACCCGATTCGTGAAGACGGCCCTTGCTCCTTTGCAAGCCACTGGACTGAAGATATTACCATATCTGGATGACTAATTTGCGCTCCATCCAAAGTGCGTGTGAAGAAGGACACCGATCGCCGGAGGAGCTGCCACGGAGGACGCGCAGAGGCTGACGTTACTTTTTTGTGCTGTTCTTGATCTGTGCGTTGCAACACTGGAATTTCCCCACTGAGGGACTAATAAAGGCATATCTTATCTTATCTTATCACCTGCTTGCACATGTGGCTCTGTTGGGCTTCACAGTGAATATGGAGAAGAGAAACCTGACTCCAACTCAGGGAACAACTTTTCTTAGTCTGGATTTGGACACTGTGACGAAGAAGGCTCGCCTGTCTCTTCATCGTCGAGGCAATATTCAAGCTTTGGTCTGTCGCTTCAAACTGTGCAGTCTGCACCCATTTGTCAGCTTTCTTCAGCTTGTGGGAAAGTTGACTTCTGTCACACGAGTTGTGCCTCTTGGCCTGCTGTCACTGCGTCCGCTACAAATGTGGGTGAACAGTTTTCATCTGGACCACGCACTGCACCGATGACGGATGCTCAGAGTGACGTGGCAGTGCTCCTGTGCACTGACCCCATGGAGAGGAGATTTTTGTTCCAGGGGCTCCCCATGGGTCTGGTGATGTGTCGCAGGGAGGAGGTCACCACAGACACCTGCCTCACAGGATGGGTGCTGTATGGCAGCAGGGTTTGGTCTGCCAGGGATCGTTTAGACCACATAAATGTTTTGGAGTTACATGCTGTATGTTTGGCTCTCAAGAGCTTTCTGTCACACCTGAGAGGAAAACGTGTTCTTATTCGGTCGGACAACACTTTGACTGTTTATCACATCAACTATCAGGGGGGCATCAGATCAGCACGACTTCTCAGAGTTCAGAGTGTCTTGAGACTGCATCCCCTCCCCACTGGAATGGCATCTTCACCCAGAGGGGGTGCACGGGATCTGGAACCTGCTTGGGCAGGTAGAGGTGGATCTGTCGACTCACTGTCCTCTATGGTTCTCCACAGGGCTCTCAAGTTTTGAAGATTGCTAGGAGTGAGATTTCTGAGGAGCGGGGGGGGGGGGCGTAGTCGAGTTATAAAATGAAACCAGGGGGGATGGTGGAAGGGCAGGGCAGAATTTGAAGGTACTTTGTTAATATGGAAATGCTTTTATAACTAAAAGTCCATATTATTCAATAATGCACAGGATAATATGTTATCACACACAGTCTTGGTTTAGTCTTTGTTTAGTCCTGGTTTAGACCTGTTTTAGTCCTGGCTTAGTCTTGGTTTAGACCTGATTTTGTTTTGGTTTAGTCCCGGTTTAGTCCCGGTTTAGACCCGGTTTAGTCTTGGCTTAGTCCTGGTTTAGACCTGGTTTAGTCCTAGTTTAGACCTGGTTTAGTGCTGGTTTAGACCCGGTTTAGATCTGGTTTAGTCTTGGCTTAGTCCTGGTTTAGACCTGGTTTAGTCCTGGCTTAGTCTTGGTTTAGACCTGGTTAGGTTTTGGTTAAGTCCTGGTTTAGTCCTGGTTTAGACCCGGTTTAGACCTGGTTTAGTCCTGGTCTAGTCTTGGTTTAGACCTGATTTTGTTTTGGTTTAGTCCCGGTTTAGTCCCGGTTTAGACCCGGTTTAGTCTTGGCTTAGTCCTGGTTTAGACCTGGTTTAGTCCTAGTTTAGACCTGGTTTAGTGCTGGTTTAGACCCGGTTTAGATCTGGTTTAGTCTTGGCTTAGTCCTGGTTTAGACCTGGTTTAGTCCTGGCTTAGTCTTGGTTTAGACCTGGTTAGGTTTTGGTTAAGTCCTGGTTTAGTCCTGGTTTAGACCCAGTTTAGACCCGGTTTAGACCTGGTTTAGTCCTGGTCTAGTCCTGGTCTAGTCCTGGTTCAGTCCTGGTTCAGTCCTGGTTTAGTCCTGGTTTAGTCCTGGTTTAGTCCTGGTCTAGTTCTGGTCTAGTTCTGGTCTAGACCTGGTTTAGACCTGGTTTATACCTGGTTTAGTCTTGGTTTAGTCCTGGTTTAGTTCTGGTTTAGTCCTGGTTTAGTCCTGGTTTAGTTCTGGTTTAGTGCCGAAATAGATGCAGAAATAATCTGATATGACATCACCGCACTTTGTCAGTGCGCGCTGAGAGGGGCGGGGAGGAGGGACCGGGGCGGGGAGGAGGTAGCGGGACATTTTTAACGGATTCATGTAAGAGTCTGGTTAATGCACCGGGCCCGCGTCTCACCGCGGCTCACCATGGGCAGTTCGGCTCTGGGCCGCGCGTATTCCGCGCGTAAGCCGTCGGGGGGGACACGTTACGCACAGACGGAGTCACCAGGACCGGAGTCGGTGCGTCTCAGAGGAGACGTGGCACCGGGATTGAGGCTCAGGACGTGCCCGGGGGACGGCGCGTCTGCCCCGGCCTCCGCTCGGAGACCCGGTCTAGTCCTGGTCTAGTCCTGGTTCAGTCCTGGTTCAGTTCTGGTTTAGTCCTGGTCTAGTTCTGGTCTGGTTCTGGTCTAGACCTGGTTTAGACCTGGTTTATACCTGGTTTAGTCTTGGTTTAGTCCTGGTTTAGTTCTGGTTTAGTCCTGGTAAAAACTGAGCCACACAGACCGATTTTCTGGGCACAAAAAAGAAAAAAAAAAAGAAAAAAAGAAACCAGCGTGAGAAATGCCATGTGTGGCGTGTGAGCGTGTGAACACGTCGAATTGCGTGTGTCACACTCTCAATGTGTGAGACTTGAGAGCCCTGTCTCCATCGTGAGGGAACCAGGTTCTCTGGGACAGGATGCACTGGCACACACTTGGCCCCAGTGCCTCCTCTGTTTTTCCCTCTCTTCCTCTGATTTGGCCGACCCTACAGAGGGTTCTCCAGGAAGGCCACAGACTGTTGCTGGTTGCCCCATACTGGCTGGAACGACCGTGGTTTCCATTGCTGTACAGTCTGTGTTGCGGTCTCCCATGGCGTCTTCTGGCCAGGAGAGATCTGCTGTCTCAGCAGAACTCTCCTGGTAGTACTACTAGTAGTACAGTGAACCCTCGCTGTATCGCGGTTCACTGTTCGCGGCCTCGCTGTTTCGCGGATTTTTTTTTCAATTTTTTTTTTTTTTTTTTTTCAATTTTTTTTATAGTGTAACTTTTTTTTACAGTGTAACATTCTGTCCTGCGCCCTGATTAGCTAAGAGACTAGACCAGGACTAAACCAAGTCTAAAGCAGGTCTAAATCAGGACTAAACCAGGTCTAAACCAGGACTAAACCAGGTCTAGACCAGGGATGGCGACGCAGGGTGGTAGGGACAGTCTCTGATGTCCTTCACGAGAGCGCCTGGGTGACAGGAGGTGTGGCCTTTGTTTACTTGCACGAGCCATGGAAGAGACTGAGTGCGAGCCGGACCATGGAAGAGCCAAGAATCAACATGGACGGGGGCCGGGGGAGCCGCAGCGGGGAGAGCCGCATTCGAGGGAGCCCGCAGCGGGGGGAGGACACTCGCGCGCACAGAGGAGACAGTGGCTCTTCCCCGTCACGCCGAGAGGACGAACCCGACCCCGTCCTAGAGAGCTGTGGAGTATTGGCGACGCATTGATAGCGGTCTGATTTAGGAGCCGGGGTGAAATGCAACCAACTCTTGTGAGCGCAGGTTGGTCTTACCTGGTCTTGTGGTGAGGACTGGTGCTCAGAGGCGTCTGTTAGCGGTTCGGCACTGTTAGCAGTGGCTTGAGTCTTGCCCAAAATGATATCCAGGTCGCTTTCCACTCGACTTTCGCACATGGCATGGATATGTGGTACCAAAACAAACACACGTGTCCGCGCGCACGTGGGGGGGGGGGGCACGTGCCCCCCCCCCACTATTAATATATTTTAATGAAAATCTACAAAAGTTTGAGTGTTTAAACAAGAGAAAAATGTGAGAAAATGTTAATACCAGTCTCAGAAAGGTGTATAATGTGTCTGGTGAAGTGTTTTCAGCCTTAAAACATGTAGAATAATTGTAAAATATAAAATTGTCCTACTTCTCGGATTTCACTGATTGCAGGCTATTTCTGGAACCTAACCCCGCGATAAACGAGGGTTCACTGTAGTAGTAGTAGTAGCAGTAGTAGTAGTAGCAGTAGTAGTAGTAGTAGCAGTAACAGTAGCAGTAGCAGCAGTAGTAGTAA
The DNA here is from genome assembly GCA_036785185.1 of Paratrypauchen microcephalus. Classification (NCBI taxonomy): domain Eukaryota; kingdom Metazoa; phylum Chordata; class Actinopteri; order Gobiiformes; family Gobiidae; genus Paratrypauchen; species Paratrypauchen microcephalus. Next base: position 4,435,713 of record JAVJIX010000047.1, on the reverse strand, counting down.
CAGTAGTAGCAGGGCTCTCAAGTCTCACGCATTGAGAGTGTGACACACGCAATTCGACGTGTTCACACACTCACACCATGGCATTTCTCACGCTGATTTTTTTTTTTTTTTTGCCCAGAAAATCGGTCTGTGTGGCTCAGTTTATGCAGGCACCGTGCGTTTTCGGCGAAACCCCCCCCCCCCCCTTCCTCCTCGCCCTGCTCCCTCCTCCCCGCGCCGCTCAGCGAGTGTCTAAGCGCGAACTGCACTGTCAGTAGGGTGACCACCGGCATGAAACAGGAAAGGAGGACACTTGTGTCCACAAAGGAGGACAAAGGCCCTAAAGTGAGGACACCTTGTTTTTTTGTTTTTTTTTCCCTTGGGGGGGGGGGGGGGGGGGGGGGGGCTGTTGTAATGCTGGATATTACAACATGGATATAGCCATGTCCAACGTTTACTGTAAATCAGTAGTAGTAGTAGTAACTACTACTACTACTACTACTACTACTGCTACTACTACTACTACTACTGCTACTGTTACTACTACTACTTCTACTGCAATACTACTACTACTACTGCTAATACTACTGCTACTAGTACTGGTACTACTACTTCAGTACTACTTCTACTGCTACTACTGCTAATACTGCTACTACTACTGCTACTGCTACTACTACTGCTACTACTACTGCTAATACTGCTAATACTGCTACTACTACTACTACTGCTACTGCTTCTACTACTACTACTACTGCTACTACTACTACTACTACAGCTACTACTACTACTACTTCTGGAATTTCCCCACTGTGGGACTAATAAAGGCATATCTTACTACTACTGCTACTACTACTGCTACTGCTACGGCTACTACTGCTACTACTACTACTGCTACTACTACTACTACTACTGCTACTGTTACTACTACTAGTACTTCTACTACTACTGCTGCTGCTATTACTACTAGTACTTCTACTACTACTGCTGCTGCTACTACTACTACTACTACTACTACTACTGCTACTAGTGCTACTACTACTACTGCTACTACTACTGCTACTAGTGCTACTACCACTACTACTGCAGCTACTACTGTAGCAGTAGTAGTAGTAGTAGCAGTTGTAGCAGTAGCAGCAGCAGTGGTAGTAGCAGTAGCAGTAGCAGTAGCAGCAGTAGCAGCAGTAGCAGTAGTAGTAGCAGAAGTAGTAGTAGTAGCAGTAGCAGCTGCAGTAGCAGTTGTAGTAGTAGTACCAGTAGTAGTAGTAGTAGTAGTAGTAGTAGTAGTAGTAGTAGTAGTAGCAGTAGTAGTAGCAGTAGCAGTGGGCAGTAACAGTAGCAGTAATAGTAGTAGGAGCAGTAGCAGTAGCAGTAGCAGTAGCAGTAGTAGTAGCAGTAGCAGTAGGAGCAGTAGCAGTAGTAGTAGTAGGAGCAGTAGCAGCAGTAGCAGTAGCAGTAGTAGTAGTAGTAGTAGCAGTAGTAGTAGTAGTAGTAGCAGTAGCAGTAGCAGTAGGAGCAGTAGCAGTAGTAGTAGGAGGAGCAGTAGCAGTAGTAGTAGTAGGAGGAGGAGCAGTAGCAGTAGTAGTAGTAGTAGCAGTAGCAGTAGTAGTAGTAACAGTAGTAGTAGTAACTCTGTCTCTTTGTAGTCTGTTCTTAAAGGCGATGGACGGTCGCTCCCGGAGACGCCGGAGTCTTTTTTCTCTCGCGGCTCGCGGGACTCAGAGCTCGGAGCCCAGACGCCAATCGGACGAACAGGAAGTCCCACCTACCGCCCAGGAAGTGCCCTCCCTTCGCCGCCCCTCCGCCACAGACCTCCTGCTCGCCCCCCTCAGGCAATTTGTGTCACAGAGTCAGAAAACGTTTGAGTATCTGAGTCCGAACGCCAACAAGAGAGGAGACGAGGAAGAGGAGGAGTGAGAGGAGGAGACGAGAGAGAAGGAGATGAGGAGGAGGAGTGAGAGGAGGAGGAGACGTGAGAGGAGGAGACGAGGAGGAGGAGACGAAGAGAAGGAGACGAGGAGTGAGAGGAGGAGACGAGGAGGAGTGAGAGGAGACGAAGAGGAGGAGGAGACGAGGAGGAGGAGTGAGAGGAGGAGACATGAGAGGAGGAGACAAGGAGGAGGAGTGAGAGAATATAACATTTTCAAAACAATAAAAGGAACATGGAGATCTGAATGTGACAAGTTACAGTGAAACCCCCACAGGTATAATACCCCCTCTATAATACCCTACAGGTATAATACCCCCTCTGTAATACCCCACAGGTATAATACCCCCTCTGTAATACCCCACAGGTATAATACCCCCTCTCCAATACCCCACAGGTATAATACCCCCTCTATAATACCCCACAGGTATAATACCCCCTCTCCAATACCCCACAGGTATAATACCCCCTCTATAATACCCCACAGGTATAATACCCCCTCTCCAATACCCCACAGGTATAATACCCCCTCTATAATACCCCACAGCTATAATACCCCCTCTGTAATACCCCACAGGTATAATACCCCCTCTCCAATACCCCACAGGTATAATACCCCCTCTATAATACCCCACAGGTATAATACCCCCTCTGTAATACCCCACAGGTATAATACCCCCTCTATAATACCCCACAGGTATGATACCCCCTCTGTAATACCCCACAGGTATAATACCCCCTCTATAATACCCCACAGGTATAATACCTCACAGGTATAATACCCCCTCTGTAATACCCCACAGGTATAATACCCCCTCTGTAATACCCCACAGGTGTAATACCCCCTCTGTAATACCCCACAGGTGTAATACCCCACTGGTGTAATACCCCCTCTGTAAATTCCTTTTTATTATTCTGTGTGTTGACTTCAGAATTGGAGAATGTGTTAGAGATAAACTGGTGTTGGACTCTTTCTGAATAAACCCTTAAACCCTTTGGTTGGTCTCTTCACTTCGTCTTCAGGGGCATGGGTGTTTTAGTCATGTGACCTGCTCTGTTCTGCTTTGTCCCTGGGGCTCCGGGGCCTCCAGGCTCCGGGTGAGGGTCTTTGTGGCTGTGTGGAGATCAGCCCCACAGTTTCACGGGTCGAGTCACATTTTAAAATGCCCATAAAAATCCCATTTTCAGAACAGATCAGAACCTTTCCTGAAGGTGTTTAGACCAATCTGGAGCTGATCAGAACAAGTATAAGAGCACAGAGATTAGTGTACACCCATGGACCACTGAGGAACCTACAGGACCACTGAGGGTTTACACCAGGGGTGCCCAAACTTTTTTCATCAAGGGCCACATATCTAAATACAGACGAAGCAGAGGGCCGATTGAGGTCCATAGACTGGTGCTCAGTACAGGGAATAATTGAAAGACATGCATGTTTAACACGTTAGAATGCGCTATCAGTCCTTTATTCATGCTAAAATCCTCAAAACCACACAATAAATATTAAATATTGTCTTATCAAGGTAAATTTTCAAAAAAACTTGCAGTCAAAAGTTCTGCTCAATGTAATTTACACACAATTTACACACACATAAAAGGACACATGGAACAGGGACTAATCCAGGACTAAACCAAAACTAAACCAGGACTAAACCAGGACTAAACCAGGGATTAGACAGTGTGACCAAGACGGGTAGAGCGGCTGGATTGCAGTGAGTTCCACAAACAGATACGGGAGGCAGGGTTAACGTGGTCCACAGTTTTTAATGTTTTTTTTCAGTTTTCACAAAAAATATATAGTGCTCACGTGCAAAGTGCAGTGCAAAATAAATTAAGGTGCAAGGAGGATAGGAGCGTGGCTCTTCTCCAGCAGCAGAGCAATCAATGATAGGTTACAGGTGGCTTAAATACTGTTGGGTAAAACCATAAAAACTCCAAGGGGTGTATAATTAACCTTAGCTGTTTAAAACTAAGTTAAAATCCTCCAATAAAATACCCATCATCAAATAAACCATATAAAACCCACATACAAAAATAAACTCTTAGAAACCAAACACCTAAAGTATAAAATGAATAAACCCAATTAAAATAGGTGGCATTTTCTCCCCCCCGATGTCCGCTGTCTTGAGCTGGCCCGGAACTCTTAAATGGTGTCTGGTCCCCCGGGGAATCTTTTGGCCAGACACCTGGACATGAGACACAGGTAAGTAAAACCACAACTCAACCCACGCATACCACTTTCACACTTTAAAATATCCACATCCCACACACGCAAACACACACAAGACACAACTAATTTAAAAAGTGGCACATATTGCACATTGATTGTTGTTGTTTGTCTCCACAGACCGGCGGCCACCATCACCGGAAGCACCCGCCCGACCGGACTCCGTGACAAACGCTAAAAATGTTTTCAATAAATACTTTAAAACAATACAAATGTGTGCAATCTTATGTGTGCAAATTAGCGTATCTTGTAAGTGCTCCGTGCTCTAAAGGTGCAATGTAAATATATATAAAGTGCAAAGTCTATGAAAGTGCATGTGTGGATACTCATTCCGTAACGAACGGCCTGTTCGTTACATTTCCCCCTCCCTCTCCTAAGGCGCAGCCTCCTCCTCAGCACTCCTGGAGAGACAGTCCGCTACCATGTTATCTCTTCCGGGCCGGTACTGGACTGTAAAGTTGTATGGCTGCAAGGAGAGGTACCATCCAGTGATGCGGTTGTTGGCATCCTTCATTTTATGCAGCCATTGGAGAGCGCGATGGTCTGTCTCCAACAGGTCATCTATCCGAGGCATTGGATAGGGATCAAAATTAGATCTCGCGTTGAGATACCTAAAGTCAATACAAAAGCGCAAAGAGCCGTCTTTCTTAGGTACCAGTACAATAGGACTGCACCATTCACTACTTGACACTTCAATCATTCCTAGCGCCAACATTAGCTTACTTTCCTTTTGCAACACAGGGACCAACCGCTCAGGGATCCTGTAGCTCCTCTGGCGTTGTTGCATCCATACTGTTAAGACTGATGCTAGTAAAACCCAACTCTTTACCTAATAGATTCCTATCAATGTCAGTAACAACCTGGTTATTTCTGCTACGACCAGTATGCAGCTTGCCTGCAGGAGCACCAATTAGCTCCTTCAATCGTCTCTCATTAGCAGTATGAATATCTTCATCTTCAGGTTTAATCACAAAAATGCCTTTGCTCCCTTCACTTTTTGATAATTGTTGGAGTGGCGAATGTCCATTTGCACAAAAGCGCTGCGTGCCTTGCCAGTCAATAGGGGGACAAGGCGGACCGCCCACTCTTCCTTTGGCCAATGACAAACTTGGGCCATCCGCTCAAATGTGATTAAAAAATGTTCAATGTCATCTTCTGGGGTCAAGATTGGCAGTTTGGGCTCCCTCTGCGGTCTGTAGCCATAGCCGCCAGGGTCCGCCATAATCTTCACCACCATCATCCTCATCATAGTCACCTGATGGCTCATTTTGTCCTTGCACATACAACTCAGAGTGCTCGGACCTCCTCTGCTGCTGCTGGACTTGCTGGAACTGCCGCTGCATGGCCTTCCAGCGCTGCTCCTGTTGAAGCTGATCTTTCTCCTGCTTCCTCTCTCTGGCATCTTGCCTCTCGATCAATGCTTTCACGAGAGCAGTCAACTCCTCCACTTTATCATAGGACCCACTTGTGCCCTCTTGGGGGTCAGATGTTACAGCATTTCCTTCATCTGGCTCCTCAGCTTTTCTTCCTCCTCTTAGCATCATGTTAATTTGCGGACTCACTGTGGCGGGGCAGCACTTCTGACACCCAATGTGACCACTGTGGCGGGATCCCACTCCTGGCACCAAATGTGACCACTGTGGCGGGATCCCACCACTGCCACCAAATGTGACCAAGACGGGTAGAGCGGCTGGATTGCAGTGAGTTCCACAAACAGATACGGGAGGCAGGGTTAACGTGGTCCACAGTTTTTAATGTTTTTTTTCAGTTTTCACAAAAAATATATAGTGCTCACGTGCAAAGTGCAGTGCAAAATAAATTAAGGTGCAAGGAGGATAGGAGCGTGGCTCTTCTCCAGCAGCAGAGCAATCAATGATAGGTTACAGGTGGCTTAAATACTGTTGGGTAAAACCATAAAAACTCCAAGGGGTGTATAATTAACCTTAGCTGTTTAAAACTAAGTTAAAATCCTCCAATAAAATACCCATCATCAAATAAACCATATAAAACCCACATACAAAAATAAACTCTTAGAAACCAAACACCTAAAGTATAAAATGAATAAACCCAATTAAAATAGGTGGCATTTTCTCCCCCGATGTCCGCTGTCTTGAGCTGGCCCGGAACTCTTAAATGGTGTCTGGTCCCCCGGGGAATCTTTTGGCCAGACACCTGGACATGAGACACAGGTAAGTAAAACCACAACTCAACCCACGCATACCACTTTCACACTTTAAAATATCCACATCCCACACACGCAAACACACACAAGACACAACTAATTTAAAAAGTGGCACATATTGCACATTGATTGTTGTTGTTTGTCTCCACAGACCGGCGGCCACCATCACCGGAAGCACCCGCCCGACCGGACTCCGTGACAAACGCTAAAAATGTTTTCAATAAATACTTTAAAACAATACAAATGTGTGCAATCTTATGTGTGCAAATTAGCGTATCTTGTAAGTGCTCCATGCTCTAAAGGTGCAATGTAAATATATATAAAGTGCAAAGTCTATGAAAGTGCATGTGTGGATACTCATTCCGTAACGAACGGCCTGTTCGTTACAGACAGATATAAGGACACATGGGAATGGAAAAGAAAGTTCTACTGTTTAGTGTGAAGAATCACAGGAGATTGTCTAAACCTGCCACCTGCAGAAGTTCTCTGATGACTCTGTGGTGGTAGGATCCATCTACAGAGGTTCTCTGATGACTGCGGTGGTAGGGTCCATCTGCAGAAGTTCTCTGATGACTCTGCAGTGGTAGGGTGTATCAGGGATGGACAGGAGCTAGAGGACAGGACGCTGATTGCAAATTTTGTGGAGTGGTCCCAGGCAAACTATCTGCTCCTGAACATGGACAAGACCAAGGAACTGGTGATTGACTTCAGGAGAAAGAGGACACCAGTGGAGCCCATCACCATCCAGGGTCATGAGGTGGAGATTGTGGACTGCTACAAGTACCTCAGCGTTCATGTGGACAGCAGGCTGGACTGGAGGGACAACTGTAATGAGCAGACTCTACTTCTTGTGGAAACTCAGGTCTTTCAATGTGTGCAGAAGGTTCCTGGAGATCAGCTGTGAGCTGTGAGAGGGACAGGAGGACACTGGACAAACTGCTCTCTATCATGGACAGTCCTGCTCCCCCACTGCACCAGACCATAGAGGGGCAGATAATACTCTCTACAACAAGTCACCCTTCTGTAACTGATTTACTGTATTTATATTATGATATTTGTGCTTTACTCTACAAACATTATATCATTTATGTTTTATTGTTTTCAGTCTCTTGCTGTTTTTATTTATACTTATTTAGAAGTTTATTACATTTAGAAGTTTTTAATTTTTTCCCCCCTCTTTGTTATTGTGATGTGTGAGCTCCTGTGTCCAAATCGTTTCCCTTTGGATCAATAAAGTCTAAGTCTAAGGAGAAATTCAATTTGTCAATTGGACAAAAGTTTATTTGGTTGAATCCGTTTCCCAGCTCATCCAAGCTGCTTTTTCAGTTCTGGTCAGACGCTGGTGGACACTGCCTATATCTGCCTGAAGGGGGCGCTCACTTGTTTACAGTTTGTGTTTGTAGCTCGGCCTGTTGAAGTGTACTGAGTGTGAACTGAGTCATGTCAGCAGAATCATTCAGACCTGATAGAGCTTCACCACCTCTGAACCTGGAGGCTGTTGTCCCTGCAGTTCTCTTTTGTTTTTAAATGATGTCTGAGACCTCCACTTCTGTCCAGGGATGGATTGTCTTTCCTAAAAAAAAAAAAAAGCCTCTTTAACTCCTCTCTCAAACCAGTTCTTTTCTCTGGCCAAGATCTGTCCTCACTGTCCTCAAAGGAGTGGCCCGTGCCTTTTAGGTGGATGTACGGCAGATTGAGGTCCTTTTAGGTGGAGATGTACGGCAGACTGAGGTCCTTTTAGGTGGAGATGTACGGCAGACTGAGGTCCTTTTAGGTGGAGATGTACGGCAGACTGAGGTCCACTCTGGCTCTCTTGTCTGTGTTGGTACATCTTCTTGTGAAGTGGCTGATTTGTTTCTTCAGTGTAGCGCTCGCTGCAGTCTTCACTACACTGAATGGAGTAGACCACCTTTGTTTGTGGCTCGGGGTTTTGTCCTTTGTGTGGACCCGTTTCTGTCTTAAAGTGTTTGTGGGTTTGAAATAGACAGGGATTTCATGCTGTCTGAAAATCCTCTGTAGTTTTAGACCACCATCACCCAGGACCTCAAATGGGAGCCCACCATCACAGCCGATATAAAGAACGCCCAGCAGAGGTTGTACTTCCTGAGGCAGCTGAAGAGTTTCCACCTGCCAGCACGGACAATGGTGCAGTTCTACACTGCCATCATCGAGTCCATCCTCACCTCCTCCATCACCTTGTGGTATGCTGGAGCCACCACCAGGGACAAACAGAGACTGCAGCGTGTTGTGCGCTCTGCTGAGAAGGTGATTGGTTGCAGCCTTCCATCTCTTCAGGACCTGTACACCTCCAGGACACGGACACTGTTATAATGTGAACATTATACTGTTTTCATTCAGGCAGTTAGATTAGGCCACCAGGGGTCCTCAGGGGTTAAGCCAGAGGAGATAGGAGGTATGCCGCCAGTTTGGGTAAGGAGTTCAGCAAGTGTTCAATAAAGTGAATCCTGAGAAAATGGACGAGTGCCATTTTATTACATTGGCGACGAGGATGACTACGGTTTAAGTACAATGGCAACGGACGGGAAGATTGGAGAGTTTGACCCGGAGGCGGATGACTGGCAGCAGTATGTGGAGCGGCTGGATTTCTATTTTGCTGCGAATAAAATCACCGACACTGAACAAAAGCGGGCCATATTCCTGAGTGCATGTGGAGGAAAAACGTACGCCACACTGAGAGACTTATGCCAACCGGGTAAGCCGGGAGATAGCTCCCTTACAGAACTACAGAAGCTGTTGACTGACCACTTTGCACCGAAACGCAGCATTATAGTGGAGCGATTTAAGTTTCATTAAAAAGTTACAGATCACGGCCAGTCAGTGGCTTCGTTTGTAGCTGAACTGAGGAAAATTTCTGAACACTGTGCTTTCGGGACAACTTTGGATGACATGTTAAGAGATAGACTGGTGTGTGGCATTAATGATGACCGCATCCAACGCCGATTGCTGTCAGAACCAGATAATAAAATGACTTTGGCGAGGGCACTGGAATTAGCGACAGCCATGGAAACACCGGTGAAAGATGTAGCGCAGCTGCAGCAGAAAGGAGGAGGGGAGGCGGTGCACAAAGTGCAGCCAGTGTCCCCGGAGCAGAAACCGTATGTGATGTGTTTTAGATGCAGAGGAACACACACACCAGCGGACTGCCATTTCGCAGATACAGTTTGCCATAATTGCCGCAAGAAAGGACATTTGGCCAGAAAATGCCGCAGTGCGAAACAGCCCAAACAGAACAGATTCAGCATGCGAGGGGCAGCACACATGTTGGAGGAAAACGAAGGGGAGCCAGACGAATACACTCACATGTTGCACAATCTGAGAGAAAACAGAGTGGAGCCGTACAGAAAACAGCTGTCAGTGAATGGGCATGACGTCACATTTGAAATTGACACGGGGGCAGGTTTGACCAGTGAATGAGAAAACATACAGACAGATGGGGCGTGGAGGACTCCATCCTACAAAAATAAAACTGTACACTTACACAAGAGACAGAGTGGATGTGATAGGCAAGATGTATGCAAACGTCATCTACAAGGGACAGACGAAGCAGTTGCCTTTGCTGGTGGTTAGAGGGGAGGGCCCAAACCTAATGGGGAGAGATTGGCTCAAGGCAGTGAGACTAGACTGGACAGCCATGTTCAAACTCCAAATAGGGCATCAGCAGGAGTTGGAGGCTCTTCTCTCACAACACCAGGATGTGTTTAAAGGTGAGCTAGGCACACTAGTTGGGGCTACAGCAAAAATCTATGTGGACCCCGAGGCCAAGCCTCGTTACTTCAAAGCAAGGCCCTTGCCATATGCGCTTAAAGAGAAAGTAGAAACAGAACTGACTAGGCTACAGAATGAAGGTATCGTGGAGCCTGTTAGCTTTGCTGAGTGGGCAGCCCCAATAGTCCCCATAGTCAAACCAGACAATAGTATAAGGATATGTGGTGACTATAAAGTTACAGTGAATCCGGTGTCAAAGCTGGACAACTACCCAATTCCAAAGACAGAAGACTTGCTGGCAGTGCTGGGAGGGGGACAGAAGTTCACCAAACTGGACATGTCACAAGCGTACCAGCAGCTGCCACTGGAGGAAAATTCCAAGAGATACACAACGATAAACACACATCGTGGACTGTACCAGTACACCAGGCTTCCCTATGGGGTATCCTCAGCCCCAGGCATTTTTCAGCGCACCATGGACAACTTACTACAAGGAATTCCTCAGGTGGTGGTGAGAGTAGACAACATACTGGTGACTGGGAATGACGATGCTGGCCATCTGCAGAACCTAGGAACAGTGTTCTCCAGACTGAATGCAGCAGGACTCCGTCTTAAGCGAGAAAAATGCACTTTCATGGCACCAGAGGTGGTGTATCTGGGCTACAGAATTAACCATGCGAGGATTCAGCCAGTGGCAGACATAGTTGAGGCTATCGCCAATGCAACAGCACCGACAAACCAGACCCAGCTGAAGTCATTCCTGGGGATGCTGAATTATTATAATCGCTTCTTGCCTAACGTGGCCACTGTGCTAGAGCCTCTGCATGAACTCCTGAGAAAAGGAGTGCCATGGAAATGGGAGAAACGGCATGGTAATGCTTTTGATGCAGCGAAAAAGTGCCTCCAGTCGGAGCAACTGTTGGTGCATTTTGATGACACAAAACCCCTCTACCTGTCCTGTGATGCCTCCCCATATGGTGTGGGGGCAGTGTTATCCCACCGGCTCCAAGACGGCATTGACAAGCCAATTGGATACATGTCACGGTCTTTGTCATCAGCGGAACGTGGCTACTCACAGCTGGAAAAGGAGGCCCTGGCAATAATATTCGGATTTAAAAAATTCCACCAGTACCTGTTTAGAAAACATTGTACCATAGTCACAGACCACAAACCGCTGCTGGGTCTTTTGGGAGAAAACAAAGGCATCCCACAACAGGCGGCGGCCAGGATGCAAAGATGGGCATTGATACTCGCAGGCTATGAATACACCTTGGAGTATAAGGAGGGCTCAAAACATGGAAATGCAGATGCATTGAGCAGACTTCCTCTGCCGAGCTCTCCCAGAGACACTCCCAGAGAGGGGGAGGTGGTGATGCTTATGGAACACATGAACGACACACCGCTGCAGATCAAGCGGATCCGTGACGGGACCGCACCCTGTCAAAAGTACAGCAGTGGCTGATGCAAGGCTCTTGGCCTACAACATGCACAGATCCAGAACTCCAGCCCTACATAAGACGACAGCTGGAACTGAGCATGGAGGATGGGTGTATACCAGTGTTGTGCAGTAACGCCTTACTAATAACGCGTTACTGTAATGCCGTTACTGTTGACAGTAACTTATACTGTAACGCATTACTTTTAAAATAAAGGAACTCAATTACCGTTACTAAACGGCGTGTTACCGCGCGTTACTGAACCTACTCATTTTGAAACTGGCATCATGTGTGCGACTCGCATAGGCACAGGGGAATTTTTTTCTCCCTTTGGTAAGGGCGGGATAAGTAATGATGATTGGCTAAAGCAGAGTAAGATTTCATGTTGAGCCAACCAGAGACACCCAGTGGGCGGTGGGCGGGTATCTACACACAATCCCAGCACACAGTAGTAGCGCACACACAATACACACACCCCGTGTCAGATGGCGAGTCCCGAGTCGAAGACAGAAGTATAGGCAGTATTTTAACCTCGTCGAGGTAAAAGGTAAAAACGTACATGTTACGTGCACATTGTGTCAAAACCAAAGACTTTGTACACGTCCAATGTAAGCAACTCGAATTTAATGAAGCATCTCTCGACGGCGCACGCTTCTGTTAAACTAGTGGCCCCCAGCAGGCCCCATGATGATAATCGCATGCTAGGTGCCGTTAACAATGAAGGAGAGAGGAGTAGGAGGAGAGGAGGAGAGGAGGAAGAGGAAAGGAGGAGGAAGAGGAGATAAGGAGGAGAGGAAGGGGCAGAAGAAGCAGGCCCCATGATGATAATCGCATGCTAGGTGCCGTTAACAATGAAGTCCACGGTGACGGAGCCACGCCAGCCAAGCTGTATAATGCACTGTCAAAAAAAATCCAAATTATTTGACATTTTTTAACTAAAAAAAAAAGTAACGCATTAGTTACTTTCCTAGGTAACTAGTTATTTTTATAGTGTAGTAACTCAGTTACTTTTTTGGGTTAGTAACTAGTAACTGTAACTAATTACTTTTTCAATGTAACGTGCCCAACACTGGTGTATACTGTGGGGGAGTAGGGTGATAATACCGCCTCAAGGAAGACAGACCATGATTGAAGAACTACATGAGGCTCATCCAGGAGCCTCAAGGATGAAAATGCTAGCTCGCAGCTATGTGTGGTGGCCGAACATGGACGCTGACCTGGAGGCAGCAGTGCGTAGATGTCACGTGTCAGTCCAACCAAGCCTCTCCAGCTGCAGCACCATTACATCCGTGGGAGTGGCCCTCTCAGCCATGGATGAGACTACATCTGGATTTTTCCGGGCCAGTGTCAGGAAAAATGTTTCTGATAGTCATTGATGCCTACTCTAAGTGGATTGAGGCCCATCCCATGCAGGCCATAACATCTGTCGCTACCATAGAAAAGTTGAGGAGCATCTTTGCAATCCATGGGATTCCAGCTGTTCTGGTCAGCGACAACGGGCCTAGTTTGGCCGAATTCAAGCACTTCCTTACAAAGAACGGCATTAAACATGTAACCACAGCTCCGTACCACCCAGCTTCAAATGGCTGTGCAGAGCGTGCAGTACGGGTGTTCAAGGAAGGAATCAAGAAGATTGGGGAGGGGAGTGTGGAGACAAAGGTATCCAGATTCCTGTTTAAATATCGATCAACCCCTCAGACCACAACTGGAGCCACACCAGCAGAGCTTCTCATGAACAGGAGACTCAGGAGTGTCCTTGATTTAGTTCGCCCTTCACTGGGAGACAAAGTCGGACAGAAACAGGCCACACAGAAAGAATATCACGATAAGCATGCCCGGGACAGAGTGTTCACGGAAGCGGGCAAAGTTTATGTGAGAGGATACTCAGGTCAGAAGTGGATTCCTGCAACGCTTGTGGAGAGGACTGGGCCAGTTTCATGGAGGGTGAGAACACAGGACGGAAAGATGGCAAGACGACATCAGGACCAGATCCGTCCTTGTTATGATCAGGAGGGTACGGAAGCCAGTTTTCAAGAAGAAAGTCTACCAGTAGACTTGGCACCTCCTGAACTGGCAGATCCAGAGCCGGAGCCGGCACCGGACACAGGTGGTCCAGCGCCCCCTGAACCGTCTCTTGAGGAGAGACCACGTTTTCCCATTAGAGTTAGGAAGGCTCCCACTTATCTCAAGGACTACTTCCTTCCAGGGGCACCATAATACCCCTACCTCGTAGTTCAGTCTTTGTTCATTTTGTTTGTGAAAAGAAAAGAAGAAAAAAAAAAAAACTTTTGGGGACTTTGGACCATGGGGGGAGGGAATGTTATAATGTGAACATTATACTGTTTTCATTCAGGCAGTTAGATTAGGCCACCAGGGGTCCTCGGGGGTTAAGCCAGAGGAGATAGGAGGTATGCCGCCAGTTTGGGTAAGGAGTTCAGCAAGTGTTCAATAAAGTGAATCCTGAGAAAGTGGACGAGTGCCATTTTATTACAGACACGTGCAGGTCGGATTGCATCCGACCATTCTCACCCTGGTCATGGACTTTTTGACCTGCTCCCCTCAGGCAGGAGGCTACGGTCCATTCGGACCAGAACCTTTTGCCATAAAAAACAGCTTCTTCCCCTCTGCTGTTGGACTCTTGAATAATAATAACACTAGGACTGTTCCCACCCCCCGCTCTGTCAGTCACATAACCCCACCCCCGCTCTGTGTCAGTCACATGACCCTGTGCTGTATCTTTTGCTCCTGTCTGTTTGCACTGATCATTACCTGTACTGTTATATTCTTGTAAATTTGTAAATTTTGTGTCATATTATAGCTTATTGGTTTTCTACTTGATTTTATTCTATTTTATTTGTTGCATGTTAAGTGTCTCTTTACATTCCGCTCTAAGTACCAAAGCAATTTCCTAATGTTGTGACACATGTTCACTCATATGGCAATAAAACCTTTCTGATTCTGATTCTGATTCTGGATCTCTGGAACAAAAGTGAGGTCCAGGTGAGGTCCAGAGGTGTGAAAGTTCTCATTATGGGACTGAAGCGTTCTGCTAATATGACCCACACTCAGTCCAACAGGCTGAGCTACAAACACAAACTGTAAACAAGTGAGCGCCCCCTTCAGGCAGATATAGGCAGTGTCCACCAGCGTCTGACCAGAACTTAAGAAGCAGCTTGGATGAGCTGAGAAATGGATTCAACCAAATGAACTTTTGTCCAGTTGATAAATTGAATTTCTCCTTCTGTCGTGGATTCTACCTGGACGACTGAGGGATTCTACACACAACTAAACAAACACTATTTATTTCACATTTTGTTATTACAGATTTGATTCTCAAAATAAACAGAAAGTCCAGTACTTTTCTGGTGAAGGTCCACCACTTCTTTTGTCCAGGGTGATGTTACTGCACTGATTGGAAAGTTTCACAATATGCCAATAAATGTATCTATATCCATGGAGACAGGCCATGTCACCAGTCAGGTGTGTGGAGCGGCGAGCCATCCACATTCTCTGGAGTCGTGATGCTAACTGTAGGCACTGCTCTGTCTAAAGCTCTGTTACTCAAGTTCTTGATCTTAAAACTCTTCTGTCTGTGTTTGCTGACGTGTGCATTGCATCTCCATGGTAACTTCTGAACATTCCACCATAGACACACATGTAGAACACCCCTAGCTTGACGTCACTGCAGAGTCTCAACAGAAACCCGTGTTTGAATAGACGGATCAGTTTAATGCCATACTGCGGAACATCTGTGAAAGGAGCTCAGCGTCTGTCCACACGGGGGCGCCACAGACCACAGGCTCCTGTGAGTCCCAGTCCCAGTCTAGGCCTGGTCTGGGTCTGGTCTGGACTCTGGACTGCCCGGTTTTAGTCCTCACAGAGGTCTCATGTGTCCTGGAGGTGGCGCTGCAGCACACGCCCCCTCCCAAACTGTCCAATCCAAAGTCTCGCTCAGATTATTTGACCCGCGGCCAATCCCAGCAGCAGCACAGAGATCAGCTGACCCAACGCTGGCGCCTGATTGGACAAAGACAAAAAGATTCAAAACAAATAATCACCAGGACTAAACTAGGACTAAACCAGGACTGAACCAGGATTGAACCAGGACTAAACCAGGACTAGGCCAGGACTAGACCAGGACTAGACCAGGACTGAACCAGGACTAAACCAGGACTGAACCAGGACTGAACCAGGACTAAACCAGGACTGAACCAAGACTAAACCAGGACTAAACCAGGACTAAACCTGTACCAACTCTGGACTAAAGCACTGACCTGGCCTTGTGGGTCCAGGTGCTGGTGCTGGTGCTGGTCCAGGTCCAGGTCCTGGTCTGGCTCATATCCTCCGGTCACTGCAGAGGAAAAGTTCAGATTTAGAGTTCAGCTCCAGATGAAGCTCGTCGCAGAACAGTCGTTCTCACACTGAGTTCCGCCGTCTGTTGGAACCAAAGCGTCGACAAAGCCACCGTCTTGGTCCAGGGTAGCGCTGTTTTAAACGAATGAACATCATCAAAGTGTCAACCTTAAATCTGCACGTTTTAATTTCTTGATTTGTTACAAATGTCAGATGTGTGAAGAGTCCCTCAGTCGTCCAGGTAGAATCCATGATAAAAGGAGAAATTCAATTTGTCAACTGGACAAAGTTTGTTTGGTCGAAAACATTTCGCCACTCATCCGAGAGGCTTCGTCAGCTCTGGTTCTCATGCTGGTTAGAACAGCTGGTTAGACCCTGTTTATATCTAGCTGCAGGGAGGAGCTACCTACACTGAAAAAAAAGCCTCTGAAAACTATCCCAGCTCCTCTGTCTCTTTTGCTTTACAAATTCCTCTGGCGTCTAGTATTAGCATATCTATAAGCCCTAGGAGGCGCTCACTACACTGAAATAGCTCTGAAACTATCAACTAATCTGTCTCTTTGTATTTCAAATTTCTCTGGCGTCCATTTTCGTCTCCCTATTCAACACCAAACGGCCCTCTCCACCCCTCTGCAATGGCTTGTCTGTCCTAATGTTTCTTTGTCTGTTTTTGACTTGGTTTGAGAATCGAATTATAGATGGGAGACAAGTTATGTCTAACTCCCCCATTTCTGTTTAACGACGAATTCTCTTTTTTGACAAGGGAAAAGAACTGGTTTGAGAGGGGAGTTAAAGAGGCTATTTTTGTTTAAAAAAAAAAGAGAATCCGTCGTTAAACAGAAATGGGGGAATTAGACATAACTTGTCTCCCATCTATAATTCGATTCTCAAACCAAGTCTAAAACAGACAAAGAAACATTAGGACAGACAAGCCATTGCAGAGGGGTGGAGAGGGCCGTTTGGTGTTGAATAGGGAGACGAAAATGGACGCCAGAGAAATTTGAAATACAAAGAGACAGATTAGTTGATAGTTTCAGAGCTATTTCAGTGTAGTGAGCGCCTCCTAGGGCTTATAGATATGCTAATACTAGACGCCAGAGGAATTCGTAAAACAAAAGAGACAGAGGAGCTGGGATAGTTTTCAGAGGGTTTTTTTTCAGTGTAGGTAGCTCCTCCCTGCAGCTAGATATAAACAGGGTCTAACCAGCATGAGAACCAGAGCTGACGAAGCCTCTCGGATGAGCGGCGAAACGTTTTCGACCAAACAAACTTTGTCCAGTTGACAAATTGAATTTCTCCTTTTATCAAATGTCAGATGTGTTTTTACAACTGAGCCGCAAATAAAATGATAGAAAAGAGGTTTTTGTTCACATAGCCGACTTTTACGCTCAAAATGTAATGGAGGTTTTTGTTCACATAGCAGACTTTTACGTTCAAAATGTAATGGCCATAAAGACATTTTTCACATTTTTCCATTTGAACTTCTCCTACGACACACCATAACATCCTTCTACGACTGCACGGCCAACCATGCAAACACAACAACAATAAAACAACACAGAAACCACAAAATATACAATGTTCATTTAAAGACCCTGGCAACCTGCTGGTCACGATACGCCCCTGCAGGGTCACCGCTCCAAGCCTGAAAATCACAGGTCAGGCCTTAACAACCTTTTCCACTAGTGTCGTAAGTTTGTCTATGTGGAACCACCAGCCCAACATGGAGATCCCTGAACATCAGCTGGTCCAACCTCAGGAATAACGCACGAGGCTCCAGACCGCATATCCAGACGCACCGGCATTACGACGAAAACGCGCCGTCAACCAAGATGGCAGTGGTGTGAATGCACGTCAAGAGGCTGAATGTGACAGTGGCAACAGAGGCAACAGCGGCGACAGTGTGTTGTGTGTGTTTTGTGTGTTTTGTGTGTTTTGTGTGTGTTGTGTGTGTGTTGCGTGTGTGTTGTGTGTGTTGTGGTTGTGTGTGTTGTGTGTGTGTTGCGTGTGTGTTGTGTGTGTTGTGGTTGTGTGTGTTGTGTGTGTGTTGCGTGTGTGTTGTGTGTGTTGTGGTTGTGTGTGTTGTGTGTGTGTGTTGTGTGTGTGTCATGTGTGTTGTGTTGCGTGTGTTGTGTGTGTTGTGTGTGCTGTGTGTGTTGTAGTTGTGTGTGTTATGTGTGTGTTGTGTGTGTTGCGTGTGTGTTGCGTGTGTGTTGTGTGTGTTGTGTACTCACCGTAGTAATAGTCAAACGTGGCGTTATAGTCGTACTCTGGCGTCATCGTCACAAATTCATCGTTTTCACTCAGGTCCTCATCTGAACCTCGGACCGACTCAAGACCTGCAAAAGACCAGGACTAAACCAGGACTAAACCAGGACTAGACCAGGACTAGACCAGGACTAGACCAGGACTAGACCAGGACTAAACCAGGACTAAACCAGGACTAGACCAGGACTAGACCAGGACTAAATCTGGACTAAACCAGGACTAGACCAGGACTAGGCCAGGACTAGACCAGGACTAGACCAGGACTAGACCAGGACTAAACCAGGACTAAACCAGGACTAAATCAGGACTAGAGCAGGACTAAACCAGGACTAGACCAGGAGCCACAAACATAAACATGAATGATAAAAGTTGAGAGTTGAGTTTTGTAGACAGAATGTGAGATTAGACCTGCCCCAACCTGTCTTGCTGAATCCACCCTGAACCAGGTCTGAACCAGGTCTGAACCAGGACTGAACCAGGTCTGAACCAGGTCTGAACCAGGTCTGAACCAGGACTGAACCAGGTTTGAACCAGGTCTGAACCAAGTCTGAACCAGGACTGAACCAGGTCTGAACCAGGTCTGAACCAGGTCTGAACCAGGACTGAACCAGGACTGAACCAGGTTTGAACCAGGTCTGAACCAGGTCTGAACCAGGACTGAACCAGGACTGAACCAGGTTTGAACCAGGTCTGAACCAAGTCTGAACCAGGACTGAACCAGGACTGAACCAGGACTGAACCAGGTTTGAACCAGGTCTGAACCAAGTCTGAACCAGGACTGAACCAGGTCTGAACCAGGTCTGAACCAGGTCTGAACCAGGATTGAACTAGGTCTGAACCAGGTCTGAACCAAGACGAAAGAATTAACTCACCGTATAAGCAGAGTACACCCAAGCAGATAGAAACACAGAGATGCATGCTGGAGCAGAGCCCTGAACCAGGACTAAACCAGGACTAGACCAGGACTAGACTAGGACTGAACCAGGACTGAACCAGGACTGAACCAGGTCTAAACCAGGACTAAACCAGGACTGAACCAGGACTGAACCAGGTCTAAACCAGGACTAAACCAGGACTAAACCAGGACTGAACCAGGACTGAACCAGGTCTAAACCAGGACTGAACCAGGTCTGAACCAGGTCTGAACCAGGTCTGAACCAGGTCTGAACCAGGACTGAACCAGGACTGAACCAGGTTTGAACCAGGTCTGAACCAAGTCTGAACCAGGACTGAACCAGGTCTGAACCAGGTCTGAACCAGGTCTGAACCAGGATTGAACTAGGTCTGAACCAGGTCTGAACCAAGACGAAAGAATTAACTCACCGTATAAGCAGAGTACACCCAAGCAGATAGAAACACAGAGATGCATGCTGGAGCAGAGCCCTGAACCAGGACTAAACCAGGACTAGACCAGGACTAGACCAGGACTGAACCAGGACTGAACCAGGACTGAACCAGGTCTAAACCAGGACTAAACCAGGACTGAACCAGGACTGAACCAGGTCTAAACCAGGACTAAACCAGGACTAAACCAGGACTGAACCAGGATTAAACCACGAGGAGGGCTCAGGGTGATGTCACAGGGGGCGTGGCCAGTGGGACGTGCAGATACAGGTACAAGCTCTCCCTCTCACCGGGAGTTTGTCAGTTACATTATTGATCTCTCTGAGGTTAAGACCTGGTTTAGGTTTGAGAAAGTGTGTCAGAACAAGTCTCCAGGACTTGACAAAATCAACCCCTGTGTGCTAAGAGCTCACTGGGGTCCTGCACTTTCTCTTCGCACTGAGTCTGAAGCTTGAAAGGGTACCAGTGCTTTGAAAGACCTCTTGCAGAAGACCTCCTGCAGAAGTCCTCCTGCATTGTGCCAGTGCCCAAGAAGCCTGTCTCATCTGGACTCAATGACTTCAGACCAGCTGCTTTGACGTTTCATGTCAAGTGTTTGAGAGACTTGTTCTGTCTCATCTCAGACCCCTGGTGGCACCATCCCTGGACCGTCTACAGTTTCCCTCCCAGGCTCATATGAGCATGGAGGACGTTGTAATCTATCTTCTGCAGGGGGCTCACTCACACCTGGACAGTGTTGAGGGCTCTGTGAGGATATTGTTTGATTTCTCCAGCGCCTTTAAAGGGATATGCCACCCCCAGGTCAAATTTGGGCATCTCCCCACAGTCCAGAGACTAAAACAAGTGATGAAAAGCGTTTTCCTGCTCACCCAGCCATTGTCCGAGTCTGTCGCCACTGACCGCCGCGCGAGCTGCTGCTCCTCCGCCTTAGACTGGAGGCTAACGTCGCCAGAGAAAGATTTCGGCCAAAAGGAATTAATTTGCTCGATGCTTTTCCCAATTACTTTCTGTGTAGTGCGCATTCATATCGAGTGCAAATAAATGTGCAAATCAACACGGAGAGCTTGCCTTGGTCATTTTGGGTGGGAACTATTTTTCAGTGCGGAAGGACATGGCCGAATCACGCAGCACGCTGCCAGGGGAATCCCAGTTACGCACCGGGAAGGGAGTTCCCCTGTTGCACAACGTGGTGCGTGATTCGGCCATGTTCTTCCGCACTGAAAAATAGTTCCCACCCAAAATGACCAAGGCAAGCTCTCCGTGTTGATTTGCACATTTATTTGCACTCGATATGAATGTGCACTACACAGAAAGTAATTGGGAAAAGCATCGAGCAAATTAATTCCTTTTGGCCGAAATCTTTCTCTGGCGACGTTAGCCTCCAGTCTAAGGCGGAGGAGCAGCAGCTCGCGCGGCGGTCAGTGGCGACAGACTCGGACAATGGCTGGGTGAGCAGGAAAACGCTTTTCATCACTTGTTTTAGTCTCTGGACTGTGGGGAGATGCCCAAATTTGACCTGGGGGTGGCATATCCCTTTAAAGGCGCTGGAGAAATCAAACAATATCCTCACAGAGCCCTCAACACTGTCCAGGTGTGAGTGAGCCCCCTGCAGAAGATAGATTACAACGTCCTCCATGCTCATCACTTGTTTTAGTCTCTGGACTGTGGGGAGATGCCCAAATTTGACCTGGGGGTGGCATATCCCTTTAACACAATCCAGCCCTCTCTGATGGGTGAGAAACTTCTCAGGATGAGTGTCAGCTCCTCCACTGTCTCCTGGATTACTGACTCCCTGTCAGGCAGCCCTCAGTACGACTGGGGACCACCCTGTCCGACACTGTGGTCAGTAATGTCGGAGTCCCTCAAAGTACAGTCCTGTCTCCGTTCCTGTTCACTCTGTACACCTCTGATTTCCAGTACAGCTCAGGGTCCTGTCATTTGCAGAAGTTCTCTGATGACTCTGCGGTGGTAGGGTGTATCAGGGATGGACAGGAGATGGAGTACAGGATGCTGATTGCAAATTTTGTGGAGTGGTCCAAGGCAAACCATCTGCTCCTGAACTTGGACAAGACCAAGGAACTGATGATTGACTTCATGAGGATGAGGTCACCAGTGGAGCCCATCACCATCCAGGGCCATGATGTGGAGATTGTGGACTGCTAGAGGTCCCTCGGCATCCATGTGGACAACAGGCTGGACTGGAGGACAACTGTAATGCTTCTACAAGCATGAGCAGACTCTACTTCCTGAGGAAGCTCAGGTCTTTCAGTGTGTGCAGTAAGTTACTGGAGATCTTCTACCAGTCTGTGGAGGCCAGTGCCCTGGACTTCGCTGTTGCTCTGCTGGAGGAGCAGCACCAGTAAAAGGGACATTGGACGGATTGACAAATTGATCCGCAAAGCTGGTCACGTGATTCGCTGTGAGCTAGAGACATTTGTCACAGTGAGGGACAGGAGGACACTGGAGAAACTGCTCTCCATCTTGGACACTCCTCCTCACCCACTGCACCAGACCATATAGATACAGAGGAGCTCATTCTCCAACAGGCTCCTACAGCTCCGCTCAAACAGTGAGAGATACAGGACAACATTCATACCATACTCCATACAACTGTACAACAACTCATCCTTATGTAACAGATAATACTCCCTACAACTGTATACAGCTGGTACTGAACATCATATTTGGGGCAAAGCACCGAAGGTGTTAGGCACCATAGTGTTTCTACTGATTCTTATTATACATTATTCCTCTAAACATGGGAGTCTATGGCAACACCTAGAACCAATTTATAGGCCCCCAGCCCCAACCGTCTAGTGCCACCAGCAGGTCAAAGTTGCAGGAATTTTCAGGAATTTTCTGCATTGCTAGGCAACGTACCTAGCAACCTTTGATCTGTCTTTGATGTGTCTTTGATCTGTTAAACCTTGTTAGACCCTGTTAAACCCTGTTAGACCCTGTCAGACCTTGTCAGACCCTGTTAGACCCTGTTAAACCCTGTTAGACCCTGTCAGACTCTGTTAGACCCTGTGAGACCCTGCATGCGGCCTACATGCTGAGGCCTACATGCACCTTCGGTGCTTGGCTGCAAGCAGCAATGTGGATACTGTATACTGTGATACTGTATTTTATATTTGACTACTACTTGTCTATTTAAATCTGATTGTACATATATATTTTATTATTTGATAAAAGAAGAAATTCAATTTGTCAACTGGACAAAGTTTGTTTGGTCGAAAACGTTTCGCCGCTCATCCGAGAGGCTTCATCAGTTCTGGTTAGAGTGCTGGTACGACACTTGCTTATATCTCGCTGCAGGGAGGAGCTAACTATACTGCAGTTTTTCCAAAACTATCTCGCCTATTGGTTTCTGTCTTTTGTTTCTCTGGCGTCTAGTTTAGCATACCTATTCATCCCTACACGACTGTTTTTCACACCTCTGGCCCTGACCTGGCTAGCCCTATTGTTTCTTTTGTTTGTTTGATCTAGGTTTAAGAATGAAATTTAGAGGGGAGACAAATTATGTCTGACTCCACCATTTCTGTTTAAAGAAGGATTCTCTTTTTTGACAAAAATAGCCTCTTTAACTCCCCTCTCAAACCAATTCTTTTCCCTGGCCAAGATCTGAACCTCACTGTCCTCAAATGAATGGCCCGTGGCTTCTAGGTGAAGATGTATGGCAGATGACGGTCCACTCTGGCACGCCCGTCTGTGTTGGTACATCCTCTTGTGAAGTGGCTGTTTTGTTTCTCCACTGTAGCGCTCACTGCAGTCTTCACTACACTGAATGGAGTAGACCACATTGCTTTGTTTGTGGCTCGGTGTTTTGTCCTTTGGGTGGACGAGTTTTTGTCTTAAAGTGTTTGTGGGTTTGAAATAAACTGGGATTTCATATTGTCTGAAAATCCTCTGTAGTTTTTCCGAAACACCGGGCAGGTAAGGAATCGCTACCCCTTTCCTCCTGGGTTCGGATTCTCTGTTATCTTGTTTTTTGCCCTTGTCTCTCTTAGTTTTGTTGACAGCCCACTTAGGAAATCCACAAACAGAGATGGCTTCCTGCACATGTTGTTCTTCTTTCTCCTTACCCTCTGTGCTTGTGGGAACCACTTGGGCCCTGTGTTGTAATGTCCGAATAACACCCAGTTTGTGCTGCAGTGGGTGGTGTGAATCAAAAAGCAGGCATTGGTACGTGTGTGTGGGCTTCCTGAAGACTTCTACTTGGAGTCGCCGGTCTCCTCCTATCGTTACTGCACAATCTAAGAATGCCAATGTGTTATCCTTGGCATCTTCAAGGGTGAATTGGATATTCGGATCTACAGAATTGATATGTGCAGTAAAAGGTTCCAAATCTTGAATTTTGATTTTTGAAAAATTATCATCAACATAACGATACCAGTGTGTGGGCGGAGTGCCTGGATATGAAGCTAAGGCACTCTGTTCAAATTGTTCCATGTATAAATTAGCCATGATAGGGGAGACCGGTGAGCCCATCGCACAGCCATGGATTTGCCTGTAGAAGTTCCATCTGAACTGGAAATAGGTGGTATTCAGAAAAATTTCCAGCAGTTGGCAGATTTGGTCAGGTGAAAGTTTGGTTCTCTCTTCTAGCTTGGAATCCTGTAGTAATCTCCTTCTCGCTGCTTCGACCGCTACAGCTGTGGGGATACAAGTGAAAAGAGAGGTTTAACCTTAGATGTCGACAGGAGCAACTTATTCCCAAGGTTCTACAGAAGAAAGCACCGGAACCAGGACAAAGGGCAGCCAGGTTAACCCAGCGTTACATGAGAGGTATACTCAGCCTTAGAATTAGCCGTCTCAATTATGAAATTGATAACTTAAAATTTGAAATAGACAGCTTACTAAACAAAATAACAGGTCTAGTGCCAAAAGAAATCTTTCACCGGATTGAAGCTGGAGACCTTAGGCTGAAATTAACAGCTGCACTGAGCAATGCTAAACTTCCACCCTCAAAGGTAACACCAGAGGAAAGGAAGGCCATCATTGCTCTAGAGAGGGACCAGAGCATCAACATCCTGCCTGCGGACAAAGGGAGATGCACGGTGATCTTGGACTCAGCTGATTATGAGGCGAAGGTGAACAGCTTACTCAGTGACATGACAAACAAACAAACAAACAAACAAACAATATTTATAAGGCGCATACAACATACAAAGTACTGAAACGGGACCCCACCAGTGGGTACAAAAAGAAGATCATTGATTGCTTGCAGAAGTTGAGGAAAGAAGTCATTGATCGACAACTGTATTACAGACTGTACCCTGGTGACGCTATCCCGTGCATCTATGGCCTCCCGAAGATTCACAAACAAGGAGTACCACTCAGACCCAATGTGTGTAGTGTTGACTCCATTACATATAATGTGGCCAAACACCTACAAACCATCTTGGCTCCATTGGTGGGTAACACGGACCACCACATTGAGAACACAGCCGAATTTGTAAACAAAGTTAAGTTTCTCCAGTTTGGTCAGGATGAGACAATGGTTTCCTTTGATGTAACCTCTCTTTTCACTTGTATCCCCACAGCTGTAGCGGTCGAAGCAGCGAGAAGGAGATTACTACAGGATTCCACGCTAGAAGAGAGAACCAAACTTTCACCTGACCAAATCTGCCAACTGCTGGAAATTTGTCTGAAAACCACCTATTTCCAGTTCAGAGGGAACTTCTACAGGCAAATCCATGGCTGTGCGATGGGCTCACCGGTCTCCCCTATCATGGCTAATTTATACATGGAACAATTTGAACAGAGTGCCTTAGCTTCATATCCAGTCACTCCACCCACACACTGGTATCGTTATGTTGATGATAATTTTTCAAAAATCAAAATTCAAGATTTGGAACCTTTTACTGCACATATCAATTCTGTAGATCCGAATATCAAAATTCACCCGTGAAGATGCCAAGGATAACACATTGGCGTTCTTAGATTGTGCAGTAACGATAGGAGGAGACCGGCGACACCAAGTAGAAGTCTTCAGGAAGCCCACACACACGTACCAATGCCTGCTTTTTGATTGACACCACCCACTGCAGCACAAACTGGGTGTTATTCGGACATTACAACACAGGGCCCAAGTGGTTCCCACAAGCACAGAGGGTAAGGAGAAAGAAGAACAACATGTGCAGGAAGCCATCTCTGTTTGTGGATTTCCTAAGTGGGCTGTCAACAAAACTAAGAGAGACAAGGGCAAGAAATAAGATAACAGAGAATCCGAACCCAGGAGGAAAGGGGTAGCGATTCCTTATCTGGCCGGCGTGTCGGAAAAACTACAGAGGATTTTCAGACAATATGAAATCCCAGTTTATTTCAAACCCACAAACACTTTAAGACAAAAACTCGTCCACCCAAAGGACAAAACACCGAGCCACAAACAAAGCAATGTGGTCTACTCCATTCAGTGTAGTGAAGACTGCAGTGAGCGCTACATTGGAGAAACAAAACAGCCACTTCACAAGAGGATGTACCAACACAGACGGGCGTGCCAGAGTGGACCGTCATCTGCCGTACATCTTCACCTAGAAGCCACGGGCCATTCATTTGAGGACAGTGAGGTTCAGATCTTGGCCAGGGAAAATAATTGGTTTGAGAGGGGAGTTAAAGAGGCTATTTTTGTCAAAAAAGAGAATCCTTCTTTAAACAGAAATGGTGGAGTCAGACATAATTTGTCTCCCCTCTATAATTCCATTCTTAAACCTAGATCAAACAAACAAAAGAAACAATAGGGCTAGCCAGGTCAGGGCCAGAGGTGTGAAAAACAGTCGTGTAGGGATGAATAGGTATGCTAAACTAGACGCCAGAGAAACAAAAGACAGAAACCAATAGGCGAGATAGTTTCGGAAAAACTGCAGTTAGCTCCTCCCTGCAGCGAGATATAAGCAAGTGTCGTACCAGCACTCTAACCAGAACTGATGAAGCCTCTCGGATGAGCGGCGAAACGTTTTCGACCAAACAAACTTTGTCCAGTTGACAAATTGAATTTCTTATTTTATCATGGATTCTACCTGGACTGAGGGACTCTTCACGCATATAATTATCTTATGTATATAATTGTGTCTCATCTGACACAGGTCTCTTTGGTTGGTTTTCCATCTATTTTTCTTCTTGTTCTTTTACCCTCTGTTTTATATTGTATATTATATTTGATATGTGAGCTACCGTACCCAAAGCAATTTCCCTTGTGGATCAGTAAAATTTGTCTAAGTCTAAGTCTAGTCCTGGTTCAGAAAGGGGGTTGTGGGTTAGACTTCTGTGTGTTGCTCAAAGGCATCAGGAAACCACAAAAACACAGCAATATCTACAGCACTATTCCAAACAGGTCTAAACTAGGACTAAACCAGGACTAAACCAGAACTAAACCAGGACTAAACCAGGATTAAACCAGGTCTAAACCAGGAGTAAACCAGGTCTAAACCAGGACTAATCCAGGTCTAAACCAGGTCTGCCGGCGTGTCTGTGTGTATATAAGATGATGAGCCGAGAAACGGATTCGACCAATTAAACTGTTGTTGACAAATTGAATTTCTCCTTTTGCCTTAGTACAATAATACACATATATAAGATAAGATAGACTTTATTGATCACTCATACACATATATAAGATAGACTTTATTGATCACACATACACAGTTCGGTTTTTGGTCTGGAGCGGCGGTCACTGCTGTTGCTCTCGTCTCTGGTCAGACTTTATGGACCTTTATGTATTTCTTTGTGTCACCTCACAGCAACAGGGTCACTGGTTCAATTCCAAGGCTTTTCTGTGTGGAGTTTGCATGTTCTGCCTGTGTCTGTGCAAGTTTGGAGAAAATATGATGAGATAAAGCTGAAACCTTATGAACAAAACATTTAATAAAGTTTAATTAACAAACAAAAGGCTATAGAATATATTTTATATTTTATTACATATTTTTCTTTATTTGGACTTGTACATTTACATTTGTTTATATAATTCTGTCTTATTTCACATTTGTCTCTTGCTCTTTTTTGTTACTTATTTAGAATTTATTATCACCATTTATTTTTTCCTCTTTGTTCTTAGATTGTGACGTTTGAGCTGCTGTGTCCAGATCATTTCCTTGTGGATCAATGAAGTTTGTTAAGTCTGAGTCCCGCTCCTCCTCGGCCTGAGCAGCAGGAGGCGCAGCGGAGCTTCACCAGAGACTCACGAGCAAGAATAAACCAGGAAGTAAACAAAGCACTGTGCGTATGCGCCAGGGACCCGGACTAAACCCGGATTAAACCAGGACTAAACCCGGACTAAACCAGCACTAAACCAGGACTAAACAATACTAAACCCGGACTAAACCCGGACTAAAGCAGGACTAAACACGGACTAAACCCGGACTAAACCAGGAATAAAACTAAACTAAACCCGGACTGAACCAGGACTAAACCGAGACTGAACCTGGACTGAACCTGAACTAAACCCGGATTAAACCACGACTAAACTAGGACCTGTTGTCGATGGAGACTCTGCGCAGAGTCCTGGTGTTTGTGACCAAAGACCGGTCCAGTCCTCAGAAAGTCCAGTTCCTGCAGGTCAGTGAGACCAGGACCAGACCAGGATTCAGACCAGGACCAGAGGAGAGACCGGTCTGGATCCAGTGCACCTGTGATCGTCACTTATTTGATCTCAAATTAGACGTCCAGACTCACCGTACAGAAATATTCAAAATAAAATAAAAATATGAAACCACATGTCTTCGCACATGGTCAGTGTCTCCTCTGAGGCCCTCTGAGACCTCCTGAGATCCTCTAAGACCTCCTGAAATCTTCTGAGACCTCCTGAGATCTTCTGAGACCTCCTGAGATCCTCTGAGACCTCCTGAGATCCTCTGAGACCTCCTGAGATCCTCTGAGATCTTCTTAGACCTCCTGAGATCCTCTGAGGCCCTCTGAGAACTCCTGAGATCCTCTGAGACCTCCTGAGATCCTCTGAGACCTATTGAGGTCTTCTGAGGCCTCCTGAGATCCTCTGAGACCTCCGAAGTTCTTCTGAGACCTCCTGAGATCCTCTAAGGCCCTTTGAGACCTCTGAGATACTTTCAGAAACGGTCTAGTCGTGGTCTGGTCCTGGTCTGACCCTGGTCTGGTCCTGGTCTTTGCAGAGCGTGGTGGGACTTTTGGACGGTGCCGATGACGAACTGAAAGTGAAATTTAAACTGGAGAAAAACCAGTTCATCCTGATCAAAGACTCTAGCCCCCAACAAGTCCCTCTGAGGGTAAGACCAGGACTAAACCAGGACTAAGGACTAGACAGGACTAAGCCAGGACTAAACCAAGATTGGAGCAGGACTAAACCAGGACTAGACAGGACTAAACCCAGACTAAACCAGGACTAAACCAGGACTAGACCAGGACTAAACCCAGACTAAACCAGGACTAAACCAGGACTAGTCCAGGACAAAACCAGGACTAGACAGGACTAAACCCGGACTAAACCAGGACTAAACCAGGACTAAACCAGGACTAGTCCAGGACTAGATCCGGACTAGATCCGGACTAAACCAGGACTAGACCAGGACAAAACCAGTACTAGATCAGGACAAAACCAGGACTAGACCAGGACTAAACCAGGACTAGATCAGGACCAGGTCTAGTACTGGTTTGAACCACATGTCTGAACCAGGTCCTGTCCTCTCCAGAGACCGTCCTTCTGTCCAATCAAGCACCTGTCCGTCACAGAGGCTGCTGTGATCCCATTGGACGTCAGACAGAGGGGAGTGGACGTGGGCGTGGCCATCCTCCTGCAGACATCCAATCAGAGGCTTCTCCTGACACGACGAGCAAAACACCTGAGAATCTTCCCCAACGTCTGGGTCCCCCCAGGTACCACTCAGACCGGGTTTAGACCGGGTTTAGACCGGGTTTAGACATGGTTTAGACCTGGTTTAGTCTTGGTTTAGACCGGGTTTAGTCCTGGTTTAGTTCTGGTTTAATTCTGACTTTTGTTTCTCTTTGAACAGGTGGACATATTGAACCAGACGAGACGGTGAGACATTTTTTCATTCATCATAATTTTTATAATGAAGCAATTAAACCAGGACTAAACCAGGACTAAACCAGGACTAAACCAGGACTGAACCAGGACTGAACCAGGACTAAACCAGGACTAAACCAGGACTAAACCAGGACTGAACCAGGACTGAACCAGGACTAAACCAGGACTAAACCAGGTCTAAACCAGGACTAAACCAGGTCTAAACCAGGATTAAACCAGGTCTAAACCAGGATTAAACCTGGTCTTCTTTAGGTGCTGGAGGCCGGACTCCGGGAGCTGAAAGAGGAGACTGGACTCTGTCTGGACCAAGACCAGGTTCAGGTCCGGGTCCTGGGACTTTGGGAGGTTTGTTCTGATTTTAGAAATGTCTCCTGTAGTACTGTAGTACTGTTATACTATAGTACTGTTATACTGTAGTACTGTGTTATACTGTAGTATTGTAAAACTGTTATACTGTAGTACTGTGTTATACTGCAGTACTGTTATACTGTAGTATTGTTATACTGTAGTGCTGTAGTACTGTTGTACTTTAGTACTGCTACACTGTAGTACTATTTTACTGTAGTAGTGTTATACTGTAGTACTGTGTTATACTATAGTACTATTTTATTGTAGTACTGTTATATTGTAGTACTGTTTTACCGTAGTACTGTTATACTGTAGTACTGTGTTTTACCGTAGTACTGTTATACTGTAGTACTGTTTTAGTTCTTGGTTAGACCTGGTTTAGACCTGGTTTTGTCCTGGTTCCAGTCTGTGTTTCCTGCTTTCCTGAGCAGAGGACTTCCTCAGAGACATCACATCGTCGTCTACGTCCTCCTCAAGGCCTCCAGAGACCACCAGCACCTGCAGGTACCAGGACCAGGACCAGGACCGGACCCGGACCAGACCCGGACCAGAACCAGACCAGGACCAGAACCAGGACCAGACCAGGACCAGAACCAGGACCAGAACCAGACCAGGACCAGAACCAGGACCAGGACCAGGACCAGGACCAGGACCAGGACCAGGACCAGACCAGGACCAGACCAGGACCAGACCAGGACCAGAACCAGACCAAGACCAGAACCAGGACTGCAGACCTGGCTCAGTTCCTGGTCTTGTTTTCTCAGGAGGACCTGAATCCGTCGGCGCTGGAGGTGAGCGCCTGTCTGTGGGCGGAGCCTCGTCTGATCCGAGCAGTTCTGTCCAACGAAGACTACAGCGAAGACTCAGTCGGGTACTGGGCTAGTCCTGGTTTAGTTCTGGTTCAGACCTGGTTTAGTCCTGGTTCAGACCTGGTTTAGTTCTGGTTCAGACCTGGTTTAGTTCTGGTTCAGTCCTGGTTCATGCCTGGTTTAGTCCAGGTTTAGACCTGGTTCAGACCTGGTTTATTCCTGGTTTATACCTGGTTCAAACCGGGTTTAGTCCTGGTTTAGTCCTGGTTCAGACCTGGTTTAGTCCTGGTTTAGACTTGGTTTAGTCCTGGTTTAGTTCTGCTTCAGACCTGGTTCAGACCTGGTTTAGTCCTGGTTTAGACTTGGTTTAGTCCTGGTTTAGTTCTGCTTCAGACCTGGTTCAGACCTGGTTTAGTCCTGGTTTAGACTTGGTTTAGTCCTGGTTTAGTTCTGCTTCAGACCTGGTTCAGTCCTGGTTTAGTCCTGGTTCAGACCTGGGTCAGACCTGGTTTAGTTCTGGTTCAGTCCTGGTTCAGACCTGGTTTAGTCCTGGTTTAGTCCTGGTTTAGTCCTGGTTCAGACCTGGTTTAGTCCTGGTTTAGACTTGGTTTAGTCCTAGTTTAGTTCTGCTTCAGACCTGGTTCAGACCTGGTTTAGTCCTGGTTTAGTCCTGATTCAGACCTGGTTCAGACTTGTTCTTTCCTCTTTAGGGCCTATGAGGTCTCTCCGGACGGGTCTTTAAGTAAAGTTTCGGTCTCAGTCTCGGTCTTCAGGGCCTCAGCTCCGGATCATGGCCCGGATCTGGAGAGGATCAGTACCGGGACCAAGTACGCCCTGAGTCTCTGGCTCCAAGACCTGAACCAGCACCAAACCTGAGCCCGGACTGGAGCCAAGCTGGACCTGGTGGACCACGGTGCTGCAATGAAATTAAAATAAACAGATGAAAACAGAAAGATTTGAGTGTTTCTGATTCCAGAACCAAACCAGGACTAAAGCAGGTCTAAAACAGGATTAAATTAGGACTAAACCAGGGCTGAACCAGGTCTAAACAAGGACTAAACCTGGACTAAACCAGAATTAAAGCAGGTCTAAACAGGATTAAACCAAGACTAAACCAGGTCTAAAACAAGACTAAATTAGGACTGAACCAGGACTAAACCAGGTCTAAACAAGGACTAAATCTGGACTAAACCAGGATTAAACCAGGTCTAAAACAGGAATAAACCAGGACTAAAGCAGGTCTAAAACAGGACTAAATTAGGAATAAACCAGGACTAAAGCAGGTCTAAAACAGGACTAAATTAGGACTGAACCAGGACTAAACCAGGTCTAAAGCAGGACTAAGCCAGGTCTAAAGCAGGTCTAAACCAGGATTAAACCAGGACTAAAGCAGGTCTAAACAGGACTAAACCAGGTCTAACTCTCCTCTCATTAAAAGCCAAGACTTTTTGCACATTTTCCAGGTTTTATTTGAGCTGCAGGACCAAGACACAAACATTTACAGTTTTACACTTTCAATCCTTTTTACATCGTTTTTTTTTTAAAACCGTATTTACACCGCGCTCTTCGCCGCCCTGAGACCCAGGGATGCGCCGTTGCCGTGGGGACACACATGCGATCAACGGTCACGACACCACTTCACATCGCCAGAAAATCATACAGATTTGAGTAAAAAATGCGACTCGTTTAAATACGTGTTTTATATTTCAGCGATAATACACAAGCAGAACGTTCTGAAGCTGCAGATTAACTTTAAACGACTTCAGCTGAAAATCTTAAAGCTGCACTTCGTAACATTTCTGGTGGACGCTCTGCCACCTGCTCGTCTCCATGGAGATGTTCATGTTTTGCCTGGAATGTTCCACAGTGTGACATTAAACAGACGAGCGCGACACCAAACCTCTGAGCGACACAAACCCCTGTAAATGCTTAATGCCACACTCTGGAACATTCTGGCCAAACAAAAACATCTCCATGGATACGGATGGCAGAAAAGTTATATGGTGCTCCTTTAAAACAATGAATCCACCTCATTTTAAATCCGGGAGGTGTTTGCCGGTGGATCCAGGGCGAAGCTGCAGGTCTCGTCGTTTTTTGCTCGTTAAACGGGCGTTAGCAAAGAAGCTCCGCCCACATATTTACATATCTGCAAATGAGCATGTCCACAGTTTGACAGCTGCGGTCAACCAATCAGAGGTGGTTAAAGCGGCGCAGTGTTTTTCTACGAAGAGTCCCCGGTCGTACTACGGCGTCATGCAAAACCGCACCACCAGAGGGCGCCACCATCTTTAGGGAAAAGATTCAAACTTGTGACAAAAACAAAAGAGTCCATTTCCACATCCAGTCCATGCAGAGGTCCACACCCCGCCACATTCACGAATCGTTCTCTGGATGAAAACTCCAAGTACAGATTTTGGGTTCATATTGATCGTGCAGACAGTTTATAAACCAGGACTAAACCAGGTCTAAACCAGGTATAAACCAGGACTAAACCAGGTTTAAACCAGGTTTAAACCAGTACTAAACCAGGACGAAATCAGGTCTAAACCAGGACTAAACCAAGTATAAACAGGACTAAACCAGGTATAAACGAGGTCTAAACCAGGACTAACCCAGGTATAAAGCAGGTCTAAACCAGGATGAAACAAGGACTAAACCAGGATTAAACCAGGACGAAACCCGGACTAAACCCGGTCTAAACCAGGACTAAACCCAGACTAAACCAGGAGTTAATGAAAATGTTAAACTTGAATTTGATACTAGAGTGGATTTGATACCGATTATGTTCATTTTAAAAGCTTTTTTCTTTATAAAATTGTAATTTTCAACACAAAATATTAGTTATTGTTCTGTTATTACTATTAGTGTAAATCTGCTCAGACGAGGATCTAGTTTAATAGATCAGTATTAAACTAGAGTTTAATACTGATCTATTAAAGTCAGTTTCAATATTCAGTATTAGTGAAGTTTCAATATTCAGTATTAGTGTTATTTTCGATACTTTTGAGCCATAATCCCCAGTATCGATATTTCCCCTTGTCCTACCCAGAACCTCGTTCTGTCATCACGAGGGCGCCACGGAGCCGTCCGCGAGAGGGCGCTGCGGAGTTTAAAGTGGGGATGCCATATGTGATTCAGAACGATCTACAGTCGCTGATTAATCCTCTAAATATTCATTATTGTTGCATCTAAAAAGCAGAGGAACTAAACATCCCATAATTCTTTGCTCTGCGCGGCCAATGGAGAAACAACTCTTTTAAACGGGTTTGCACTACGACGTTAACGGGAGCAGAAAGAGAAACCGCACAGTGACGGGGTGGAGTCTGTTTGAGGGCAGGCTTCTCACTTCAGCAAAACCAAAGAAAAGAGTTCAGAACCGGAACCAGAACCATTACGAACCCTTTAAAAGTCTCAAAGAACCCCACAACCAAGAAAAAACACCTCAGGAAAAACCACTCAGGTCTAAAGCTCCTGAATCACAAAACTCTGAGCTTTAGGTTAAGTCATATTCTAATGTTCTAGTGTTCTAATGTTCCTCCTCAAACACACCTGGAGTTGTGTTTGTTTCATTCACGTTTGAGGAACTCTTTATTATTCGTCTGTCTACATCCCCAAAGCTCCAAATGCTCTGTTCCACCTTGTGATGACATCAGGTGAACAGCTCCTTTTACCTTTAGTTCAGTCGAGATCAGTGACTCCAGGACTGAAATGATCCAAATGATTCTAGTAAAGGTGTGTGGAGTTTAAAAACACAGTGGAGCACTTCCTGTATCACCACATGATGACATCACAAAGTGGAACAGTGTTTCCAGAGTGAGTTTGTGTGATTCAGGAGCTTTAATGTTAGACTTATGGCCATGGTCATTCTGGAGACTGTTAAAGGGTCTGTGGTGCCCGCTGTGCCCAGCTCAGACAGGCGCCAGGCTGTGCCACTTGGAGATCTGGCGGCGCGGACTCTGGCACACCTGGCTCCAGTGCGCCGCCCCAGTGGTGGACGGGCTGCACAGGCCAAGCTGGAGCCGACCCAGGACCTGGTTTTTGGTGGTCCGGTCGAAGTCCAGGACCAGGAGCTCCAGGCTGATCTGGGGCAGCAGGTCCGGGGGGATGTCGTAGATGAAGGACTCGTTGAAGACCGGGTTCAGCGTGCTCTTCTTCACGTGAGTTTTCTTCTTGGCGATGCGTTTGCGCCCGTAAAAAACATTCACCTTCACATATGGGTCTGCAAGAGAAAAGACCCCCTTTAGACCAGGTTTGGATCTGGTTTTGTCCTGGTCTAGTCCTGGTTTAGTCCCGGTCTAGTCCCGGTCTAGTCCCGGTCTAATCCTGGTTTAGTCCTGGTTTAGTCCTGGTTTAGTCCGGGTCTAGTCCTGGTTTAGTCCTGGTTTAGTCCTGGTTTAGTCCCGGTTTAGTCCCGGTTTAGTCCCGGTTTAGTCCCGGTTTAGTCCCGGTTTAGTCCCGGTTTAGTCCTGGTCTCACTGGCAGAGAGGCTGGCGTCCATCTTGGGCAGGTTTCTGGCCTTGAGGACGACGACGCTGAGGCGGTGGGACACGGGCTGATAACAGAGAGACATGAGGAGCTCCCCACATCCTGCAGCCTGAAACACAACCAACGCACAATTTAACACACTCAGACGCACACACAGAGATACACAATGTACAGAACTCGATTTGGGACAAAATCAACACATCCACTTCCTCCAGCTCCTCCCGTGTGACTGAGCTCCTCACCCTATAGGGAGCGCCCAGCCACTCTGCGGAGGAAACTCATTTCAGCCGCTTGTATCTGCAATCTTGTCCTTTCGGTCATTACCCAGAGCTCATGACCATAAGTGAGGGGAGGAACATAGACTGGCCGGTAAATCGAGAGCTTTGCCTTTCGGCGAGGTGACATTCCAAATCCAGTCGTCGAGGCCCATGCCTTTGACTGCCGCCCACATCTCTTCGCACAGGCCACTTATGGATCGTCCTACAGGTGGCAGGTCCACGGGAGGACGGCCTCACGTCGCTCCTTCGCTCCTCGTGGGGGGAGGTCTGTCCACCAGACGCTCGATGTCAAGCACCCATCAGATGTGGCTCCAGGGTGGGCCTCGGTAACGCCAATCCGGGTGATGTAAATGGCCTTGCAGTGTTTTTCGTCATAGAGGCTTCTGAACCGCTCTTAGTCTGTCCTATCCCCCTGGACCTGTTTGCCTTGGGTGACCCTACCAGGGACATGAAGCCAACACAGCTCCCAGGATCATTCGGGCACTCAAACCCCTCCACCACGAGAAAGTGACCTGAACGGACGACAGGGGCCATGTTTCGGTCATGTTTAGACCCCGGGGTCGGCTCTGGCTCCAGTGGCTCACACGGGGATATTGTGGCTCTTCTCTCTGGACCTGCTGCTGTGGCCTCAGTGTTTTGGTCTTAGATGTTATTCTGAAGGATCCTGGTTTTATCCATTAAAAAGCTCCTGGTCCTCACAGAATCTGGCTCCAGGTTCTCCTGTGAGCACTGGCGTCAGTGAGCTTCATTTGACTCACTTAGTTCACTTTTAAACAGTCTGTGTGTCTCACCTGCGTGCTCCGTCGGGTGATGTCCTGTGTCAGGTGCACCCTGCCGGTGCTCGGGTCGACGCCCCTCAGCGGCACCAGCGCTTCGCCGATGATGTCATCGCGGGCGAAGCGGTCGAAGCTGAGCACGAGGAAGTGCAGCGTGAGGTCGGGCAGAGCGCTGTAGCTCACGCCGTAGAAGCTGAAGGTCTCATCGAAGAGCGGGTGAAGCGTGCGGCGAAGGACGCGCGTCTTCACGCGGTGCTTCTTCTCCGGGAGGATGGTTAGTTTGACGTATGGATCGGAGCTGCCCTGGCTCATGGCGGGCAGCCCCCGCGCCCCCACCACCGTCACCACCAACGCCTTCTTAGGGAAGTTATAGTCCACAGTGAGGCTCAGACAGCCCAGGGACCGCTCCGAGTCAGAACCGGGGTCAGAACCAGGCTCAGAACCCGGCTCAGAACCAGATTCTGGACTGGACTCGGACTGGTATTCTGCCTGGACCGGAAGAGAGGGGCGGGCAGCGGGGCCTGAGGGGTCAGCGGGCGGGGCCAGGTGACCCATCTGCAGCTGTCCATCAACCAGACCTGAGAGGGTCAGAAAAAGAGGGTCAAAGAGAGGATCTGTGTTCCATGTAGGTTAGCGTGTTGTGTGTACATTAGCGTGTTGTGTGTAGGTTAGCGTGTTCCGTGTACGTTAGCGTGTTGTGTGTAGGTTAGCTTGTTACATATACATTAGTGTGTTGCGTGTACGTTAGCGTGTATGTTAGCGTGTTGTGTGTAGGTTAACTTGTTGCATATACGTTAGCGTGTTGCATATACGGTAGCATGTTGCATATACGTTAGCGTGTTGCATATACGTTAGCGTGTTGTGCGTATGTTAGCGTGTTGTGTGTACGTTAGAAAGTTGCGTGTACATTAGCGTGTTGTGTGTAGGTTAACTTCTTGCATATACGTTAGCATGTTGCATATACTTAAGCGTGTCGCGTGTACGTTAGCGTGTACATTAGCGTGTTGTGTGCACGTTAGCGTGTTGTGTGTAGGTTAGCATGTTGCATATACGTTAGTGTGTTATGTGTACGTTAGCGTGTTGCGTGTATGTTAGCGTGTTGCATGTACGTTAGCGTGTTGCGTGTACGTTAGCATATTGCATATATACTAGCGTGTTGCGTGTACGTTAGCGTGTTGTGTGTAAGTTAGTGTGTTGCCTGTATGTTAGCGCGTACGTTAGCATGTTGTGTGTATGTTAGCGTGTATGTTAGCATGTTGTGTGTTTGTTAGTGTGTACCAGTGCTTCTCAATTATTTTCCACGTTGCTAATTTGCATAAACTAAACGCGCTGGGAAAAAAAACGCTCTCTCCTTGTGCCGCTGATGCGTCAGCTTCTGTCTGACTAAAGTACACGACTCAGTGGAATATACGTGTTTTTTTTCTGTGACAGAGGATGTTCTGCTGATTTTGAGTCTGTTCTGTATATCGCGTATTTAAGGTTGCCAACCCCTGCCCTAGAGCGACAATGAGAGCGCCACTGCCAACTACTGTTGTTGACGTGCAATTACAGTTCTAGTATAGTACGGCAAAAAAGCATGTTTCCCAGGGTCACACGCGCCCCCCCTGGCATCACACCGCGCCCCCCCCCAGGGGGGCCCGCCCCACTATTTGAGAAGCACTGGTGTGTACGTTAGCGTGTTGTGTGTATGTTAGCGTGTTGCGTGTACCTTAGCGTGTTGCATATACGTTAGCGTATTACATGTACGTTAGCGTGTTGTGCGTACGTTAACATGTTGTATGTTAGCGTGTTGTGTGTAGGTTAACTTGTTGCATATACATTAGCGTGTTGCGTGTACGTTAGCGTCTATGTTAGCGTGTTGTGTGTACGTTAGCGTGTTGTGTGTAGGTTAGCATGTTGCATATACATTACCGCGTTGTGTGTACATTAGCGTGTTGCATGACGTTAGCGTGTTGTGCATACGTTAGTGTGTTGTATGTTAGCGTGTTGTGTGTAGGTTAACTTGTTGCATATACATTAGCATGTTGCATGTACGTTAGCGTCTACTTTAGCGTGTTGTGTATATGTTAGCGTGTTGTGTGTAGGTTAGCATGTTGCATATACGTTAGCGTGTTGCATGTATGTTAGCGTGTTGTGTGTAGATTAGCATGTTGCATATAAGTTAGCGTGTTGTGTGTATGTTAGCGTGTTGTGTGTATGTTAGCGTGTTGCGTGTACGTTAGCGTGTTGCATGTACATTAGCGTGTTGTGTGTACGTTAGTGTGTTGTGTGTACGTTAGCATGCTGTGTGTATGTTAGCATGTTGCTTGTATGTTAACATGTACATTAGCGTGTTGTGTGTATGTTAGCGTGTTGCGTGTATGTTAGCGTGTACATCAGCGTGTATGTTAGCGTGTTGTGTGTACATTAGCGTGTTGCTTGTATGTTAGCGTGTCCTCTGACCGTCCAGCAGGCTGTGGTCGGCGTCGGCGTGCGCTCGGCCGCGGCGCTCCGTGTCTCTCCTCACACTCCTCACGATGCGTTTGCTGCCCCCTCCTGGCTCGGGGAACACACTGACGCGTTTGCTTGCACTCAGAGACTCGGGGTAAATACTGATGCCCTTCAGCATGTGGATGAACCTGCAGGGGGCACCACAGAACAAAACGTTTGTCCAACATGAAGAAACGAGGTGTTTCCTCCTGCAGGGTCACAGGTTTAGGGTTATATGTTCCTTTTACTATTCTGAAAATATTCACCCTCCCTTTGCTCTCCGCTCTAACTCCCTCCCCCTTCAGAGCGTCGCACTAATGAACTCCTGATGAACCTCCTTCTGATGAACCTCCTGCATCACATCAGGTTTGTCCAGGTGTTCTGTTCAGTTTTGTCTCATGTTTTTGTAGATTTATGGAGAACTGTCATGTGGAGCCTGGGGGCAGAGCCTCGTACAAACTCGTACTGATAACCGTAATGAGGGTTTGAATAGAGCCCAGAAGATCACTAAATGACTCAAACATGGATGATCTTCAGGCAGGTTTGTGATGAGGAACAGAGTGAGAAAATGAGAGATCAGAACATCTTTCATCATGTTCTTCCTGCACCTCGCCCTCTCACCTGTAGGGCGGGTCCTCGGCATCGCAGTACCGGTCAGCGTGGAGTTTGTACCGGGACGATCCGTAACGGCGCTGACAGAAGGACCAGAGCAGAACCAGAACTAGAACCACCAGAACCAAGAGACCGGCGCCCAAGAACCCAGCCAGGACCGGAGACATGCCTGAGGAGAGAGAGACCGGGTCAGAACCAGAGAGAGAGACCGAGTCAGAACCAGAGAGAGAGAGACCGGGTCAGAACCAGAGAGAGATTGGGTCAGAACATCTGGATTTGGTGAAGCAGGTCGGATAAAATGATAATATTGCATTTTGTTGTTTTAGAATTCTGAAAAATAAGAAGTTCATAGTTTAGAATTTTAAAAGTTTAAATATTTTAAATCCTGAAAAATAAAAAGAAGAGAAGAACTCCCACCCACCCATCCAACTGCCTCTTCAGTCTGCTGCAAGGCCAAGACCAGCAGACTGAAAGACAGCTTCATCCACCACCTTTTAACTCGTGCTAAATCTGCAGGGTTTAAATCTGAATCAGTCTCAATTAGGGGTGTGCAAAATAATCGTCATGACAATGCATCGCGATACTAACTTTCACAATATACTGCATCGATTCTTGATGCCAAAAATCGATTATTATTAATTAATAATTTTATATTTAATAATTTAATATTTAATATTAATAAATAAATAAATTCATTATTAGTTTATTTTTTTTATAAATCCTATGCACTTTTTTCTTTGTGAAAGGGTATTGTTTGTTATGATGGTAGCTACCTCCAAAATGGCAAATGTTTGAACATCATTTTTTGTTTTAGAAAAAATCCTATGCACTTTTTTTGTTATTGGTTTGGTTTATTTGTTTTTGTTATTCAATAAATTCAGTTATGAATTGAGTTGCTCAGAGTTATGTATCAATTGAAGACACGACCCAGATACACAGCCACTGATATTTAAAGGGATATGCCACCCCCAGGTCAAATTTGGGCATCTCCCCACAGTCCAGAGACTAAAATAAGTGGTGGAAAGCGTTTTCCTGCTCACCCAGCCATTGTCCGAGTCTGTCGCCACTGACCGCCGCGGTATCTGGTCCTCCTCCGCCTTAGACTGGAGTCTAACGTCGCCAGAGAAGGATTCCGGCCAAAAGGAATTAATTTGCTCGATGCGTTTCCCAATTACTTTATGTGTAGTGCGCATTCATATCGAGTGCAAATAAATGTGCAAATCAACACGGAGAGCTTGCCTTGGACATTTTGGGTGGGAACTATTTTCCAGTGCGGAAGAATAAAGCCGAATCACGCAGCACGCTGCCAGGGGAATCCCTGTTACGCACCGGGAAGGGAGTTCCCCTGTTGCACAGCGTGGTGCGTGATTCGGCTTTATTCTTCCGCACTGGAAAATAGTTCCCAACCAAAATGTCCAAGGCAAGCTCTCTGTGTTGATTTGCACATTTATTTGCACTCGATATGAATGCGCACTACACATAAAGTAATTGGGAAACGCATCGAGCAAATTAATTCCTTTTGGCCGAAATCTTTCTCTGGCGCCGTTAGACTCCAGTCTAACGCGGAGTAGCTGCAGATACCGCGGCGGTCAGTGGCGACAGACTCGGACAATGGCTGGGTGAGCAGGAAACCGCTTTCCACCACTTATTTTAGTCTCTGGACTGTGGGGAGATGCCCAAATTTGACCTGGGGGTGGCATATCCCTTTAAGTTATCCTCTTTGTTTTTAGTACATTTTCACTGAAGTATGTCGAATATATTGCAATACATCGCAATAATTCAAGTACCGTGATGCATCGTGATAGTATCGTATCGTGGCATATGAATCGTGATTCGAATTGAATCGTGACTTCTTTGCCAATACCCACCCCTAGTCTCAATGTTTGTCAGGTTAGTTGTGTGGTCC
The DNA here is from genome assembly GCA_036785185.1 of Paratrypauchen microcephalus. NCBI lineage: Eukaryota > Metazoa > Chordata > Actinopteri > Gobiiformes > Gobiidae > Paratrypauchen > Paratrypauchen microcephalus. The sequence continues at coordinate 4,394,573 of JAVJIX010000047.1, read as the reverse complement.
AGAAAAGGGGAAAAACAAACTAGTAAACAGGGAATATAAAACCAGAGCCATTAGGGCTGGGCGGTATACCGGTTCATACAAAATGCCGGTGTTTTTTTTTTTCATTATATGAAATTTTCATTTACCGCAATACCGGTGAGTGTGTGTGTACAAAACGTCGGGAACACAGAGCAGCGTAACACCGAGTCATTCATGAAAAAAAAATACTGTCAAATACCGTGATACCGATAAAATTTTGAAAAATACCGTCATATCAATTTTTGGTCATACCGCCCAGCTCTGTGTCCTTGAGCAAAACACAGACTCGTTCAACTGAGGAGCACATGACTCCAGAAAAACTCCAGAAAAACAAGACTCATGCATTTTTCCATTAATGAGAAAATGTGATCACCGCTGTTTAACCGAGGCATTGTCCCCACAGACAGGGACCAGACAGGGACCAGACCGGGACCGGACTGGGGCAGGACTGGGGCCGGACCGGGGAAGGACCAGGGGAGATGCTGAAGAACAGGGCTTTGTGCCGGGACATGACGTCAGCCCCTCCCCGCCCGGACCCCGCCGTCCTCGGCCTCATGTCCCGCTGTTTGGACGGTTCTGACGGATCATCCGAGTCTCTCACATAAATGCCATATTTAAAAAGAACGACTTAAAGATGATTTTACAGCACGAAGCACGTCTGTGTCTGCCACTGTGTCCCGTCACCAGCACAGGAGACAAGAGTCACTCTGGAATAAACCAGGACTAAACCTGAACTCAACCCATATTAAACCTGGACTAAACCAGGACTAAACCTGGACTAGACCAGGACTCAACCCATATTAAACCTGGACTAAACCAAGACTAAACCCAGACTAGACCAGGATTAAACCTGGACTAAACCAGGACTCAACCAGGTCTAAACCAGGACTCAACCAGGTCTAAACCTGGACTAAACCAGGACTAAACCTGGACTCAACCAGGTCTAAACCTGGACTCAACCAGGTCTAAACCAGGACTAAACCTGGACTCAAGCAGGTCTAAACCAGGTCTAAACCAGGACTAAACCTGGACTCAACCAGGACTCAACCCGGACTCAACCCGGACTAAACCAGGACTAGACCAGGACTAGACCAGGACTAGACCAGGATTGAACCAGGACTGAACCAGGACTAAATCTGGTCTAAAACAGGGGAAAAAAACAAAAAAACAAACAAACAAATCTGCTAAAGCAAAAGTGCAAAGCCCGGGTCCCGCCCAAGCGCCACCGGGGCCCAGTTAAACCGTAAATCACCAAAAAACGGACCAAATCTGGACTGGACCAGTACCGGAGCGGCCCGTGGAGCGGACCCGCCCCGGGCCCGGGCCTCACTCACCGTACGAGGGCCGCAGCTCCGTCACGTCCGCCATTTTGTGGGTGCGACAGGACGAGGGACGGTTCCGGTCACTTCACGTCCATAAAGAGCGCGCGGACAAGCGGACGGTCCGGGGCGAGTCCGCGGGTCGGACCGGATCACGGGGTCACGGGACCGGGGCACGGGGCCGGGGCACGGGCGTGGACAGCGGCGCGCGCGGGACACGGAGGTCAGAGCGCGTGATGGAGATGGAGGAGGATGCAGAGCGCATGCGCAGACAGCCCGACAAAAGGAGCGCGCAGATCCTGTGTGCGGATAGAGGCATCACTCCGGTAACGGCACCAATAAGTCAGATGCCCTCCCCCGTGTGTCCTGGTTCTGACCCGGTTCTGACTCGGTTTAGTCCTGGTTCTGACCCGGTTCTTGCCTGGTTTAGTCCTAGTTCTGACCCGGTTTAGTCCTGGTTCTGATCCGGTTTACTCGTGGTTCTGACCCGGATCTGACCTGGTTTATTCCTGGTTCTGACCCGGTTTAGTCGTGGTTCTCACCCGGTGTATTATAAAATCAGTATTTCTCTGTCAGAGTGGTGCGTCTCGCTCACAGCAGAGAGAGGAGGCGCCATGACGTCATCACGCACGGGGGTACTCGAGTACTTTTACACACGGGTACTCAAGTACACTGGTGATTTGGTGAACAGGAACCTGGTTTGTGAACAGGAGCTTTAACACTGAAGCCTCCTCAGGGTCTACATTCATAAGATAAGATAAGACTTTATTGATCTCACACAGGAGAAATTCACTTGCCACATTAGCTCCAGGCAGTTTAGTGCAAAAGAAAGTTTGAACAGAAAGTGCATGCAGGCAAATAGTAATAATAATAAAAATAAGTAAATAAGAGAGTATATAAAACATTGCACGTTTGGACTATACAGTGGAGTTGTACAGTCTGATGGTGGTGGGGATGAAGGATCTGCGGTAGCGCTCCTTCTTGCACTGGGGGTGCCTCATTCGGCTGCTGAAGGAGCTGCTCAGCTCCTCCAGTCTGGTGCAGAGGGTGAGAGGTGTTGTCCATGATGGACGTAAGTTTGGCCAACACCCTCCTCTCAGCCACCTCCTCTACAGAGTCCAGAGGACAGCCCAGGACAGAGCTGGCCCTCCTGACCAGCTTATTAAGTCTTTTTCTGTCCCGCTCTGTGCTGCTCGGGGCACAGCAGACGACAGCGTAGAGGAGAGCAGAGGCCACCACAGAGTCATAAAAAGCCTGCACACTCCAAAGGACCTCAGTCTCCTCAGGAGGTGGAGGTGACTTTGGCCCTTCTTGTACAGGGCGTCGGTGTTGTGGGTCCAGTCCAGTTTATTGTTGAGGTGAACACCCAGGTACTTGAAACTGTCCACAGTCTCGATGTCACAAGTCACATCATACCATACTCCATACAACTGTATACGGCTGGGACTACTTTTCTATTTAAATCTGATTTGTACATATATATTTCATTATCATTATCTTATGTATATAATTGTGTCTCATCTGACACAGTTCTATTGCTCTTTGGTTGCTTTTCCATCTATTGTTTTTTTCTTTTACCCTCTGCTATATATTATATATTATTACATATTGTACACTATATTTGATAAGTGAGCTACTGTACCCAAAACAATTTCCCTTGTGGATCAATAAACTTTGTCTAAGTCTAAGTTTGAAGCGTCCTCAGGGTCTGAAGCCTCCTCAGGGTCTGAAACCTCCTCAGGGTCTGAAGCCTCCTCAGGGTCTGAAACCTCCTCAGGGTCTGAAGCCTCCTCAAGGTTTAGCTCCGGTGAAACAGCAGCTGCGTTCATGAATCTTGTTCTTGTAAAATGAGAGTCACAGTCCTGTCCCGATACTAAACCGGATTTTGATACTCGATTTTGAACTCACGATTTAAAAAAGGAAAAAAACAAAAAACAAAACTATTTCTTCAGATAAAATACTTTGATTTTCATCCTTGAAAGGAAGAACTTTTATTTGTATTCACACATGTCCTGATATCTATGAAATCCTGGTTTAGTCCTAGTTTAATCCAGAGTTTAGTCCTGTTTATTCCAGAGTTTAGTCCTGGTTTAGTCCTGGTTTGGTCCTGGTTTAGTCCTGGTTTAGTCCTGATTTAGACCTGGTTTAGTCTTGGTTTAGACCTGGTTTAGTCCTGGTTTAATTCTGGTTTAGACCTGGTTTAGTCCTGGTTTGGTCCTGGTTTAGTCCCACACTGATTTGTTTTATGTAAACCAGATTCAGATCTGGACCTGGTTTGAAATTCAAATGAGTTCCTTCCAAATGAAGATTCACCTGAGTCCAGACCAGCACACGGGACCTGCCAGCGCCACGGTAAGACCAGACCTGGTTCAGTCCTGGTTTAGTCCTGGTTTAGTTTTGGTTTAGTCCTGGTTTAGTCTTGGTTTAGTCTTGGTTTAGTTTTGGTTTAGTCCTGATTTAGTCTTGGTTTAGTCCTGGTTTATTCCAGGTTTAGTCCTGGTTTAGTTCTGGTTTCATCTTGGTTTAGTCCTGGTTTAGTCTTGGTTTAGACCTGGTTTAGTCTTGGTTTAGACCTGGTTTAGTCCTGGTTTAGACCGGGTTTAGTCCTGGTTTAGTCTTGGTTTAGTGCTGGTTCAGTCCTGGTTTAGTCTTGGTTTAGTTTTGGTTTAGTCCTGATTTAGTCTTGGTTTAGTCCTGGTTTATTCCAGGTTTAGTCCTGGTTTAGTTCTGGTTTCATCTTGGTTTAGTCCTGGTTTAGTCTTGGTTTAGTCCTGGTTTAGTCTTGGTTTAGACCTGGTTTAGTCCTGGTTTAGACCGGGTTTAGTCCTGGTTTAGTCTTGGTTTAGTCCTGGTCTAGTCGTAGTTTAGTCTTGGTTTAGTCCTAGTTTAGTTTGGATTTTGTCCTGGTTTAGTCTTGGTTTAGTCTTGGTTTAGTCCTGGTTTAGTTCTGGTTTAATACTGGTTAGTCTTGGTTTAGTTCTGGTTTAGTCCTGGTTTAGTCCTAGTTTAGTTAGGATTTTGTCCTGGTTTAGTCCTGGTTTAGTCTTGGTGTAGTCTTGGTTTAGTCCTGGTTTAGTTCTGTTTAGTACTGGTTAGTTTTGGTTTAATTCTGGTTTAGTACTGTTTAGTCTTGGTTTAGTCCTGGTTTAGTCCTAGTTTAGTTCGGATTTTGTCCTGGTTTAGTCCTAGTTTAGTCTTGGTTTAGTTCTGGTTTAGTACTGGTTAGTCTTGGTTTAGTTCTGGTTTTGTCCTGGTTTAATTCTGGTTTAGTCCTGGTTTAGACCTGGTTTAGTTTAGGTTTAGACCGCACTGATTTGTTTTATGTAAACCAGATTCAGATCTGGACCTGGTTTGAAATTCAAATGAGTTCCTTCCAAATGAAGATTCACCTGAGTCCAGACCAGCACACGGGACCTGCCAGCGCCACGGTAAGACCAGACCTGGTTTAGTCCTGGTTTAGTCCTGGTTTAGTTTTGGTTTAGTCCTGGTTTAGTTTTGGTTTAGTCCTGGTTTAGTTCGGGTTTAGTCCTGGTTTAGTTTAGTCCTGATTTAGTCTTGGTTTAGTCCTGGTTTATTCCAGGTTTAGTCCTGGTTTAGTTCTGGTTTCGTCTTGGTTTAGTCCTGGTTTAGTCTTGGTTTAGACCTGGTTTAGTCCTGGTTTAGACCAGGTTTAGTCCTGGTTTAGTCTTGGTTTAGTCCTGGTCTAGTCATGGTTTAGTCTTGGCCTAGTCTTGGTTTAGTCCTGGTTTAGTCCTAGTTTAGTTCGGATTTTGTCCTGGTTTAGTCCTGGTTTAGTCTTGGTTTAGTCTTGGTTTAGTTCTGGTTTAGTACTGGTTAGTCTTGGTTTAGTTCTGGTTTAGTCCTGGTTTAGTCCTAGTTTAGTTAGGATTTTGTCCTGGTTTAGTCCCGGTTTAGTCTTGGTGTAGTCTTGGTTTAGTCCTGGTTTAGTTCTGGTTTAGTACTGTTTAGTCTTGGTTTAGTCCTGGTTTAGTCTTGGTTTAGTCCTGGTTTAGTCCTAGTTTAGTTCGGATTTTGTCCTGGTTTAGTTCTGGTTTAGTACTGGTTAGTCTTGGTTTAGTTCTGGTTTAGTCCTGGTTTAGTCCTAGTTTAGTTAGGATTTTGTCCTGGTTTAGTCCCGGTTTAGTCTTGGTGTAGTCTTGGTCTAGTCTTGGTTTAGTCCTGGTTTAGTCCTAGTTTAGTTCGGATTTTGTCCTGGTGTAGTCCTGGTTTAGTCTTGGTTTAGTCTTGGTTTAGTCCTGGTTTAGTTCTGGTTTAGTACTGGTTAGTCTTGGTTTAGTTCTGGTTTAGTCCTGGTTTAGTCCTAGTTTAGTTAGGATTTTGTCCTGGTTTAGTCCCGGTTTAGTCTTGGTGTAGTCTTGGTTTAGTCCTGGTTTAGTTCTGGTTTAGTACTGGTTAGTTTTGGTTTAGTTCTGGTTTAGTACTGTTTAGTCTTGGTTTAGTACTGGTTAGTCTTGGTTTAGTTCTGGTTTTGTCCTGGTTTAATTCTGGTTTAGTCCTGGTTTAGACCTGGTTTAGTTTAGGTTTAGACCTGGGTTAGTCCTGGTTTAGACCTGGTTTAGTCCTGGTTTAGTCTTGGTTTAGCTCTGGTTTCGTCCTGGTTTAGTCTTGGATTAATCCTGGTTTAGTCCTGGTTTAGACCTGGTTTAGTTGTAGTTTAGTCCTGGTTTAATGTTCCTGCGGTGCGTTTGACATTTGAACAGATCATATTGTGTCAGCTGCCGTCCCTGAGAATAAGCGTGGGAACCATCGCTTTTTAAAACTCGTTTGGAGAACGTGTCTCCTGAAAGTGACAGGTTCATGTCTTTGTCCATCTCCTCCTCTGTCCCTGAGCTGAATCTGTCTCACAGTTTTCCTTCAGAGGCAGTTTGTGGAAATAAGTAGAAAATAAAAGTCCAAAAATCCAAAAACAAAAAGGCATGAGCTGTAAAACTGAATCCCTCTGCTCATGTCACCACAGGAGAAGTTCAAAACAGACGGTTCAGGTCCAAGGAAGGACTTTCTCTGACACTTTCACCTTCGGTCATGAAACAGAACTGTGCTCTTTTCTTTTTGAACCTTATGGGTTCGTATTATGGTTGCGAGGTAATACGTCTGTTTGTCAGGACGTAATATTATCCTATAAACTTCACCAAAAACAGTTTTTAGTCAAATCTCAAATAAAATGATGTGAATCTGTTTTAGGAAAGTCCTGCTCCATCATGTCTCTCCAGCTGCTCCTGCTCCTTCTGATCCCCGCCTCCACAGGTAACGCCCTGACTCACCCAAAACACACTCTGATGTCCCGCAGTGGGGCTTTAAACCTGCTCTGATATGAGGAAAGGTCCCACAGTGAGGCTTTAAATTTGCTCTGATGTGAGGAAATATCCTGCAGTGAGGCTTTGTTCTGATGTCGTCTCCTCCTCACAAACAACTCTGCAGTTGTGTTTAGTTTCACTCGCACATGTTTCCTGCACATTTCATCTGTCTCCCTCTGCACAGTGTGGTCCCTGCGGTCCCTGTGGTCTGATCCCTGCGGTCCCTGTGGTGTAGTCCCTGCGGTCCCTGTGGTCTGGTCCCTGTGGTCCCTGTGGTCTGGTCCCTGCGATCCCTGTGGTGTAGTCCCTGTGGTCCCTGTGGTCTGGTCCCTGCAGTCCCTGTGGTGTAGTCCCTGTGGTCCCTGTGGTCTGGTCCCTGCGGTCCCTGTGGTGTAGTCCCTGCGGTCCCTGTGGTCTGATCCCTGCGGTCCCTGTGGTGTAGTCCCTGCGGTCCCTGTGGTCTGGTCCCTGTGGTCCCTGTGGTCTGGTCCCTGCGATCCCTGTGGTGTAGTCCCTGCGGTCCCTGTGGTCTGATCCCTGCGGTCCCTGTGGTGTAGTCCCTGTGGTCCCTGTGGTCTGGTCCCTGCAGTCCCTGTGGTGTAGTCCCTGCGGTTTGGTCCCTGCGGTCCCTACGGTGTAGTCCCGGCGGTCCCTGTGGTTTAGTCCCTGTGGTCCCTGCGGTCCCTGCAGTCCCTGTGGTGTGGTCCCTTCAGTCCCTGTGGTCCCTGTGGTGCGGTCCTTGTGGTGTGGTCCCTGTGATCCCTGCGGTCCCTGCAGTCCCTGTGGTGTGGTCCCTGCGGTCCCTATGGCGTGGTCCACGCGGTCCCTGTGGTGTAGTCCCTGCGGTCCCTATGGTCCCTGTGGTCCTTGTGGTGTGGTCTCTGTGGTGTGGTCCCTGCAGTCCCTGTGGTGTGGTCCCTGCGGTCCCTGTGGTGTGGTCCCCACGGTCCCTGCGGCCCCTGTGGTGTTGTCCCTGCGGTCCCTGTGGTGCGGTCCCTGTGGTGCGGTCCCTGTGGTGCGGTACCTGTGGTGTGATCCTTGTGGTCCTTGCGGTCCCTGTAGTGTGGTCCTTGCGGTCCCTGTGGTCCCTGTGGTGTGGTCCATGCGGTACATGCGGTCCCTGCGGTCCTGTGGTCCCTGCGGTCCCTGTGGTGTGGTCCCTGCGGTCCCTGCGGTCCTTGGGTTCTTCTTCAGATCTTCAGAGTTCTTTGGCCTCCACATGGACACTGAGGACACTACATCAGGTCAAAGGTCAAAGGTTAACAGAGGAACCCTGATGTTTGTTTTGCAGAGTGTCTGGCTGTGGGCACAGAGTTTGTGGCGGTGTTTCTGGAGAACATTGCGTATTACCACCCGTTTCCAGTCAACATCAGAGTCTTCATCATGGCCGTGGACGACGCCACACAGGTCAACCTGACCACACCCGGCTCCAACCCCTACAAGGCCACCGTCAAACTGGACTCTGGACAAACTCAGATGTTCAGAATCCCGTCTGAGCTGGAGCTGGGCAGGAACACAACGTCTGCCAAAGTGGTGACCATCACCAGCACCAAGAACATCTCTGTGGAGATCCTGAGCTACAGAAACAACAGCTTTCAGACGGCGCTGCTGCTGCCCACGGCCCAGCTGGCAAAAGAGTACTACCTGCCCCCCATCCCTGAGATTAAGAGGACCACGGTGCCTACCAACACCGTGAACAACCTGGTGACAGAGCGGAGTCAGTTCAGACTCATCCTGGTGAACAATGACCAGAGCAACACCATCAAGCTGGAGGCCAAGACGATGAACCTGGAGCCCAAACAGGTGACACAGATGTGGGTGGAGGACAGCATGAGGGGCAAAGTGATATCTGGCACAGCTTTGTTCCTGGCGCTGTTTGGGCACCCGTGCGCCAATCAGGTACAAACACAATAATAATAATAATAATAATAATTCACTGAAATGGACTCTGAGTCATGTTCTAATGTTCTAACGCTGTTCCCTCCTCACACACACCTGGAGTTGTATTTGTTTCATTCACATGTTTGAGGAACTCTTTATTATTCGTCTGTCTACATCTCCAAAGCTCCAAACGCTCTGTTCCACCTCGTGATGTCATCAGGTGGTAGTTTCCAAGTGAACAGCTCCTTTTACCTTTAGTTCAGTCGAGATCGGCAACTCCAGGACTGAAATGATCCATTCATCCATGTTCTTCCTCTCACAGTGTGTTCAGTTTGAGAGAAGAACTTGTAAGAACCTGTACTAAACCATCCTTGAGCTGCCACCTTAACGTGGTGGAGGGGTTTGAGTGCCCGAATGATCCCGGGAGCTATTTTGTCGGGGGCTTTATGCCCCTGGTAGGGTCACCCAAGGCAAACAGGTCCTGGGGGACGGGTCAGACCAAGAGCGGTTCAAAAGCCCATTATGATGAATACAAGACCAAGGCCAGTTACGTCGCCCGGATCGGCGTCACCGGGGCCCCACCCTGGAGCCAGGCCTGGGGTGGGAGCTTGCGAACGAGCGCCTGGTGGCCGGGCCTTTCCCCATGGGGCCCGGCCGGGCTCAGCCCGAAGGAGCGACGTGGGGCCGTCCACCCGTGGACCCACCACCCGCAGGAGGATCCATAAGGGGCCGGTGCAGAGAGATCTGGGCGGCAGCCGAAAGCAGGGGCCTCGGCGACCAGATCTCCGGACATGGAGACTAGCTCTGGGGACATGGAATGTCACCTCGCTGGGGGGGAAGGAGCCTGAGCTCGTGCGGGAGGTTGAGCGCTATCGACTAGATATAGTCGGCCTCACCTCCACGCACAGCCTGGGCTCTGGAACCCAACTCCTTGAAGGGGGCTGGACTCTCCATTTCTCTGGCGTTGCCCGCGGGGAACGGCGGCGGGCCAATGTGGGCCTGCTCATTGCCCCACGGCTCAGCCGCTATGTGTTAAGAGTTCACCCCGGTGAACGAGAGGGTCGCGTCCCTGCGCCTTCGGGTCAGGGACAGGTCTCTCACTGTTGTGTCGGCCTACGGGCCGAACAGCAGTGCAGAGTACCCAGCATTCTTGGAGTGCCTGGGAGGGGTACTGGACAGTGCACCGACCGGGGACTCCATTGTTCTCCTGGGGGACTTCAACGCCCACGTGGGCAACGACAGTGACACCTGGAGAGGGGTGATTGGGAGGAACGGCCTCCCTGATCTGAACCCGAGTGGTGTTCTGTTATTGGACTTCTGTGCTAGCCACACTTTTTCCATAACGAACACCATGTACAAGCACAAGGGTGTCCATCAGTGCACGTGGCACCAGGACACCCTAGTACGGAGGTCGATGATCGACGTCGTGTCATCTGGACACTCGTGTCTTGGACACTCGGGTGAAGAGAGGTGGTGAGTTGGGTCCGCTGGCAGGGGAGGAAGCCGGAAAGACCTGGCAGGCCCAAGCGCGTAGTGAAGGTCTGTTGGGAACGTCTGGCAGAGCCCTCTGTCAGGGGCACCTTCAATTCACACCTCCGGGAGAGCTTCTCCCGGATTCCGGGGGAGGCTGGGGACATAGAGTCCGAATGGGCTCTGTTCTCGGCCTCTATTGTCGATGCGGCCGCCCGTAGCTGTGGTCGTAAGGTCTGTGGTGTCTGTCGCGGCGGCAATCCCCGAACCCGGTGGTGGACACCCGAAGTAAGGGATGCCGTCAGGCTGAAGAAGGAGTCCTATCGGGCCTTGTTGGCTCGTGGGACTCCGGAGGCAGCCGACGGGTACCGGCGGGCCAAGCGTGCTGCAGCCCGGGCGGTGGCAGAGGCAAAAACTCTGAGTTGGGAGGAGTTCGGAGAGGCCATGGAGGAGGACTATCGGACGGCCTCAAAGAAATTCTGGCAAACCGTCCGGCGCCTCAGGAGGGGGAAGCAGTGCTTCACAAACACTGTTTACAGTGGGGGTGGGGAGCTGTTGACCTCGACTGGGGATGTTGTCGGACGGTGGAAGGAATACTTTGAGGATCTCCTCAATCCCGCCGTCACGTCTTCCGAGGAGGAAGCAGAGGCTGGGGACTCGGGGTCAGACTCAGTCATTACCCTGGCTCAAGTCACTGAGGTGGTTGGAAAGCTCCTCGGTGGCAAGGCCCCGGGGGTGGATGAGATACGTCCTGAGTATCTCAAGTCGCTGGATGTTGTAGGGCTGTCTTGGCTGACACGTCTCTGCAACATCGCGTGGCGGTCGGGGACAGTACCTCTGGACTGGCAGAGGTACTGGTGGTCCCTCTGTTTAAGAAGGGGGAACCGGAGGGTGTGTTCCAACTATCGGGGAATCACACTCCTCTGCCTTCCCGGTAAGGTCTATTCCAGGGTGCTGGAGAGGAGAATTCGACCGATAGTCGAACCTCGGATTCAGGAGGAGCAGTGTGGTTTTCGTCCCGGCCGGGGAACACTGGACCAGCTCTATACTCTCCATCGGGTGCTTGAGGGTGCATGGGAGTTTGCCCAACCAGTCCACATGTGCTTTGTGGATCTGGAGAAGGCATTCGACCGTGTCCCTCGTGGGGCCCTGTGGAGGGTGCTCTGGGAGTACGGGGTTCGGGGCCTTTTTTTAAGGGCTGTTCGGTCCCTGTATGACCGGAGCAGGAGCTGTGTTCGCATTGCCGGTAGTAAGTCGGACCTGTTTCTGGTGCATGTTGGACTCCGCCAGGGCTGCCCTTTGTCACCGGTTCTGTTCATTATATTTATGGACAGAATTTCTAGGCGCAGTCAGGGGCCGGAGGGGATCTGGTTTGGGAACCACAGGATCTCATCTCTGCTGTTTGCGGATGATGTTGTCCTGATGGCTTCATCAAACCGGGACCTCCAATGTGCACTGGGGCGGTTGGCAGCCGAGTGTGAAGCGGCTGGGATGAGGATCAGCTCCTCCAAATCCGAGGCCATGGAAAAAGGTGGCTTGCCCTCTCTGGGTGGGTGGAAAGTCCTTGCCTCAAGTGGAGGAGTTCAAGTATCTCGGGGTCTTGTTCACGAGTGAGGGGAGGATGGAGCGTGAGATTGACAGGCGGATCGGTGCAGCGTCGGCAGTGATGCGGTCGTTGTACCGGACCGTTGTGGTGAAGAGGGAGCTGAGCCAAAAGGCGAAGCTCTCAATTTACCGGTCAATCTACGTTCCTAACCTCACCTATGGTCATGAGCTTTGGGTAATGACCAAAAGGACGAGATCGCGGATACAAGCGGCCGAAATGAGTTTCCCCCGCAGAGTTAGAGATAGGGTGAGGAGCTCAGTCACACGGGAGGGGCTCGGAGTAGAGCGGCTGCTTCTCCACGTGGAGAGGAGCCAGCTGAGGTGGCTCGGGCATCTGTTCCGGATGCCTCCTGGTCGCCTCCCTCGGGAGGTGTTCCGGGCATGTCCAACCGGGAGGAGGCCCCGGGGAAGACCCAGGACCCGCTGGAGGGACTATGTCTCCCGGGTGGCCTGGGAACGCCTTGGGGTCCCCCCGGAGGAGCTGGAGGAAGTGTCCGGGGCGAAGGGAGTCTGGGAGTCCCTGCTTAGACTGTTGCCCCCGCGACCCGACCCCGGATAAGCGGAAGAAAATGGATGGATGGATGGACTTGTACTAAATCTGCAGGTTTGTGTGTGAAACATGAAAATGAAACAAAGTACTGTAGTACTGTAGGACACATTTTAGTACCTGTACTTTACTTGAGTACATTTTTAAAAATGGATACATTTACTTTTACTACATTTGAGCGCAGGTGTGTACAGGTGTGTAAAAGTATATTTATGATAATGTGAGACCTGCTGAGGAGGTTTAATGTGAGGAGCTCAGGTGTGTGTGAGGAGCTCAGGTGTTTTGACTTTTGACTCATTAAGTACATTTTTAAACAAGGACTTTAATACTTTTGTCTGTATTTAAACTTCCTTCTTCAGGTAAACTGTACGTGTGGTCTCCTTTTCACGCCGTTGATGCCCTCCAGAAGCTCCAGTACCACGTTCATAGTGCCCGCGGCGTTCAGTGCGGACGTACAGCTGCTGAGGCCTTCTAGTGGTGAGAGGGAGACCATGACCCTGGTGACGGTGCCTGACCCGGGACCAGTGCTGCTGCACAGGCCGGGGCTCCTCATGAACCTCATCAGCGTCGAGGAGTTCGGCTCATGTTTCGCCTTTCACACTGTCGACAATGTGGAGAACTGGGCCGTCATCATGGCGCCCTCGGCCTCCACCAGCCACTTGCACGTCAATGCTGACCCCGTGAGCCCCAGCTCCTCCTGGATCCCTGTGAGCGGGACCGAGTACAGCTGGGCCAAGATCCGCCTGGATGCCGGCGCCAGGACCCACATCGTGTGGCATGAATCGGAGCTCATCGCCGCGTGGTTCATCGGAGAGAAGATCCCATCCACCATGTTTGGAAACCCAGCAGCTCGCATCAGCAAGACCCCAGGTAAACCGGGACTAAACCTGGTCTAAACCAGTTTTAAACCACTATCTAAGTGGAGTTAATATGATTACCTGAGATTCAGGAGCAGGACCACGCCTCAACCACCCTCTCCTCCTCACCAGCTCACCACAACCACACCTCTAATTTCCTCAAAGCCATTTGTAGCTGCCTATCCCATCATCCCAGTTTGTCTCGGCTAACTCAACAAGAGCATGAGACAATTCTGTCAGCATTATGGATCACGAGCTGATTATTAACCCGTCCGATTCAGATTCTGACCTATTCAGCCCTTTGCAGTCCGATGTCTCCTCATATCCGCGGCGGTACTGCAAAGATGCTTCCCAGCGGGCCACAAACGGGAAGGATTCACGACGCTCCTCAGGTCGCTCCGCGGTCCGAGCAGTGGGCTGGCGTGCCTCTTCCAGCCTTCTGAGCACCATCTCTCCCATGCTGCAAAGCTCTCCCTCGAGGGCGTACACTGCCGTAAACATCTCCACAGTCAGTGGGATCATCCTCCTCGTTCGCCACTTCCTGTTCGTCGTTCACCCGGCAGCCGTCCAGGGCTCAACGCACGTCCCGACACTCATTACAAGCAGCCGCCATGGCAGCCACCACAGCAGCCACAGCAGCAGTTACCAAGGAAGTCACCAAAGCTCCGGATGCAGCACCCCCCTCGGCATCAGCCCCATCGGCATCGCAACATGCAAGTACACTGGGAAGAAACAGCTTATCATCGACCTATCTTCTCTTCACGATACAGATGTTCCCAGCATCAACAGTCTCATTCCCATCCCAGATTTTTTCCATGCAGTACGCCACTACCACACTAATCACGCCATCTCTGTCATTCATCTTGTAGGCCACGGAGCATGGCTCTCTACAGCAGACATCATCAGTGCCTTCAAGGTCCTGCCCATCCACCCAGTTTTCTGGCATTATTTTGGAGTCTTCTGAAAAGGGTTTTATTACTTCGTTGTGTGCTTGACCCTCGGCTGCTGTAGCAGTCTTAAAATTTTCGATTCCTTGTCCAAAGCCTTGTGTTGGATTCTCATCAACAACTTTAGCCTTCCTTATGTCCTACACCTCCTGGACAACTTCTTGATCGTGACTCCCGTGTCTTCCCCCCTCATCTCAGCCTATCGTCACTCATCAAAGCCTTCTCTGACCTCAGAGTTCCTTTGTCCAAGGAAAAGACCTTCGACCCCTGCACAACAATTGAGTTTCTCTGCATCACTCTCAACTTGGTCTCATTCCAAGCGTCTCTTTCTCCAGAGAAGGTCCAGTGAATCTCTCTGCTCCTCTCCAACTTCACCTCAACTATGCTACGTCACCTGAACTACGCTATTCACATCATTCCTCAGGGCAAGCCCTTCCTTTCATGTCTTCCCACGAAAGCCCCATCTGTCCCCTCCCTTCACACAATAACACTGCTGAATGGAGCTTGCAGGACCGAAATTTGCCTATGGAAGCATTTCCTGGATTCCTGGAATGGCATCTCTTTATTTTATGACAAATTCTTGTCTCTTCCCAAAGACATTCAACTCTTCAATGACGCAGCTCCTTCAGTTGGTTTTGGAGGGTTTTATCAGGGAAGGTAGCTCGTGGGAAAATTGTTCAAAATCAATTTGTCGTTCCTGCCGCCCATGTTCCAGGTCACGTTATCTCCATCACTCCACTCTCTTGTTTCGATTTTCACGCCATCCTCGACAGCCTCGCCCCAAGCTCGCTCGTCCTCTGAGCGCCCCCCCCCCCCCCCCCCAGGAATGAAAAAAACACAACATTTACCACAAGCAGCCATGTTTAATTATCACTATAGAGTGGTTCTCGTTATTTTATTAACTTTCAAAAAAATATAAGTTATCATAACTTAAATAACATAAATAAAAAATAATAAATAAACTCTACACATAAAAGTGGCAAAAATATATACAATCAGATATATAAATAGAACCATCGGCTGCTCGATTATGGAAAAAAATCATAATCACGATTATCTCAGTCAATATTGAAATCACAATTATTCAAACGATTTTTTCAAAATCCCCTACCTACACACACACACACAGTCACACACACACACACACACACACACACTCACACACACACACTCACACACACAAACACATGCGCACACACACACACACACACACACACACGCACGCACACACACACACACACACACTCACACAAAGTGGGTTACTCTCCCCTTAAACATTTATTCTTCTTCTGTCTTATTCTACAGATTGCACAGGCACACACACAAACAAAAAGTTATCATACACAACTATTCCTCACTTTCCTCACACAGATTTCTCCTCAGTATAATATAATATAATAAATATAATATAATATAACATATATAATTAATATAATTAATACAATATAATATAATATAATATAATAGCGCTAAAATAGAATAGTGATATGACAAACACACATTTCATGACATGACTTACCAAAAACAAAGATGAGATACTGTCCAGTAAATCCGAAAGAGCTCCCAGATGAACTGTTGTCCGGGATAAGTAATTCACGTCGCCTCTATTGAAAATGCCGATCGTGTATCTCTACAAAGTCCCATGTAAAGTGTGTCTTTGTACGTTGTATTCATAGTAAATACCACGGAGGGTGAATGATCGATTTAAAAGTGATTAAATGTTGCGTTATACTAACTTCGTTTACTATTGTCTTCTGTAGTTTCCGTGTTCCCGATGCGAGCGATTCTTGGTTGGAGCTAGTAGGAGCTATCATTGGTCAATTCCTCTTAGCAACTAGTGCCGTGACATTGATCAAATCGTGGTAGTGTGAGCTGGACTCGCAGCCGGTGTACTGTCAGATTGAGACGCTTTGTCAGTTACCGGCCGCAGAGAGGGAGGGGGTGAATCCTCTCTCTGGCCGTTTCCCAATTCACCGACGGCACGCTTGTTAGCGTCCTTGGAACGGGATATGCGTCATATCCGGCGCGACAAGGGCCGTTCCATTCGTTTTTTTCCACCTGCACCGTCAAGACGAGCTCTGAACGGCGCCGTCGTTTCCATGGAAATCGGGGCGTGGACCAAGTGTGCAAACATGCACGCTCCGCACACTTAAAAGCCCCAGCATGCACAGCGCGGGACTACAAAGACCGACTCGCCAGCGACATCCACAAGTGAGAGTTGCGACGTCACTATAAAATATACGTACTGGTTCTCCTCACCTACAACTATGCTACATGAAACTCTTCATAAACTACACTAAACATGTGTGACGGTAGCCGTAACGGCATAGATCACGGCACCTGTATTACCGTTCACATGCTTTTCCCCTTACACTTCTATATTTCCTTTGCTGTTGTAATGCTGGATATTCTACAGTGTCGCCATGTCCAGCATTTACTCTAAGCTGCGCACTGTTCGCACATTCTCAGCGCACAAGAAAACTTGTGCAGCGCCCTGTAAACCAGGGATGAAAGAGCTTTTTATTCAGCCGCGGGGTCATTTTTTTTATATCTGCAAAGTGCGAGCCGCGCGGGGGGGTTCATTTCGGATGTGGAGTTAGTGTGTTTGCTCAGACACATTAAAAATTAGGGGGAACATTGGCCATGTCCCAATTCCAAGTATTACTAGTCGCAATAGTATAATATTTTTGTCTTTAGGGAACAAGGAGCAGACCACCCGGCTCATTGAGCTGAGGCGGGACCTGTTCAATTTCGCAGGCGGCCATGTGAGAAACGTAGTGCACTAAGGACAGAGCGAGTGTGCGCCGTCTCGACGACAGACCGACGGCACACTCACAAGCGTGCCGTCACTGAATTGGGAAACGGCCAGAGTCTATCTTCTCTTTCTTTCTCTCTTCCTTTCCTCTCGCGCCGCTGTAGGCTCCAGCAGGTCTCTGCGCTGCGCATTGGCCCACGTGGAAGGGAATGTATTGCGCGGGCGCTTGCAGCCAGAGGGGGCGCCAGTTTGCCAATTTCCTACACAGTGATATGATAGATTTTTTTTTCAAGCGCTCGGCATGGCGCCCCTCACGAAGTTGCGCCCTGGGCAATTGCCCCACTCGCCCCCCCCAAGAG